>OZ010589.1:59093973-59148973 GCA_963932145.1 Acanthosepion lycidas
TATATATATATATATGTACCTATATATATATATATACACACACACACCTATATATATACACCTATATATATATATATATATATATACACACACACCTATATATATATATATATATATATATATATATATATATATATATACACACACACCTATATATATATATATATATATATATATATATATATATATATATATGCACAGACACAAATCAATTTATGTAGGTTACTCGCTGTTACCCGCTCTTTCCTGCAGTATTCTTTAAACTGTTCAAATTTCCAAGCCATTTTTTTCTGATAATGTCTCCTAAAGTTATTACCTGTCTCTCTCTGGTTTTAAGTATAAATGTCCTTTTTGTTAAAATTTCCTTTAGAACTTCGCCATGTTCAGTCGATAGTCATCTCGGCATCCTTCTCTAGAATCACACTTCTACCGCCTAGAGTGTCTTCTTTATCTGTAATGAAACTGTCCAACCTTTCCTGCCATATAGGAGGATTTGCAATCTTTAACCTTCGTGTCAGCAAAAAAAAAAAATGAAAAAGTTATAAAATGACGGTTTTTCCTTTGACTCAGCTATTATTTTAGCTACCTTTTCTCCTTCGTATTATTTTAAAAAGCAATAATTAGAATTATAATAAAACCTAAACATATGATGAAAATTAATTTATACATTTTTTTTTTTTGGTTTTTGAGAATTAACGGCAAAAATATTAAATAGCTTTTATTATATTGTTTATTTTCAGTAATAATTTTATATTTACAACATTCTAAAACTAATACAATTTTTTTACAACTAATGCAATGCGATATTTATTAGTTACCAATTTATAAAGAAATAAATATAAAAACAATTTTTTATTCAATAATTGATTAAAA
The DNA here is from genome assembly GCA_963932145.1 of Acanthosepion lycidas. Classification (NCBI taxonomy): domain Eukaryota; kingdom Metazoa; phylum Mollusca; class Cephalopoda; order Sepiida; family Sepiidae; genus Acanthosepion; species Acanthosepion lycidas. The sequence goes on from OZ010589.1 coordinate 59,094,847, forward strand.
AAAAATACTAAATTATTAAAATATGTGAACCATCAATAAGAAAATCCTTATTTACCATTTTATAAAGTTCGATTCGAATTCGAATCGGTGTTTTGCCAACCATCCCAATAAAGAATCTATTAAATAAATAGTGGATATCATTTTGCTTGTTAGTTCTTAAGAACAAAGAAAATGAATAAATTCGTTTAGGTAGTCAAAATAATAGCGGTGTCAAAGGAAAACCGTCATTTTGACACCATTTTTTTTTTTTTTTACGGGCACGAAGTTTAAAAATTACCGGTGACATTGATATGACGTAACAATTAAGCACCGTTTTCTTTGTTTCCAATAATGAAATTCACAAATCTTATATTTTCAGTCATTTAAACAATGACTAACTCGTTGCGTGGCAAGATCAATTAGAATTATTACATGAGTGACAACGAATCTCACCAACATGGTATTTGACATTTAATGATGAAAATCTTTAGCTATTATAGCTCTGTTCTTTTTAGTACTTTTAACTTCTTCCCTGGCCATGTTTGTGGAGAGAACTTCTTGTCTCATCTGGATTTCTGGCTTCTGATAAAGTCTACTCAGCCTGGTCAAAGTCACTCGAACTTGTCATCTTTTGTATGGCTTCAACCTTTCACAGACTTCAAAAGACTTTGAACTTGGTCATTTGTTCCTTCTGTGCTTATCAACGTTAGCAAAGTTTTGCTATTAAACGGCTTGGATGCAATCAGTCAGCCTTGATTAAAAAGATTTACAAGGAAATTTTCAGCGAGATTTTATTATTTAAATAATTAAAATTTCAGAGTTGCTTTTGCTTAGCAACACAAAATAAAAGAATATTTGTTCAAAGACTTTTAAAATGATGGTAGCTAAATCAGATAAAAGCGCAGGCGTGTTTGCGAGTTGGGGACTTAATCTGATGTAAAAAGTGTGTGTATTTGTAAGTGTAGGGCTGGTTAAAACTTATGTTAAAATTGTGTGTGTTTGTGAGTGTAGGGTTGATTAAATTTGATGTTAAAAGGGTGCTTATTTGTGAGTGTGGGGCTGGTTAAATTTGAAGTTAAAAGTGTGTGAGTGTTGGCTGGTTAAATCTTTTAAAAGCGGAGTGGTAAATTAAATGTTAGAAGCGGGGTGTTAAATTAGATTTAAAGTGTTTGCATGGAGGGGATGCTAAATAAGATGTTAAGTGTATGTGTGTGTGTGTGTTTGTGCGTACGCATGTATGGAGGTGGCTAGATCTGATGTTAAATTGTGTGCGTTAGGTAGGAGGGAGCTAAATCAGATTTTAAAAGCGAGTTCAGTAGGGATGGTGGTGGGGGCTTAAATCAGATTGTAAAGGTGGGGAGCTAAATAGCATGCATGTTACAGGTGGGGAGCTAAATAGCATGTTACAGGTGGGGAGCTAAATAGCATGTTACAGGTGGGGAGCTAAATAGCATGTTACAGGTGGGGAGCTAAATAGCATGTTACAGGTGGGGAGCTAAATAGCATGGCTAGATAGATTTTAAAAGTAGGGGTGCTAAATCAGAAGTTAAAATCTGAGTGTTGGTTAAGTGTTTGCGTGGAGAGGGTTAAATCAGATATTAAAAGTGTGTGTATGTTATGTGGAGGGTGGGGGCTAAATCTTACTAAAAGTGTGTGTGTGTGTGTTGAGAGCGCTGAATCTGATATTAAGTTTTAAAGATTCATGATTGTATGTTTATTTCTATCTGATCCTCTCATGAAATGAATATTATTTTCACAGCTTTTATTCTACTGGAAAGATTTGGGTGGGTAGATTTATAAAAAAATACAATTTATTTTTTTCACTTGAACTTTTTTCTGGAATAAGACTCAAAAACTTTTTCCGCATATAAGACATTTTTCTTTCTTTTTTTTTCTAATCATTTCACCCCAAACAAGGTGACGCCATTAGAACGCAGGGCGTAAGTGGGGGGGGGGGTGGAGATACAGAAAATGAAAGTGAACGAGAAGATTGGAAATGAGGAGGAGTGAGGAAACGGGGGAAAAAAAGAACAGGCTTCATTCAAGAAGAGAGAAGAGGACGATTGAGGCTGCATTTAAATTTTTCAAGATTGTAGTTATCAGGGAAGAAAGAAATCGGAAGGAAGTTCCACAGGTGGGAAGTGCGAGAAAAAAAATAGAGATGACGATTACATCTCGCTATTACAACAGTAAAACGATGAGACTTAGTTGCCAATCTATTTAGAAAATTAATGGCCGATAATTTTAGGCAAATGATACTACTCAGATCAATAGCAGTTTCATAGAGGACAGTTTTTTGCATTTGTTTTCCCCGGATGCTTGGAGTCATATTTCCTCGGATTGATAATTTTGGTCTGACACAGAATCGAAAGGAAAATGAAATATGCTAAGACCAGGATGTTTAAAAAAATGTTTAAGTGCTGACGTTTCGCTACTTGACGTAAGCGTTTTAAACCACAAATAAAAACGCTAAAAGTCATGGCATCTTTGTTAAGCAACGCGTTGCGGTTAATTTTGAAATCGTCAGAGAAAATGGTTAATAGAAATGTTAAAATATATCCGTGAACAAATCAACGAGATCTGAACACATGAAATCGATTAACATTTAAATATGGAAAAATAAAAATCAATAATTGAAAATTTTGGTTAAAAAAAGAAAAGAAATAAATCTTGTATAACTAAAGAAAATATAGTGAATACTTTTTATTAAAAATGTAATTTTAATTAGATTTTTATTTACTTAGAATTTGCAATTTTATTGGTCCTAACCTAACATCTCAGGTTTAGTCACGTTCTGTAGTTTTTCCATAAATATTTTCATGGTAATTCTTCTGATAAACTTTCCTCTATAATACATAGTATTTATGAATTTAAGCGCAATACTAGATTGGCGGTAAGGTCTCATTATTTTACAATTGAAATGGCTAGATATAACCAGAAGTTCTATGCTAACAGTTTCTTTTCCCGCACTTGTCACTTTTGGAACTCTCTTCAGGGTTCTTGCTTTCAAGTCAAATTTGATCTTCAAAAATTTAAATGCAATGTTAATCGTTATCTTCTGTCTTCTTAATTCTTGTTCTTTTGTTTTCTAACCTTAATAGTGTTTTTTCCTCATATTCTCTCACACTCACTAACCCCTTGCATCTTAGTGGCTTTATTGCCTTGCTTGGAGTGAAATAATTAAAAAGAAAAATTATGATTATATTATTTAGGCGTAGAGTAAAGTATGGCATTTATTTAATATCTGTTTCAGATGTTTAGCTAATATCTATTTTAATATTTTCTTTAAGTATTATCTCATAGAGAAAATGTCTTACGGCCGTATCACGTTGAAAAACCAGCACCTGTATGATCACCGAAGTTAAGCAATTTCGAACCTGGTCAGTAACTTGATAGGTAACTGCTGGGGAATACTAGTGTTGTACACTTCGATGTTCAGGGGGAGTAATGTATAATAGTTCCGAATTGTTAATCGGAGAGCAGAGTTCCAATTCCAATGATGTAAGCATAATTATGCGTTAGCTGGGTTGCCCTTATCATCGGCGCTGATTTGTTCACTCTTTGCCTGTGCGCGCGTGCCTCTTCGTGTGTGTGTGTGTGTGTGTGTGTTTCACTTTTTCAATATTTTCTTATCTCTTTATACTCCCTATCTATTCCTTTTCTTTCATTTTCTCTTTTGGCTCTGAGTGTCAAAGATAATGTAACAATGTCATTCCCAATGTCACAGAATGCCTAAGTTGAACACGATAAAACCCAACTTTGTAGAAAACACTACATAAAGCTCTGGAGAAAATGTTATTTGCAGTTGGTCGGGTTTTTACTGTTTAATATTTCATCTTTAGCTTAGCGCGTCACTGGAGTTAGCAAGCTCGTCCAGTAAATCATGACTACTGAGTAACTCCTTTTAAAAATTAAACCTTGTTGCCGGGCCAAAAGTGTTTAATTACCCTATGCCCGTGTATCATTAAACCATTATGCAGCATTTAATGAAGTTTTTTTTTTTTTTTTACTTTCTTTTCGAGGGTTACTGACTGGGAATTTTAGAGAACGCAATTTGAAAGAGTTGGTATTTCTTTTTTCTTCATTAAAAGAAAAAAAAATGTAAACGTAGGACCGAACGTCCCTTCCCCGCAAAAAAATAAGGTTGTAGAAATCTAGAGCTGCTCACCTCCTCCTCCTTAATCCCAACTCTTTCTCGTGTAGTGACATATCCCATAATTCTAACTTGTTACCGCTGTAGAAAAGGGCGGCCATTCAGTGGTTAGCAGGGCTGATGGTCGACTCTTGGAGATCGTCTCACTGCGACATCCTGGCCTCACGTTTTCAACTGACTTGAAGTGTAACAACTACATTGAATCAATAGCTGCATCTACTGCAAGGAAGGTTGGTTCACCGTTTCGTGCCAAAAGGTTTTTCTCATCAGAGCCCATCTTACACATTTACAAATCTACCATTCGTCCATGCATTGAATACTTTTGCGACATCTGGTTCTGGTGACCCTGCTTTTCATCTGAGATTCTTGACAAAATCCAAAGAAGGATTTACAATATAATCAATCCTGACTTGATATGTCAACTTCAGTCACTTTCTCACAGACGTGATGTTCCTCTGTCTTTTCTGCAAATATTTTCATGCAACTGCTCTGGCAAGCTTTTTCCGCTGGTGCCCCATCTACATGAATTTAAGCGTGCTACTAGATTGGCATTTAGGTCCCACCCGTTTACTGTTGAAATAACTAAATGCAACCACCTCTTCTACTCCAACAGTTTCTTTTCTCGCACTTCCTGGCAGTGGAACTCCTTTCCATTCCCTTACTTCCCTGAAAATTAAAATCTTAAAAAAAATTCAAATGCAACGTCAATCGCCATCTTCTGTTGTCTTGAACCCCGTTCATCTTTTTATCATTTCATCAATACCCCCACCCCGTACCCAGTCTTTTCTCTCACTTTCACTCTCTGTAACACCCTGCGTACTACTGGCATTCCCGCGTTGCTTGGGTTGAAATAATTAAAAACAAAATTATCATTATTTTTAAGTTCTTGCAATCTAAAAATATTTTCTGGCTTTAAATAACCTGCTATGGTTGATAAGACGTAGAAAACGAATCAATCAACAAGTAACATATATAGAATATTTTCTTTCTCTCTCTCTGGAAGATATCCTGTCAGTACGAGGTTGAACATTAGCCTCCACAGCTTTTTGTTGTTTTAGTGTAAAGAATTACATAAGCTTCAAAAACACACAAGAGCTCTCGAGAGCTTCCCCATTATTAAAAAACGAAAATAATTCTGATCTTCCTAATGTCATCGGTTCTCAAGTAGATATTTATGTAGATGACGCTACTATTTACTCCTATCTAAATAGCAAATCCGTCAGAGCTGACAAAGTTAACCTTGTTTCTTCTGTTGAAAAAAAACTGCTCTTATTTACCACCATAAGCTCACCTGACATCATATTGATAGTGAAAGAAAACTGCATGAATTACCAAAAAGGTAATAAAGGAAAGTAAGAAAGAAGGGCTGTCAGCTGAAGAAAAAATGTCGTTATCAAGAGGGACAGGCCTTTATGTCAGCTACACACAGAAATTTAACTTAACAGAAGAATCCATAAGAAAATGAAACTGATACACATAAACGTTTCTTTAAATGATTGCAAATTCACCCGTAATTTTTTTCTTTTTAATCATAAAACCAGATTTCAAAATGGACTACCAGCAGGTTGAGATTCCCCCGGCCGGCCCTCTGCTGATTTGGAGCCCTGGGCAGTGCTTTGTGACCCTCGCTATCTTATCAACATTCGCTTATTTTTTCTAACTACGTTACAAATTAAACCAAATACAAGTGTCTATTAAAGGATAAAAAATCTTTCACGGATTTTGACATCATCCTAAGGCCTTTTTTTTCTTTTTTTTTTTTTTTTATCCAAATCCTTGAATTTGTTTTGCTCACGTTAATTCTCGAAAAAAAACACTATATAAAAATTCATTTTTGTTTTTATCCATAATGTTGAATGTGTTAAAATTATTCAACTTTTTAACAAGAAAAATCGCAGGTTGATGTCAAAAATTGCCGCAAAACATTGTGTAGATTTATTTCCGATGGAATGATCTGTGACATGTCTCCAAGTTGTATTTCGATACATTGGATTTACTTTCAATTTTTCTTGTTGAAAAGTTCACTTACATTCCATATGTGTCATTAGTGTACATAATTAGCTTACAATAAAATTGGTATTTTGTATGAATACTACCTTATGGAAAGTGAGATTTAGCAGAGTGGGGTGGGGGTGGGTCGTATCATAGATTCACCGACATAAAAATGAAATTTGAAAAGCGACTTTTTCAAACTCTGCTTCTTATTTACTCGGCGAGCAGGTGCCGGTTCATTGCAGAATCACCAACTTGATGTGTGCAGCTGGTAAAGAGATTAAATCTCTAATGTTTAAAGGCTTGTTTGATTTTTTTGTTCAAACAGGTGGTGGGCTTCTTCTGTTAAAAACATTGTCAAATCCAAAAGAGGAACAGCTATAAGACTGCTTCAAGCGTCGAGTGGGGGTGGGGGGAAAGGCAGATGCCATTGCTCAGCTGGTAAACCCATGAGCTTTCTTTTTCCAATCTAAACACATGGTTTAATTCTCCCATCAGGGAGCAAATCAACTGAAATTACTTCGTTTTTACGCCAGAAAAAAAAAAAAAAATAATAATTCGTAACTCAAAATGTCGCCATGCACATTTCTTCTTATGATTACAACACCTGGAGTTACTGCTTTTACTTTACTCACGCAATATATCCATAAAAATTAAGATACATTCTTCTTTGTTCTGTAAAATTCTATAAATGCTGGTTAAAAACATGAAAGCAACTAAAGTAACAACTTTAAATAAATATTCCAAAGAGAAATGTGTAAGTTAGGTAAAGAACGCTGAAACTGGCTACGGTGGAGTAATGGATAGCAGCTCGGATTGAGGAATCGGAGAACAGAGTTCGAATTCCAGTCGAATCATTACATTCACTTACGTGCTAAAACCCTTGGGAAATGTATGAATCCTCTTCTTTTCCTCCAGCTATGGGTAAAATAGACTGAGTTCTACAGCTTTGGATGGCAACTGGTTTACAGCAGAAAGAAATGACAACCTACTGCGGGAAAAAATGTTCTTCGTCAGTTATGTATCGAAAGATACATGATCGCCTAAGCGTGTACTACGCATGTCATATAACTAAAAGGTTAGATCCTTTTTATATGTTTGTGTGTGTGTATATATATATATATATATATATATATATAAAACAACACGACTTATAGGACAACAGTGAAGAAATGATGTAATTCTTTGTAGAATTATCATTATCGATAAAATTATAGGTACATGCAATATATAATTACTGCCAAAAACAACGATACTTAAGGTTTAAAATGCAGTTTAGAGATGAAAATCAATCTTGAAGCTTTTATTTCAGCTTTAATTCCAATCTAACCAGTCAGTTATGTGCCATGCTTGATACACGCTTAGGCGATCATGTATCTTTCGATAGAAGACTGACGAGGCAGATTTTATTTCCCGCAGTAGATTGCCATTTCTTTCTATGGTTATAGAACCCGGTCAGTCCTGCTATTTACCCATAGCTGAGGAGAGAAGAGTATTCATATTTTCCCCAAGTCTATTAGCACGTAGGTGAATGTAATGGATTCAAGTGCAAAGTCAGTCAGTCATGTGCCATGCGTGACACGCGCTTTCGATTTTTCCCGCAGTAGGTTGCCATTTCTTTCTGCGGTAGACCAGTTGTCATCCAAGGCGATAGAGCCTGGTCTGGCCTACTATTTACCCATAGCTTTAAGATTCATACCTTTCCCATGTGAAATGGATTCGACTGGAATTCGAACTTCCTTAATCAGAGTCGCTAGATTTCCAGTAAGCAAGATACTTTACTGTATTTGAAAACGTATTTGAAAACTAATTTAAATTCACTGGAATGACTTTTTGTATTGAAATAACTGGAATCGCTGATTTTAGCCCCATTTTTAGTCATCTGTCATCACAACGTAATTCACTTTATTAAAACATTGATCGAAATTATTTTTATTTAAATATCACTAAATAAATTCACACTGGAAAATTTGTCAAAAATTTTTTTATTAAAAATCTTGTAAAAATAAAATATACTTTTCTGAAACTTTATTTGAGGAAGATTAACTGATTTACAGTTTAATTAATCTGAATTAAAACAAATAAAGGGAGATTCTTGTAGTAAAAGTACATGCCAAATACAATCTATGAATTCAGAATTTTTTGGAATATTAGGTACTTTGGCTTTATAGATTTAATTACGAAGAATCTTGTTGAGGAAATGTAAAAAAAAAAAAAAAATACCCATAAATTTTAAATTTACTATAGTTACTGCTCTTATTTTTTAATTATGTCGTGGATGGGCTACCGTATTTACAAAAATCGGCACGTTTACACACCAAAAAAATTCAAAAATTAAAAACTATAGGGCAGCGTTGAATTGTAGTAAGCTTTTTTCATTTATGATTAAGAAATTTTTTTTTTTCATTTAAAAACAGTATCACTTGACCGACACAAATTAACACAGAATTTTAAAAGAGTTAAAATTATTCTAAGTAAAAAAAAAAAAAATTCATTATGCATCGAAAAAATATTGTCTTAAGTGTCTATATATTTTATTCATAAAAAGCATTTCTAATAAAATATTGCCTTAGTTTAATTGCAAAGCAGATTTTCTGTAACTGGGGGTCGGATTGACAAAAGAAATTTAATTATTTCAATTGTCCTAGGACTTGTCCTTATAACTAATATACACATTAAGCGCTGCAAAAAAGAATTTCTTGAAATTTCATAAAATAACGAATGTAAAAATATATTTTTTACCAAGATTTTCTAACAAAGGAACATTTTCAAAATAATTTAATTCATTTGTGAATAGAACGTGACAGTTTAATTAATATTCGACAATTATTTGATTTTTGCACCAATTTCCACATCAGTGTTTTTCACCGCAAAAAAAAAAAAAAAAAAAAAAAAAAAGAAAAAAAGACGCTCAAATTTCCGATACTAATTTATAGTCACCCATTCACGCCAGAAAAACGAGATTTTAAACCAAAATTTCGGGCTTTCTAAAAAGTATTAAAAAATATAATGTTGATATGAAAAAATTCTTTGGTATTTCCAATTATTAGGTTGGTGCAAAAATAATATCGTTTTCTCACATATGTTACCATGTGAGAAAACGACATTATTTTTGCACCAACCTAAGATTTTTGACAATAAAACTTTGTTTTTATTATGTCTGGGGGAATTTTTCACCATGTATGCTCTATTTTTAGCTAATGTTTGAATGTATCTATATCCGTAATCTTATAAATGTAATCAAATTTATAATGTTGAAACAGTGAAGTTTAAAAAAAGACGTATTTACGCATTCAAAAGCGCATTAAAAATGGAAAATACCTTAAATTCTTTATTGTCAGTTATGTGCTTAGGCGATTATATATCTTTCGATACATGACTGACGAAGCAGATTTTTTTCCCGCAGTAGGTTGCCATTTCTTACTGAGGTAGACCAGTTGCCATCCAAGGCTATAGAACCCAGTCTGTCCTGCTGGTGGGAGAAGAGGCTTCATACCTTTCCCAAGGGTATAGCACATAATTGAATGTAATGGATTTGACTGGAAGTAGGTTGCCATTTCTTTCTGCGGTAGGACCCAGTCTGGGGAGAGAAGAGGAGGATTCATACCTTTCCCAAAGGTATTATCACGGAAGTGAAAGTTATGGATTCGACAGGAATTCGGACTCGGCTTTCTCAATCCGAACCGCTATCCATTACGGCACCGTGCCTCCTTTTCATCTACATTTATGATTTGACATGTTTTCTTTTAGAACTATAAAATCTTGTCTTGCTTGGATAGAACGGTAGGTTTAGATCTTAAACTACCAAAGTATCTTAGGATAGACGAGCTGGAAGGTCTCAAATGGTTCGCTAACATCAAATGGTTCAATCAGTTATGTGCCATGCGTGATACAGGATTAGGCGATCATGTACCTTTCGATACATGACTGGCGAGGCAGATTTTTTCCCGCAGTAGGTTGCCATTCATACGTTTCCCAAGGGTATAGCACATAAGTGAATGTAATGGATTTGACTTGAATTCAAACTCGGCTCTCCGATTCCTCAATCGGAACCCTTTAGAGGAACAAGAGATAGGAAATTGTGGAGAGACATGATCGGCTACATCATAATGGGACACAACACAAAGAAAGAAAATGAAGACGAAGGAAACAAGTCGGTAAATGCTGGTTGATTTATTTATGTTTTTTTTTTGTTTTGTTTATTTTTTTTGTTTCATAATGTTGATGCAAAAAACTTAAACTTTGACTTAAACCGACCAATCTTTTGAGACGACTCAGTAAAAGAATCCTTTCTTTGATTCGTGTAATGAAAAGGTTATGAGTCGGGGATGGCTTCCTATTTGTACCAAATAGCATAGTGGTAAAGGGGTGGTGGTGGTGGTGGTGGTGGTGGTATAATGGTAAAGGGAGATATAATTCATCATGTCTCATACTGCTACTTTAACTCAAATGTTTATTTTTACGAAGGGTGGGGGGTGTTGTGCTAAAAACAGTTCCCAGCCCGTCTCCCCAAAATATCTGCCCAAATGGCCAAGCAGAATTTTGCAGGCGAATCTATTTTTCGTTGGATTGAGAACTTTTCAGCACCCTCTCTCGTACGGTATTAATTCGCTAAAAGAATTTGCTTTCATCTAATTTACAATAAACTAATGACAATGCGTGAACAGACTAAGATAGAGAAAGTGGGATAGAAAGAGAGAGAGAGAGAGGAAGAAACTGAGATAGATGGATATATGCAAGGGAGAAACAGACTTAGATGGATAGAAAGAGATAGGAAGAGACTGAGAGTGAAAGAGATAGATAGATAGAAACAGAGAGAGAGGAAGAGACAAAGGAAAAAACTTAGATGGAGGAAGAGAGAGGGAGAAGAGACCGAGTTGAAGATAGTGTGACTGAGAACTCTTATTTCCTAAGTGATATAGCTTTTTCTAAAATCAATAGAAGTATCCTTAAACATATTTTTTTTATGATAGCGGAGAAAGTGAAATGCTTGATTATATATTTTTTTCGTCTAGTTACATATGCTACCCATTTTTGCTGTTGCTGCTGCTGGAAGTCTTCAAGTGATGTGGTCCTTGTTATTTGTTAAAAACCTTTGGGATTCTGTAACGCCAGTCTATAGGATCATATGTGGAGTGAACATGAAACACTCGCTAAGAAGAGTAATGGTCTGTTATTGTTCAACTCGCTTGCTTCCTATTGCTCTAAGCACGTCGAGGTCAATAGAAGATAGAAAAGAACATCCAGTTAGCTTTGGAATAGCTTCGACTACACCGGGGAAAACACATACATATGCACAACCATGCACACAAATATATATTTGGCTTTAACCTAAAAACACCAGTCATATTTTTAAATAGCCTCGTCAGATCAAGACTTTGTCAATGTTTAACTTTCGTACCAAAAAAATAAGATAAGTACAAAATAAGAAAAATACAAAATAAGAAAAATACAAAATAAGAAAAATACAAAATAAGAAAAATACAAAATAAGAAAAATACAAAATAAGAAAAATACAAAATAAGAAAAATACAAAATAAGAAAAATACAAAATAAGAAAAATACAAAAATAAGAAAAATACAAAAATAAAATAAATACAAAAATAAAATAAATACAAAAATAAAATAAATACAAAAATAAAATAAATACAAAAATAAAATAAATACAAAAATAAAATAAATACAAAAATAAATAAAATAAAAATAAATAAATAAAATAAAAATAAATAAATAAAATAAAAATAAGACTGTGTGTCAAAAGAGCAGTTATTCTCTTGACACCGCTATTACTGTATACACTTTTAACTCCCTCGGCAATGTTTATTTACAAGATTATAAAAATATGGGAACTAAGTACAATGCAGTAATTATTATTTATTATTCTATAAAGAAATAAATTTGAAAAGAAAGCATTTTATTAAAAAAAAAAAAAAAAAAAAAAATTAAAAATTATAGAATATTACAAAATTATCAAAAATATGTAAACCAACTACAATTCAGTATTTTCGGTAAAAATTACACACACTCTGAAATTGTACAAAAGGAAAATTTTGTCCATGTAAAGAATAGGGAGATACACACTCAAAATATTGAGCGTTTGTGGTCTCACCTAAAAGTAGAAATTAAAAGAATGTTTGGTCCAGAGGGAGAGATGCTTTCAACTCAACCTATTTCAGTGAATTTATATGGTGAGCGCAAATGAAAGAAATGCCCGGAAAATCTATTTTTTTTTTCTTGTTTATTTATAAATTACTAGAATTTTCTTGCAAAATGCTGACACGTGTTGAAATCGTAACAATATTTCGTATTGTTGAAAATATTACTAACATTTTTTGCCGAGATTTGCAAACCTTAGCGGCTCAGATTGAGGAATCGGAGAGCCGGGTTCGAATTTCACTCGAATCCATTACATTCACTTACGTGCTGATACCCTTGAGAAAGGTATGAATCCTCTTCTCCCCCACCACCAGCTATGGGTAAATAACAAGACTGACCGGGTTCTATAGCCTTGCATGGCAACTGGACTACCACAGGAAGAAATGGTGACCTACTGCGGGGGTGAAATATCTGCCTCGTCAGTCATGTATAGAAAGCGTGTATCATGCATGGCACATGACTGACTGACATCTTCAACTTCGGAAACCAATCGACGAAAGTTGAATAAGCTGATTTGTTTGGAAAATACTTTGATAAAAACCCCACTTCGCGGCTTTTACGCACCCTAGCAAAATCAACTGTACTTTGTATCCCCTTACTGTTTGCACTTCTCCCTCAAATCTGGTTTCGATAGTCCAGTGTATGGCTATTTTTTAGAGGGTGTGACGGACGGATTGACTAACTGATGTCACAGAATATATATATATATATATATATATATATATATATAAGCAAATATAAATGGATATAAATCCGACAGAATGAAGAAAAATATTTGGAAAAAACAAACAAAAATCCTTAAATGCAATTATGTTGTTTTAATATGAATGAAATGTCAACGTCTGACGTTTCGGTTTAATAAACCTTCTTCAGGACAATATTCATTAAAATACAATTAACATAATCAGTTCAACATGACAAAGACGATGGACATAAAATATATATATATATATATATGGTTGTTTTACAGCTCATCAGTGTGCCTAGACATCCGATTGCCTCAAGCTGGGATCGAAACCCGACTGATTAGGCATCAGTCGGAGATTTTATCCCTGAGCTATTAACGCCTGAAGGCGAATTTTTACGTACCTATTCTTCGAATAAACCCACCAATGACCGAGAGGGCTCAATTCATGAAAGATTTGCAGTATTAGCAGTAGCAGTCATTGTTTACAAATTCGCGCTTTCTCTCTAGAGTGCTCGACCGGAATTAAATTTTCCGGGGACGTATATATCGTCATACACAGACAGACTGTTTCGCTGTATCACGGCTTATCAGTGTGGCTAGACATCCGATTACCCTCTCTCTCTCTCTCTCTCTATATATATATATATATATATATATATTACAATGAATCCTTCATACAAAAAGTAAATTAGTAAAGTTAATGATATAAAATAGCGAAATCCCTTCGCTAAGAAAATTTTAAAGGTGCATTACCCTACCAATCACTCGATGAATGTTATGATCCTTGTTTTTTAAATTTATAAGCTATATAAGTTCTTTCTTAAATACGCAAGTACTTTCGACTGTATATTCAGTCATCTTCAGGCGTGGAAATTATTTTGTTTTTGGTAAAATTCAAGTAGTATCAGAGAGGAAAAATATAATGCGAATCGAAGTATGTTTTTTTGAAATGTGTTATTAATAACTGATACAAAATTTTGGAGCGTGCAGTCGCAACGCTAAGGTTTTAAATTTTTTTGAAAATTTAAGTGAGTGCGCTTTTTACTAATATGGCAATTTGAGAATTTTTGTTGTTGCAGGAGATTATCAGTCAATGTGGCATGAACTAAATGGTTCAATAAGTATATATGTCAGAGAGAGAGAGAGAGAGAGAGAGAGAGAGAGAATTAACACGTTGTGATGCGTTTCATTTATGAATGAAAAATTTATTTTCATATTTATTTTTTATTAAATGGTAAATAATACATATTTCATTATAGCTGGTTCACATATTTTTATGACTTTTTTGTAAATAGAAAATTGTTATTGTAAATAAAAATAAAAATGTAAAATAAAAACTATAAAATAAATTAAAAATCTAATAAATAGTTATCAATTCTTATGAATAAAGAAAATGTATAAATGAACTTTCATATTTTCGGGTTTTATTAAAACTCTGCTCATTGCTTTTAAATGATAATAATAATAATAATAATAATAGGGAATCAAAAGTGTATACAGCAATGGCGGTAACAAAGGGGTAAAACGTCCTTTTGATATACCTTTTTTTGCAAGCATGAAGGTTAAACCTCACTGAGATTTTTATATAGATGTCATTTATACCAAATTTTAAGATAGACTCTTTCTTGAAGCGTTAATTTTAGTTTTCAAGCCAATAGATTAAATTTACTATTTCCAATAAGCAAAATATTTTACTGTATTTCAAAGCTAATTGAAATTGACTGGAATGAGGTTTTGTTTGGAAATCGCTAATTTCAGTATCATTTTCAGTATTCTTTATTCAGAACGTAATTCTCTATAAAAAAATCTTTCAAAAATAAAATATACCTTTCTTTTACTTTATTTTGATGAATATTTAAAGTGTAGTCTGATTTGAAACAAATATTACTTACTTTAAGTTTAAAATATCCCAGAAAGACATTTTAAAAACGGTTTATTTAATGTGTTAACAGCATAAATGACAGATGGAAATTGAATTTCTTTCTACGGTGGACATATCTGTAAATATTCCTTGAGGAATATAACGTGAGAGCCTTTTTATATAATTTTTAACTACCTAAGAATTTTAAAACATTAGGAAAATATTGTCTATAATCTAATTTTTCAGTGCATTTCAGGTACTTTGAATTTAAATTTGCTATTGTTATAGCACTTATTTTCTGATAATGTTGTGTAAAAATGTCCCTATTTACAAAAATCGGTACGTTTATACACAGACACACACAAAAATAATACCAATTTTTTTTTAAATATTGGGCGTCGCTGAATTGTAGTAAGTTTCTACATTTATGATTAGTAAATACAGTTTTTACTTAAGAATATCACTTAACCAGTATAAACTAACACGGAAATTTAAAAGATTTAAAATTTTATAAATTATTCTAATTAAAAAAAAAAAAAAATGAAAATAATTATTGCAAAAATTCATTATTCATCGAAAAAGTGTTTTTGTCATAGACAATCAGTCAGTTATAAGTCATGCTTGATACACGCTTAGGCGATCATGTATCTTTCGATACATCACTGATGAGGCAGATTTTTTCCCGCAGTAGGTTGCCTCTTTCTGCAGTAGACCAGTTGCCATCCAAGGCTATAGAATCCGTTCTGTCCTACTATTCACCTATAGCTGGGAGTAGTAGTAGAAGAGGATTCATACTTTTCCCAAGGTATTAGCACGTAAGTGAATGTAATGGATTCTACTGGTATTCGAACTCGGCTCTCCGTTTCCTCAATCTGAGCCGTTATCCATTACTTCACCGCGCTCAAAAGCTATTCTAATTAAATAATGTCTTTTATTGCATTTCTTTACTTTACGATTCAGAGCAGCTATTCCATAACTGGAATCCCGCTTTGTTTATTAATATAAACATGAAGCGCTACAAAAGTTAATTTCTCGAAATTTCATAAAATCACATAAGCGAGAAGAGGGGTAATAAATGTAAAAAAAAAAAAAAAAAAAAAAAAAATATCAATAGTTTCTAAAAAAAAAAAAAAAAAAAAAAAAAAAAGAAACATTTCTAAAATAATTTCGTTCATTTTTGAATAAGTCCTGAAAGTTTCATTAAAATCCTATAATTATTTGATTTCTGCAAGTATTTCCAAATTAATGTGTTTTTTCAACGCAAGAAAAAGACGCTAATCTCACCCCCCCACACACTCACCCCTCTGACGCAAGAAAATTTTTTTAATCAAAATGTCCAACGTTCTGAAAAGGATATAAAAAAAAAATTTACAATAAAAAAAAACAAAAAACAAAAAAAAAACAAAAAACAAAAAAAAACCCTTTGTTTTTTGCAGCTTAATAATGATATAAAAATTGATAAAACATTGTTTTTTTTTTATTAAGCTTGGGAAATTGTTTCATCAAGGCATGCTTATAATTTAGCGAATCTGTGGTGGTACCTACTTTAAAATGGCTTCAAGCGAATGAAATATATTTTACCGAGTAGCTTTCTTCGAACCTCGTGGACTGGCGCTACATAATCACGAACAAAGCACTGTACGAAATAACAGATGCCACATCCCTTGAAAACTTTCAGCAACAACTAAAAAGAACATGACATGTAAATCGACGAGAGAAAAAAAAATGGTATAATAAAGATGTTGATCTTCCACATCACTTTAAACAAAAGGTGAGCAAGGAAAGCTCCATCCATACTGAAAAGAGAGATAAAAGCGGATTTGAGAAACCTATTTTACTGAAAAACATCTTTTAATACAAAGATTTTATAAATTTCAACCAAAAGTACCTCTGGCTGCTCGGTCAATAAATGTTGAATGTTTCCTTATAAGGAATCGGCTAATTATTACCATTTATGTCTGATAACACATTAGTTATTTTTTTTTGTTTGTTTGTTTTTTTAATTGTCGGATAATGAGAGAAATGTTAAGAATTCTTTTCTTTATTTTTTATTTTTTCGAGCTTTGTTTTAATTCAATTAAAAAAGGTAAAAAAAAACAAAACAAAAAAAAAACAAAACAAATTTTTTTTATTTTTTTATTTAATGAGATCAGTCCAGGTTTGCAAGAAACATTCAGAGATTTTTAAATGCCCTGATAACACCCTCAAATTCTCTCAATGTTGATGTGTTCGTAGCGGTTAGAATAGGGGACTAATTGGCCTCCTCTCCCTAGAGAGTAAAAGAGTTCATTGAGAAGAGCATTCAGTTACAAATACAAATGCCTCAAGTCTATCGGCCCTACAACATGATATGTTGAAAGGCTATGTAGTCGGACCAATGTTTCTTTCGCTTGGTGTGACACTAAGCTATCAGTTAACTAGCAAATCAACTGATTCTTACTGCGCCCACTGCTGCTGCTGCTCCTGTTCCTCACACATGTGGAGGAGTTTTTTTGTTAACTCTGTTCTCTTTACTTACATGTAAAAGAAAAGAGGTAACCCTTGGGTGGGCAACTTGAACACTCTCAGTTCCTCATCACTGTTTCGTTCTACTTTAACTGCGTTTCTTCTTCTTCTTTCCCCCCCCACTCACTCATCTTCTCTTTCAGTTTTTTTTTCTTCTACTGCAGTCCTTTTTCTATTACTCTCTCTCTCTTTTTTTTTTTTACTTCCGCTTCTTTCGTACCTTTCTCCTCTTTCGCACTACAATTTTCACTCCCCCCCCCCGCAGCCGCCATTTTTTTCTCTCCTTCACTTTTCTAATTTCATTGACTACCAGCAGTAGAGCCCGGCGTTGCCCGGGGATGTATTAGGCTGGTGCAAAAATAATGACGTAATAATGTCGTTTTTTGACGTATTTTGACGTCAAAAAACGACATTATTACGTCATTATTTTTGCACCAACCTAATAACAGTAAGAGATAGATCAAGTATCGACCATCATAAAGACTGAAAAATAAAATTGACAAAGATTATTGTTTAAGGTTGACGGACACGCATGTCTTAATTAGGTTGTTTTTTTTTTACGAATTGGTCAAAACCAAACAAAAACATTGTTTTCAATCGTTATGAGTCTACCGATTGAATAGAATTTTATTATAAACTGTTGTCTTGTAAATGGAATTTTTAAAGCATCCTGAATGTAAAAATAAAGAAAAAGTGACAATAAGAAACACTACCTGCCAAAAAAAAAAAAAAAAAAAAAAAAAAAGTGAAGTTTTGTTGAAATCGGTTGAAAAATGTAGGAAATCTGATCCCATATATAAACGAACACACACACACACAAACAACAAGGGTTTTATAAAAAGTATAACTCGATATGAGTTGACCCCCTTTCAATTTTTGCGATGCCTCTTAATCGTGTTTTCAAATTGATTTCGTGAAAAAAACAATTGTGTTTTTCCAATTTTGGGCACTGTCAGAACCACCGCAACGTAATTTTACGCAGTCCTGTGAAGTTTAGTTGAAATCGGTTGAAAAATGTAGGAAATCCGATCCAATATATAAACGTACAGACACACACACAACCTGGGTTTTTATAATAAGTATGATTTTCTTTTTACTTGCTCTTTTTCCTTCTCTCTTCAGTTATTTATTTATTTTCTCGATTTTTCGTTTGCTTTTCTTTCTTTCTTTTTTTCCTTCTCGTTCTCCATCTTTCTCTGACCAGATTTAAAAAAATTTCTGTCTCGTTTTCCATTTGCTTATTTTCCTTATTGCTATTATCTACTTTATTTTTATCTTCATCTTCTTTCACACCAACTTTTACATTTTTCTTCTCTCTCTTATTCATTTGATTTTCTTCCTTTTCTTTTTCATCTTTCACGCCAGATTTTTCATTTTCTTCTCCCGCTCATTCGTTTGCTTTTTCTTCTGAATTTTTCCCCTTTTCTTTTCATTCTTCAACTTCGTTCATACCATTTTATTTTTACCAGTTCTTCCCTCTTTCATTCATTTGATTCCCCCCCTTTTCTTTTCATTCACCAGCTTCTTTCACACCAATTTTTTACCAGTTCTTCCCAATGTCATTCAATTTCCCTCCTTTTCTTTTTATTCTCGAACATCTTTCACACAAGCATTTTCATTTTCCTTCTCCCTCTCATTCATTTTTCTTATTGATTTCCTTTCTTTTTCATTCTCCATTTTATTTCACTCCAGAAAGTCCTTTTTTTTTCTCTCCCACTCTTTCATCTGCGTTTCCTTCTTGACGTTATCGTCTTTCCTTTTCTTTTAATTCTCCATCTTCGAGGCAGAAAAGTTCCTGCCTTGTCGGCATGCGTTGAGTGAATTTCCCTGTGTTGCGCTTCCACAGAAGAACAAGAAGGAATAAAGTAAATAACCCTTTTAAAACCAGGCCACATACCAGAATCCAGTCTGAGCTGGCTGCTTGAACTTTGACCTCGACGCCCAAAAACAGTCAGGAAAAAAGATCTGGCTTGCCTGCCATTGGTGCCTGATAGACATCTACAGTTGATGAATCAATTAAAAAGTAAACAAGCCAAGTGAGTAGGTCAACAAAAAAAGGAAAAGAAAAAGGAGGAAAGGTAAAAAAAAAAAAAAAAAAAAAAAAAGAAAAAAAAAAGGACAGCAAGGAAATAGATGTTTGTCTTGATGTGTTGTTTTTTAATGCATTTCCTTCATCACTAAGTAAAAGAAGATAAATCTTTCGATAGTCTTTCTTGCGTGGTCAGATGTCACTGTTAATGTGTGTCAGTGAATATATATATATATATATATATATATATATATATATATATATATATATATATATATATATATATATATATATGATAGATAGATAGATAAAGTACATTTAGGCAGCAAGACCGACAAAGATAGACTGCATGAATTTTTATTGTATTTTTCAAATTTTTTGAACGAGATGTGTAAATTGGGGTTCAAACTGGATAAACTGTACGAAGTTGATTTTTTTTTTGTTCAAGTAAAATTAATCGGTCATTATCAAGAGCCATGTGCTGTCAGTGTGATAGCCAAGATTCTGTTGGTTACATCCTGATATACAACATTTTATTCGAAATTATATATATATATAATATATATATATATATATATATATATATATATATATATATATAATATAATATAATATATATATTGTTCTTCACTGTTCTGTACGACACAGTTTCATGAAAGTAGCAATCATCAGGTACGGATTGAAAATCTTTTTAAAGCTTAGCTCTTTTATATATCGAGCAGTCACTGTTTATATATTTTACACGCATACACACTCTTTTTATACATACAAATATTTAAGTAAACGCTCTGTTTATAATAAACGGTATTAAACAACATTTACCGGCCTGAATGTCCGAGAAATTTTCATAGAAAATATGCGTCCTCCGACAGAAATCGAACCTATATCCTATACGGAACCGTCATATAGCTTGACGTGCCTTTAACCGATTTGTTCGCAAGGTCGAATTTACTGCCTTTAAACTTCAATCTTCTATGAATCTCTCGCGTACATTCATATCTGCTCATGGCGTATCCAAACGTAAACAAATGACGTCAGACATTTTCATAATGTATGACGTCATTAGTTTACATTTGGATACGCCAAATTTCATTGAATTTTAAAGGCAGTAAATTCGACCTTGCTAACTGAACGCTCCTCTGTGGCCAAATCGGTTAAAGGCACGTCAGGCTATATGACGGTTCCGTATAGGATACAGATTTGATTACTGTCGGAGGACGAATATTTTCTATGAAAATTTCTCGGACATTCAGGCCGGTAAATGTTGTTTAATACTGTTTATTATAAACAGAGCATTTACTTAAATATTTGTATCTATAAAAAGAATGTATAAAACATAACAATGTCTGTACATTTCATATATATATATATATATATATATAAGACAAGAGGAAAAACTATATTTAGCCGATGCGTTTCATCCTCTGATGTACTTTATCAAGACAATGTAGAATTTATCTTGTTGCACGTGTTTATATACAAGAGCGTCATTGCTTTATCAAGGCTTGTAAATTTGAGAGCGTTCATGAATGTTAATCAGGTGGTTGAATATATATGCGCACAGAATGTTTGCGACCCAAACCATGAAACTAGAGTTCGAATCGCAGAATGTGACAAAGAGGTAATTTCTTATTTTAACTTAATTATATCGGTCTATGGAGAGAATCTCAAAACCATACCATGACTTGATTCATGCCCCGTAAGCGAAACAGTTCGGAAGCTGTGAATAGTTGCGCTGTTAGTCACAAGTAATCTTGACCGATTGTTAGAGTCTGTTGGCCTTGTTCAACTATTGATCACAGCAGATTAAGTGGTCTCTTTCAGAAAATATAACTTACATCTAGTATCCACTTGTGATAATAGCAAAAATAAAGACATCAGTCCGAATGTCAATAAGTACATCTTATTCGAAAATTGGAAAAATGCAATAAACAATTAAACAAATTGACTATCGGTTGAATTTAACAAAATTTGTTTGAATAAATTCTTACTACCTGTTATATACAGGGTGGCAATAAAGTCACTATAGAGTTACTTTCCATAACAATTAAGACAAAGCAATTAATCAACAGTTCAGAAATTTATTATTAAAATGGTCTGGTTAATTCTGATTAATAACAAAAAAATGCTGTAGTAAACTAATTAATTACCGATAATATTTGAACTGCAATCACCTGCTTCATTGCTTTGCTTTTTTATTATGGTAAACTTTTAGTAACTGTATAGTGACTATTGCCACCCTGTGTGAGTGTGGTACCTAGAATGATTCATTAAAATATATATATATATATATATATATATATATAAGCATGCATATTGAAAAGATGTCCAAAACCTGCTAAAAACAAAGTTTTATCGTTAAAATCATCGTGTTATTATTAAGAGGAAAAGATCAAAGGATATTTTGATGTGAGACTTAATATTTTGAAGGTTGTAAAAAAAGAAATTTTTACGGCCTTCAAAATTTTGGTTACAAATCTTGTTTATCTGTCGTCACCATGTGGGGAGGTGGGCATAAATTAGTATTCGATATGTGAGCGTCTTTTATTTTGCAGTGAAAAGCATCGATTTGGAAATTCTTGCAAAAACCAGATAATTGTTGAATTAAAATGAATGAAGCTTAAAAAAACTTTTTGTTTGCAGCGCTTAATCACCTTAATATTTATATTAGTTATAAGGACAAGTCCTAAGAGAATTTAAATCATCAGATATTTTTTGTCAAAAAGAGAAACGTGCATAGGAATCCCAAACGCAAAGCCAAAAAATGATAGTAAGAAAATAAAAAAAATAAAAATAGAAAAGGGTCCATCATTTCGACTTTGGTAATTTTAACATCTCATCAACAAACGTCTTCGTAAGACTATAAAGTCAAAGTACTGAAACACTAATAAAATATTAAAATGCTTAACATATTTCAAATTTTTAATATTACTAGGCAGTTAAAAATTATATAAAAAGACGCTTACGTTATATTCATCAAGTAATTTTTACTTCTCTAAAATAATTTTACTACAAGTATTTCCCCTTTACATAATTCTCGTAAATATCAGGTTATTGTTAAAAATATCCACCTCTTTGTTTAAAAAAAAAAAAAAAAAAAAAAAAAAAAGAAGTCATATTTGATTTATTTCACACTAATTAAACTTTAAAGCAGTAAATCTTCATTAAACTTTCAGAAAAGCATGCGCGATTTTAAGCGATTTACAAGAAAATAATTCGAAACAATTTAGATTTCGGTTTGAAATACAGTAAATTATTTTGCATATTGAAAAAGTTAAATTTAATCTATTGGCTTCCAATCAAAACTAAAATAAAAGCTTCAAGAAAGATTTTGCATTTTAAAAATGCATTTGCTCTCACACGTTGTATGTAGAATATATATATATATATATATATATATATATATATATATATATATAATAAAAAAATATCAAACACATAAAATTCCATAGATAATAATTTTTATTTCATGACAGCTCTAAAAACAGCAGCTATCAATCTTCAAAGCTGGATGAGAGCTTTTAGGCTTTGGCAAGTTGTCCGTTAGTTCCACCAACGGTTCACACACACACATTATATATATATATATATATCCATATGGAATTTCCAGGAGGATATAGATTCAGGAAGCGCTCTAGGTCAAAAGACAGACCAAAATTATTATTAATTATAGAATATCAAACACTTAAAATCGCGTAGGTAATTATTTTTTTTCATGCGAGCACTAAAAACAACAGCTTTCAATCTTCAAAAACTAAAATAAATCATGGTAATTTGTTTTAATCCTTTCAAATTAGAGTTAAGACTAGGATTATAAAGGGTGCGGCAGAAATATCTCCTAGATAATGACAAGACATTAGTTAGATGAACTCACCACTCCCACTAAAGTCTTACCATTAAGTAGAAGATATTTATGTCGCTAGATGTTTGTTTTTTTTTCAAACACGCGCACACACAAAATTTATAAAATTAAATTTATACTTTTTTCTTTCCTATGTAGATATTTTTTATTTGCTCCCTCCATAATAACAGATCCCTACCCTTATCCACCATAAATTTAAAAACCAGATCTATCAGTCAGTTATATGCGATGCGTGATACACGCTTAGGCGATCATGTATTTTTCTATACATGACTGACGTGGCAGATCTTTTTTTTTTCCACGCAGTAGGTTGGCATTTCTTTATACAGTAGACCAGTTGTCATCCAAGGCTATAGATCGCGGCTTGTCCTGCTATTTACCTATAGCTGGGGGTGGGGAGGAAGAAGAGGATTCATACTTTTCCCAAGGGTATTAGCACGTAATTGAATGTAATGGATTTGACTGGAATTCGAACTCGGCTCTCCGATTCCTCAATCCAAGTCATTACACCACCGTTTGCTAATTTTCATATTCACAGAATGTAATCTTTTATCATATTTTACCCATGCTACTCAAGGGTTGCAGTCTAAATGATAAGGTTGAATGAGATGTGTGACATGAATGCAATTGATTGATTGTTTTTTTTTACGGCTTATCAACCGTTTGTGGGTTATTTAAAGCCGAAAAGTACTTTTTGAATTGTAAGCATAATTCTTTTTCGTGAGTGAATATTGCGTTAATATTTTGAGAATGACAATTTTTCATTATACAAGTCCTACTATTTAACCCATAGTTGGGGGGAGGATATGGATTCGTACCTTTCCAAGTCTATTTGCACATACGTGAATATAACGAACCCGACTGAAATTCGAATCCGGCTCTCCGAGATATGAATGAAAGATGGTTAGTAAATTAAGATTAGGAGGAGGATAGATAAAGAGTTGACGAGGTTAGGATTGCAGTGCCTAGGAAAGTTTTTTGAAGGAGAACTGTCTTCTTACTTTTGGAACACGGGGGAAATGAAGGTGATTCAACACTTTGGATGTATCATAGCCTGTCCAAGTTGTAAAAATTATGAAATGAATGTGATTCAGCTCCGACTATAGAATGGAACACAAATGGACATTTCGCATAGAAATAGCGACAGAGTAGTGACGGGCGCGCAAAGTTTAGTCTTTGGGAAAGAAATTGTACAGGGGAAAAAGTAGGTCTCTTCCAAGAGACTGATGTAAGATTCTGAAAGGTTTTTGATGAGGTGAATTAAAAGAAAAGTCCCGAAATTCGGAACGACTGGTTTTCCAGGGGTCTTCTCCATGTTTTGTTTTTTTTTGTTTTTTTAATTAAGAGTTGGTCTTCTTCTAGAGTGGCTGTTAGCCAAGACTAGAGAACACAATCAAATTATGTCTTACTTTATGATATTCTTTTCTAATAGTTTCTTTTCTTAGACTTCTCGCCTGTAAAGCTCTCTTTCGATTTTTTCTTTTTTTTACTTCCCTGCCACCTCCAATCTTCAAAAATTGTTTAAATGAAACGCCATTTTCTGTCTTCCAGAAACCTGTTCTTTTATTGTCTTTTCCTCTCATTAACATCTTACTCTCATCCATTCTCGTAACCCCTTGCCTCTTAATGGTATTATCGTCTGCTTGCGGTGAAATGATATCTGTTGATGGCCGTCTATCTATTACAAAATGATCGAGGAACGTTACACACACCTATTTTGTTTATGGCGAACAATACAGTCCTTATTAGACTTTCTTTCATCTTTATTGCAATTCTCAGATCTTTATTCTATGGCCTTTAAATAAGTAACATGGATCGTGACTAAAGAACAAGTTAGAATGTGTATTTACTCAACCCACCACGAAGTCAGGTTGTGACACAAGGTCGGTTTAATGTGGAGAGCCCGAGCGCGTGCACCCGGACAAGGAACAAAAATTCCCCGAGCCCCCGCAACCGTCGTTTGCTCTGGCCTCGGTGCGTGCACCGATCCTTCTCTCTAGTGCAATGAAAAGGTGCAGCCTCAGGCCCTCACCTCTCAGTATAATTTTCCTCAGTTGCGATCCTGTCCCTTGACGGATCCGCCCCTGACTGCACTCTGCCCAAAGACAGAGACGCAACTGAGAGATGATAAATAAACGGGCTACAAACCACCCAAGGAGTAATTTAAACGTTTAGAATTAAACATATATTCTTTATCTTGGAATCTGTTTTTCTCCGAGGGAATGGCACGCGTTATATCCCAGCTAACACAGAAAGTTCTTGTAATTTTGCAAACAACCAATTTTTTCTTAATTCCAAAACTCACCGTTAATCCCCAAAGTTATCACAACGTTGCGTGTTCTTAATTTTGTCGACTGCACAGTATAATAGAGTCAGTTGGGCAACGTCTCTGAAACAGAGCATCATGATGCAATTCATTCCGCCAGAAATTTGGAAACGGTATGCTGTGCTGTTTGGCATATAATGACGGAAGCTCCAATACGAACATTTCAAAATGCTTGGGTGTCAATCTGAGGACAGTGTAGACGATTCGGAAAGAGTTGGACGAGTCTAATGGTGATTTCGAAGGTGTAGCAGCTCGAAAAACTCACTCTGGTCGTTCTGGTAAGAAAATACCTCACGGATCTGTTGAGGAGGCAGTGCTGCCCTGGATCAAGCGGATGGATGCTGGAAGTCCCTATGTCTGGCAACAGAACGCTGCACCACACTACACAAGCACGAGAACGCAGACATGGCTGTCAGGCAATTATGCAAACCACATCACCTCTTACATCTGGCCACCTAACTCCCCAAACTGCAACACCCTTGATTATTATGTGTTGGGTAAAGTTGAGCAAGAGACCAACAAAACTCCTTGTAACACCAAAGATGAACTGAAGGCAAAGATTATGACAGCATTCGCCAACTTGAACGAGGAGACCGTCCAGAAGTGGTACAGGAGATCCCCAAGTAGCCTGGAGGCCGTGGTTGAAGCCAATGTCGATTTTATTGAATAAATTTACTCTTTAGTATTTCAAGATATTTTTGTGTAATTTTGGTAAATATATCTGTTAAAATGAGATTTCAGTGTTATTTTCATTTTTGCGTAATTTACATGACAATTTATCCACCGCACAATGTATAGGCAGACATAAAAACAGATCTATTTGTGTATATTTCTGAGATGAGGCATTATAACTTTTTTTACACTATTTACATTGTTTGGACTGTCGTCATTATCTTTGTTGTTATATCCATGACGTTTCGGCCGTTATATGCTCCAGCGTTCTTCAGGTGATTTGAATTTCGAACCGAACTCTTGATTTCATCCTCCAGGGTAGACTGTTCTAGTTCCACGTACCTTGCCTCTTCCGAGTATCTCACGTTCAGTTATTTCCCTTTAATTCAACTCTCCAAGTTTCTGGTGCCAGTTTTTATTTCCTCACATGGCACAGTAGATAAAAGCATTGGAGTAATCCAGTAACTTGACCCAAAGAGTTGTGAGTTCGATATCTGGACACAGCAGAGGTGAAGAAAAAAAATTTGAGAATTGAGTTAAAAGAGAATGACTGAAATTGAGAAATCAGGAAGATGAATGTTACGTGGAACAATTTAACCCAGTAATAAAGGGGTCGGTTCGAAATTCCAATCACCTGAAGCAGGCCGGACCATATAACCGCCGAAACGTAAAAAGATGGTAAAAATTCAACATGCCTTTAAATGTTGTCATAGTTCCGACCGCTCCGCTCAGGCTTTCAGATGAATGGAATTTCGAACCGAACCCTTGATTTCGTCCTCCAGGGTAGACTGTTCTAGTTCCACGTGCCTTGCCTCTTCCAGATATCTCAGTTTCAATTATTTCCCTTTAGTAACATCAACTCTCTAAGTTTCTGTTCACCTCTGTTGTGGAGCAAAAACAATCTACCCTGGTGGATGAAATAAAGAATTCGGTTCAAAATTTCAGTTACATGAAGAAGGCCGGAACGTACAATGGCCAAAACGTCGTGGACATAACAAAGCTGAGGGCACTAGTCCAAACAATGTAAACAGTTTAAATTATATATATATATATATATATATATATATATATATATATATATATATATATATATACACACACACACACACATATATATATATATATATATATATTTATTTAAAATAAATCTTTTTGCAAAATTAAAAAAAAACGTCTATTTTTATATCCAGATCTTAATAAAATAATCAATTTCAAACTTGATATTTATACAAACTAATTTCTGATAACTTTTTAAAAAGTTAATGATCGATTTTATACTGTATCGATATAAATATTAGGTTGGTGCAAAAATAATGACGTAATAATGTCGTTTTTTGACGTTAAAAATACATCAAAAATCGACATTATTACGTCATTATTTTTGCACCAAACTAATAACAAGTGATGCAGATTAACGAAGGTCTTCCGTCATTCTGTGTCATGCGTGATGTGTCAATTATGTCTTCTTTTTGATTCATGATTGACTTAACAGAAGAATTACCGCAGTAGGCTACCGTTACTTTCTGCAGTAGACTGGTTACCAAACAAGGCTATAGGTTCCAGTCTGTCCTGCAGTTTAATCCTTCACTTAGAAGAGCTGGGTTCATGCCTTTCGCATTTGTGCATAAGGGAATGTAAAGAACTCGACTGGAATTTGAACTCAGCAATCCAATTTCTCATTCCATTACAACACCTAGACATCCGTGCTTGCAGCGCCTGGTATTCCCAATCGGTCACTCATCTAGGCACTGAACAGGTTCAACGTTGCTTAACTTCAGTGATCTGACGAGAACCGATGTTTCAACGTGATATGGCCGTAATGTAAAGAAGGCTAATATACAAAAATGATTTTCAAAATTTGTTTCCCTAATTTTTTTTTTTTTTTTTACGAGTGGACCAATCGCTTTAAGTAGTGCACTTTGTAGCTTTTATAAATCAGCTACGCTAATATAAGTGGTGACGTTTATTATTTTAGTGAGGAGATTTTCCGACCCTCCACCCCCGAGTTTATTAAGACCACCCAACCGCACCCGCGTTCTTTCTCTTCATCCTCCTCTGTCTAGAGTCATAGCATGATAGAGTCTACAGCAGTATTTCTTAAACTATGGAATAATTTAATTCGACAAAGTGTTATGAAGGGCTTACCACCATGTCACGTTGAAACACCGGTTCCTGTGCGATCACAGAAGTTAAGCAACGTTGAGCCTCGTCAATACCTAGATGAGTGACCGCTTGGGAATATGCTTGGATATGCGGGTACTATAATGGACAACGGCTTGGGATTCTCAATCGGACAACCGAATTCCAATTCCAGGTGAATTCTTTATATTCACTTACGGGATTTGGGAAATGTATGAATCCACATCTTCTCTTCTCCCATCTATGGGTTAATTAGTAAGACTTGTATCAGTAAATCATTGTTATCGCCCAAAAATTCTTACCATCTAAAAGTATTTTACGGTCTTAAATAAGAACATGCCAAAAGTTGATAAACCGTAAAAAAGTCAATAAGAACAAGAATCAATTCAACCCTTGCACTTATTGATTACATTCGTACATTTGTTTTAGTCAAAATCTTATATTGTCATTGTCGTCTTCTCTCCCTCCAGCTATGGGAAAATTAGTAAAAATTGTATTACTAAATCATTATCTCAAAAAAAAAAAAAAAAAAAAAAAAAAAAGATTCTTAAAATCTAAAAATATATATTGATAAGCCGTAGAAAACGAATCAAGCAGCCCCCATACACAGCTTACGGAATCCACCTCTTCTTCCCCAAGCTATGGGTTAATTAATAAAACTTGTATCGATAAACCATTATTATCTAAAAAAAAAAAAAAAAAAAAAAAAAGTGTTACAATTTAAAAATATTTTCTGGCTTTAAATAACCTGCAAAGATTTGATAAGCCGTAGAAAACGAATCAGTTAAACAATATAAAAACAGTGTTATGAACTTATTTTAAGTTGGACATGAAAGCGACCAGAAAGATAAAGGACATTTTTTTGAGATCACATATGCCCCCCCCCACCACCACCAAGAAAAAGAAATTGAGATTTCTCATTCATAATGTTTTCATGAACTTGGAAAATATTCGAACTCGTATTCACTTTTGGTCATTCTAAATGTCCATGTTTTTTTTTAGGATATACAAAATCTTAACTAAAACACACATTTAAGAAACGAGTTATATTTTTAATTTTTTGTTGTTGTTGCTCGCAATACGAAAAGGAATTATGCGTAAAAAAAATATGAAAGAATAAGAAAGTTACCCTCCGCCCAAATCTCAGAATTAAATTTTTCGCTCAAAGATTCGAGTGATACTGATCAGTCAGTTAAATTCCGTACGTAAGACACACTCAGACGATCATGTCTCTTTCGATTCACGACTGAGTAGGTAGAAGATTTCTCCGCAGTAGCTTGTTGTTTCTTTCTTTAACCAAGACTATAGAACCCAGTCTTTCCTATTATTTAACCCATAGCTGGGAGGAGAAGAGATGGATTCATACCTTTGCTCCAAGGCATTTGCGCATAAGTGAATGTAACGATCCCGACTGGAATTCGAACTCGGTTCACCGATTTCTCAATCCGAGCTTTTATCCATTACCATTGGTTTACCATACCGTCCCAGTGATATATAACAGGTTTGTCGCCAGAGTGTCTTGAGGTGAGTGGAGAGTAAGAATTTTCACACTAAAAATAGTAGTTGACACCCTTTTCGTAGATGGGAGCCAAATGACTTTCGGAGAGCACCAAGCCTGGATATAAGTAATTCTGATGTTTCTGTTTACGAGTGTTGGTCAGCCCTGAAGCTCTAGGGCTGTTGGATCATGAAAACAATTAATTATACGAGAAATCGAAACCAAAAGTTAAAAACTGTTCCTGTCTGAAGCGTGAAAATTAGATAAAATGCTTTTGATAGGACACTACAGAGACGGATGTGTAGCAATGCAGAAAAATAAAATCATCCTGTTCACATTCCTCCCCGGTCTTTTCAACAGGGTTAGAGGTTTATTCATTGTTTCCTGTTTATGATTGGGTTTCCGGTTCCTTCTAAAGTCTACTTCAACTCTATACTTCTAACGTCTCCGACTGAGCTCAGAAATTTTAATCACTATTTTTTTTGCTTCTCTACTAATAGGAGTAAATATTATCGACTTGTTCACACTTCTCCCCGGTCTTTTGAACATAAGTACATGTTATCCCTTGTCTCCTATTTAGGATTGGGTTTCCGGCTCCTTCTAATTCTATAATTCCGCTTAAACTCTGAAATTTTATTTACTATTAGGTTGGTGCAAAAATAATGACGTAATAATGTCGTTTTTTGAAGTTTTTTTTAACGTCAAAAAACGACATTATTACGTCATTATTTTTGCACCAGCCTAATATTTATTTACCCTCCCCACCACCTGTTTAATATGAGCAGATAGGTTCACTTATTGTTCAGTCTATACTTCTCTCTGGTCTTTTGAACAGGGACAGAGATTTTTATATCATGGGGTGTTTTGTAGGTCCCCTGTGAATGTGTAGTATTGTGGTATATGCGGGATCGAGTGGTAAGGGATGGGTTCTTGTGCTAAATACATAAATTGTATTGTATGGTTAGTGATTGTGATTAACCAGGACTAAGAAAGTTAGCGAAGATCAGCCTTTCTCTACTTCCCCTTTGGCCTTGTGCCATAATTATTGTACTTTTTACATTAATACATATTTGAACAGATGTAGAGGTTTATCCTTGGTCTCCCGTTCCTTTTAAAGCGTTTTCCTTCTTTTTCACTTCCGATAAAACCCTCGTTTGGGATGAATGGATTTAAAAATAATAATTAAAAATACAACCCCCATCATAAACAAAAAAAAAAAAAAAAAAAAAAAAAATCAGTAAAAACGAAAAGTACTTCGTTTAAGGTTTTTTTTTTTTACGGTTAAGAATTGTTTTCTGGCCAGAGTTTAAGCATAAAATGTCCAATATTCTTTGAATGCGTTCATAAACCATTATTAAAGAACTTCGTGTGCTGACTGAAGTCTGTCTGTAAGCGTTCATTGTGTTACTTTGGCAGTTTTCGGGTGTCGTTTCTTCATGCCTAGGTCGGTTGAAAGCCGAAAGCAATCAGAAGACATTAAACAATTTTTATTCGAATTCTCTCGGTAACAAAAACAAAAATGCTCCTAACGGTAGAACTGGTGGTCAAATTTTACGATTACACTAGTCTTTCCTAAACAACTCTACCAGAAATTTAAAAAAAAAAGAAAATTAAATATCTCCAAAACAGTTAATTTGCGGAGATTTGTGTATGTTGTAAAATTGCCTTAGAATATCGACATCTGCTTAAAGAGCAGGAGGTAAAATTGGGAGATGAGACGAGTGTAACAGTAAAATATATAATACCGAAATATCATATAGAAAATATTAAACAAAAACTTTCGTTTAAATATTGAAAACTGTTCCTGTTCGAAGCTTGTAAATTAAGGTAAGCCTCAATCAAAAGTATTCTTTGAGAGGACAGGACAATATTCGAGGTGTGTCGTAATAACGCTGAAAAATAAACAACCACACAAAGAAAAAAAACCATTAGAAATGAAAACCTGTACTTACAATAATTTCAACACCGAAGTTTTCTACATCTGACCGACAAGACTATATTGACGATTGAGGCTTGAATGTGTGACTATACTTTACGTAGAAGATAGGAAAATGAAAAATGCGGCATGAATGTCAAAAGGAATATTTAAAGACTGGGGAAAGGCTTTGGTTTTCACCGTTAACTTTGTTCGTTGCTTTCATTAACCAAATCACACAACAATATTATTTCTCAGCTTTCGTACCGGGATCAAAACGTAGTATCTGCAGTCCTCATTTTAGACGTGATAAGGCGCCTGGAACTGGGGATTCCAGACCTGCTTCAGCACCTTCCCCCATTACACTAAGAGAAGTAGCTTCGCCAGGGTGACAGTGGTCGCGGGAACTCGGCAATTTTTGTCCTTGGTCCATATGTACACGTATGTGCTCCCCATATAAGAAGGCCTTATGCCACATCGTGGCGAGGTGTTATCAGATAAATAATATCATATCTTATTTTATTTATTACAACACGATGTCCATACTGTGGTTTCTTCGTTCCATAAGGCAATGCACTCCCGTACAAGTCCCAGGTTCATTTCAGTCTGCACAATGTGCCAACATTTCCTGATGAAGTCTTTATTGCCATCGATACAATCAAATTTATCACAGACCATCACATCAGTGAACAAATCAGCTTACTGGAAACCAAACTCTAGTGTTATAATAGATTTTTTTCCTATCTTGTTATTCACTTGGCCATTATGCAATGACGCCGTTCATGGCCGAGTCGATCTAAATCACGCCGGATCAAGCACTGATTTCTCCTGCAAAGAGGAACGGAGGCCCCAATCCTGTTGAAAGGTGCATATTTTCTTTAATAAGATTTCTTGGATATTCTGGTCGGTAAACGAAAGTATAGTATATACTGTTTAAAATAAACGGAGCGTCTACTCAAATATGGTCATTCACGAAACATAACATTTAAAGTGATATACCGGGTGTAACAACAAAATTGTCCAAATCGTGTAACAGCCTTATTATCCATCCCGAAAAATGATTTATACCTACCCCCTACCCCCGCCCAAAAAAATACTAAACTGAGTTTCTTTTTTCCAGTTTTTGAGATAAGACATTTAGCCATCTTGGCACAAATTTTCGTAAGGATTACTGAAAAACCCTTTGAGTTATTGAGCTAAAAAGAGAAAAATTGTTTTGTATCAGCCCCACTATGTCTTCCCAACTGAGCAATGGTGAGAAAAAAAAAGATCATTCTAGCCTTCAGTAATCGTACCAACAATCATACTCTGGCTTCCATCTTCAAAATTCATTCAAGAACCATCACGAGAACAGTGAATAAGTTTTTTTTTTTTTTAAAGGAACATTAGAGAGGAAAACTGGATCAGGAGATCACATTAGCAAGAGGGATTATCTTTCAACTTAGAGCTAAAGAGATCAATTGAAAACGATTCAACTCAATCCATAAAATATTTGGCACATGAGAGAGGAATTTCAGTTATGACAGTTCAAAAAGCAATGTAAATGCCTTAAAAATGAAATTGTACGTGGAACCTGTGTGGCACCTTGTTACTCCAGGACAAAAGGTTAAAAGGTTGGAGAGGGTAAAGATAATCTTGAATATATTGGAAAATGTTCCTGGAATAATATATATATATATATTTGAACTTTATTTCAATATTTCATGAGCTTCCGATCCTTAACTATGATTAATTAATGATGAACACGTCATTTTCGTTTATGATTAATTTCATCAAGATTCTTCTGTTAAGTTTAGAGATTAATTATACATTCTTACTGCCCAAAGTAGAGCCCAATCATGTTATAAAAAACATTGGAGAATTTCAGTAAGATATATTTAATTATTTCTAAGATACAACGGTTCAGAGCTTAATCTAACAGCTGGACAATATTTCTGTTACATGATTTGGGCAATTTTGCCGTTACACACACACACACACACACACACACACACATACACGCACACACACACACACTCTCTCTCTCTCTCTATCTATCTCTCTCTATATATATATATATATATATGTGTGTGTGTGTGTGTATATATATTTGAACAGTAGTAGAGGTTTGTCCATTGTTTCCTGTTTAGGATTGGGTTTTCGGTCCCTTCTAAAGCCTTCTTCAGCTGTACATTCCTAACGTCTGCGCTGACCTCTAAGATTTTATTCACTAATTATTTTTCTCTCCCCCTCCAATAGGAATAGATAGGTTCGCCTATCGTCCGGCTCACACTCCTCCTCGATATTTTTTGAACAGGAGTAAAGGTGTATTCCTTGTTCCCTGTTTCTGATTGGGTTTCCGGTTCCTTCTAAAGTTTACTTCAGACAATTGTCCTTTCCTACGCTAATATAATTTCACACGGTAATCCTTGAGAGGGTCTTGGGTCTTCTATTGGATGATCATTAGTAATGTGTGTGTGTGTGTGTGTGTGTTTGAACTTGCTGTTGAAAACCGATCATACTGGAGAAACACCTCCTACCGAGGTATAACTAACCTTGAAAAGAATCGTCTCAATCATTTGAGAGAATTAAGAATTAACACTTAATCTCGGATTAATACATCAGCCTAAATGATGGTCAACCCTTCAGTATGTCCTTCGTGTGGATTTGTTGTCTTATACGAAATATAAACATAAAAACTGAACGGAAAGACAATCATACGTCGAAAACGACGGGAGAGTCCATCATCGTCATATATATGTATATATATTGTGTAAGCAAACGAGAAAAAAGACAAAATTCTTTCTAAGTGACGTATTTCGTTCCGAGAAGGGACATCTTCAGACAAGTAAAGTTTTTGTTTTATCGATGGAGTAAGTTTTATATGTGTATATTAGATTTACATTGAAAACGATATAGATACGAAGATGTTCATTTTGTTTTTTGACATCCGGTTTATCTCGATTTCCAACCGAGCCGACCTCATTCAAGAATCTTTTTTTTTTATCGCTTTTGTTTTTATTTTTATTTTTTACCGGTATTGTTTTTAATTATCCCCCATTGTATCAGCAGGAAAAGGAAATATGTTGTAAATTTACTTCTAACTTCAGACAACCTATCTCCCTCGTCGCTAAACAACTGCTGATACAATGTGGATATAATTAACAACATTAGCGATAAAAATAAAAATAAAAAACAAAACAAAACAAAAAAGCGAATAAAAAGCCGAATGAAACCGGCTAAACTGGACATCTAGATAGAGTAGACGCCAAAATTTAAATTTAAAGCTGCGAGTTCAAGTTTTATCTGAGGCCACTTTGTTCTAAATTCATGCAATTTGATCTGAAGAGAGAATAGTTTCTGTTTGTGTGTGTGTGTGTGTGTGTGTGTGTGTATAAATGTAAGATTGGTCACTGAGGTCGCGTTTTGAATAGGAAGTGAAGCAGGAAACAGACTCGGTGTTCACTTTTATATTATTTTCAAACGATATTGACCACTTTAACCCATAATTCTTAGTCAGTTATATGCTATGGGTGATACTCGCTTAGGTGATCATGTATCTTTCGATACATGACTGACGAGACAGATTTTTTTACCGTAGATTTTTTTGTATAGCCTTGGATGGCTATAGAACCTGGTCTGTCCTGCTGGGTGTTGGGGGGATGAAGAAGAGGATTCATATCTTTCTCAAGGGTATTAGCACTTAAGTGAATGTAATGGATTCGACTGGATTTCGAACTCGGCTCACCGATTCCTCAATCCAAGCCACTATCCATTACACCGTGCCTCCTTTAACCATAATTATAAGATGCCATAAAGGTAGATATTTTATCATGACTCGGGATCATTACTATGTTAAATAATACATTAAAAAGGGATATGCATCTCAAGTAACAGTTTAAAAGGCTGGCGTTGAATTACAGCATTTGATGGTATATAAAAAATATTTCGCCTCTGATATAAAGTGAAGAATCATTTCCACTCAAAAGCGCCTAGAATAATTTGAAATATAAATTATAGCAATAATTATTGTATTATTCTAATGGTTATTCGGTAGGCGGTAAAAGTTACTTTTCAAATTACTCTAGAGGCTATTGAGTAGAAATCATTGTGGATCCAAATGCGGTTTTTCTATTTATTTATAAAGAATCCGATTGGAATCTGAAATCTGTTACCCCATTTCCACTTGTCAGCGATTACATCACATTACATCATCATTATCCATTACATCAAATCCAAGCTTACAGCTCCTAGTATTCCTAAGGAGTCACCAATCTAGGTAAGCATTTCTTATAGAAAATAAAATACATTAATACAGGTCGACATTTGCTTTATCATTATCAAAGATAATTTGGCCACTTCGACGATGCTTAGAAAATCCCTCTGGAGCACCTCGAAGTGATGTAATGGTTAGCAAGCTTGTCTCGCTAGATCGATCACGACTGAGGAGTGTGTTCATTCTTCAGTGAGTGCTTCACACTTTCGTTCTTGTGCCATATCTAAGCTACCCTTAGAAAATCATTTGGGTACTACGATGAAGTGTAATGGTTAGCTTGTCTCGTTAGATCCATTGCGACTGAGTAGCGAGTTCGATCCTATGTCAAACTTATATAAACTACATTAGACTTTGCATTTAGGGAATACACGTCTAGTGGCCTGTACAGACTTAAAGAAAATATGCCTTCAGACTGAATTCGAACGTGCGTCTCCTCTATAAGGGAAACTACAGTAAAGCAAGGCGCGCTTAGTTAGGAAATATATCCCAGGTGGTATTGGGAATTTCTCGAACTGTTCGTGCCGTGATAGTACTTTTCAGAAATGTATGTGCTGTGATTGTATTTTACTAAAATGCGTGTTCAGCTAATGTTCATTATCCAGCCTATTGAGTCAGTCTACAAACAAGTTTTGTGCTGTCTACTCGTCTTCGCTTATTACATGGTTATGTAATATCTTGCTGGAACAGATCTGCGATCTTGACGATGGCTGGCAAATTCGAGCAATATGCTTTCGTCAAATTTTGCCTCAAGTTCGGCAAGTCATACTATCGAGACCCTCGAAAATGCTTCCTCAGGCTTTTAGCAAGTTTA
This sequence comes from Acanthosepion lycidas, assembly GCA_963932145.1. Taxonomy (NCBI): domain Eukaryota; kingdom Metazoa; phylum Mollusca; class Cephalopoda; order Sepiida; family Sepiidae; genus Acanthosepion; species Acanthosepion lycidas. The sequence continues at coordinate 59,131,688 of OZ010589.1, forward strand.
ACACAGGTTCTAAATGGTACGCGTATATCGAGACCGATCTAGTGTCAGTTCAACATGATGAGACTTTAGGGCGACCAATCAAACGCAAAACGCTAGAAAATACGCAAAATAAATAAATAAATAAAAATTTGTAAAGTTTTCCATGTGGGCTGTCGCTTAAAAACCCATCAGCTCTCTCACATGACTGAAATCGGTTACGGGTTCTGCCAAGATATCTTCACTGAAAAACTGAATTATGCATGTGATTTTGTGAAGTGTCTTTCCTGTACGTCAAGAACTATTAGACCGTGTCTTTGTTGTTTTCCTTAAAATGAAATTGAAACTGGACAGACGTCGCTTCAAGATCGTAGATGAAATTCAAACGGAATCACAGGCGGGTATTGGACGGCCTTCAGGAAGGGGATTTCAGCGATGATTTTGAAGCGGAGAAGAGGCGACGAGTTCTTTATTTGGACGTGCGCATGCGCGCCCACACACACACATAAACACTCACATATATATATATTTAATCAGTTCACTCCAAGAAAGGCGATAATGCCACTAAGACGTAAGAGGCAACTGGAAGTGAAAGAGAATGAAAAAGAAGGAACTGGAAACCCAATCCTAAACAGGAAACATGGGATAAACCTCTACTCTTGTTCAAAAGAGCGGGAAGGAGTATGAACGGGACTACAATAGTCAAACCTATGTACTCACATTATATATATATATATATATATATATATATATATATATATATATATATATATATATTTAAAAATATTTTACATTGCGACACTGAAATTTCTGTTTCGGGACTTAAATTATTTTTATCCCGTCATCAGGCAATGTTCAATAACTTTTGATGAAAATAATTTACTTTTGAAAACAATACGTTTGCTTATTAAAAAGTTAAGTAGGAGAGGGAAACAGATTTTAAAATCTTATGGGTATGTCTCTTTTGACTAAATTCAGGGGTTAGATAAATTTCTTGTATAAATTGCTTCAAATATAAGCAATGAAACGTGACCTTAATTATTCAACTTTTCCATATCTTTCTCTTTCTGCCTCTGTATATATATATATATATATATATATATATATATATATATATATATATATATATATATATTAATAAAAAAGAAAGAACAGTAAGATATATAATCTGGTGTTCTTATAGATATTTTTATTTTTACAAAATAGTGCTCAATGTAAATTTACAGAGCATTAATATTATAAGTTAATAGACTTAAAATATGGTTTTTCGCCCGAAATTAATTTTTTCCATATTTTCTTCTTATTAAAAATAAAGATTTAGGGTTTTCGACTTTGATTAGGAGCAAATGTATGTATATTAATAAAAAGAAAGAACAGTAAGATATATAATCCGGTGTTCTTATAGATATTTTTATTTTTACAAAATAGTGCTCATATTTTAAGTCTATTAACTTATAATATTAATGCTCTGTAAATTTACATTGAGCACTATTTTGTAAAAGTAAAAATATCTATAAGAACACCGGATTATATATCTTACTGTTCTTTCTTTTTATTAATATACTTACATTTGCTCTTAATCAAAGTCGAGCACTCTAAATCTTTATTTTTAACAAGAAGAAAATATGGAGAAAATTAATTTCGGGCGAAAAACCATATTTTAAGTCTATTAACTAATAATATTATATATATATATATATATATATATATATATATATATATATATATATATATATATATATATATATATATATATATATATAAGGCTTAAACACTAATATTCCATGGTCATAATTTATTCCATTGGAATCGTAAATACGATCCAATTCATCAGACCTTTGGATCGTATTTGCGATTCCAATGGAATAAATTATGACCATGGAATATTAGTGTTTAAGCCTTTTTTATTATATCCTTACTCTGTCCTGGACATTGAGTTCTACCTGGATTCTATCCTCTTGGAATTTTTTTTTATACAAAATATACATGTATATGTATGCATGTATATATATATATTTGCATATGTATGTGTATATTTACCACTAATATTATCTCTCTCTCTCTCTCTATATATATATATATATATATATATGAGAAAGTGTAAAATATTTTCGTCTGACATGTTTAGTCTCTTAGGAATTCATCGGACTATATTTAAGGGATGAATCGCGTTCCGAGTAAGACAATAAACTACGTCCAAACAGGTGAGGAGCGTGAAACCACCTCTTAATTGCTGGTGTTCCCAGGTCCACCCTGACCCAGGGTGGTTGCTCCTGTTAGGGTTCCAGCTATGAGCAAATAGTTAACCCCGAAACTGAGGTAAAAAGCATTATGAATGTGTAAAAATAGGTTTTAATACCAGAAATACTTTGTAAAAAATTATTACCAGCAATAAATTTTTGAAGAAAAACAAAAACAAAACTGTTACCAGCAATATATATTTGAAAAAAAAATATTACCAGCAATACATTTCTTTTTTAAATAATATTACCAGCTATACATTTATGAGGAAAAAAATATTACCAGAAATAGATTTTTAACAAAACAAAATATTACCAGAAAAAAAAAAAAAAAGTTGTCGGCATTAAATAACCCATTGAGGTTGATAAGCCGTTAAACAAAACAAAACAAACAAAAACTTTAAAATTATATATCGTTATCATATATATATATATATATATATATATATATATATATATATATATATATATATATATGGAGAGAGAGAGAGAGAGAATAATGAGATTTTGAAGAATACCTAATGTTTTATGTATGTTGACTTACAGAGAATTATTTTCATAAAGGTTTTCACAAAGAATCGTTTTACTTCAACCGCTAAAAGCGAAATCGGTTGAATATATATATCACGGAATCAGGATGTTAAAATAGCTTTTCATTCATCGGTCTTTGGTCAATAAGTCCGTGCGTGCATGTGCTATGCATGATACACGCTTAGACGATCATGTACCTTTCGATACATGACTGACAAGGCAGATTATTTCCGCAGTATGTTGTCATTTCTTTCTGCAGTAGACCAGTTGTCGTCCAAGGCTATAGAACCTGGACTGTCCTGCTATTTACCTTAGCAGGGCAGGGGAGGGAAGAATAGGATTCATACCTTTCTCAAGGGTATTAGCACGTCAGTGAATGTAATAAATTCGACTGGAATTCGAACTCGGCTCTCGGATTCGCCAATCCGAGCCGTGCCTTCTTTCGGTCTTTGGTAAACATACATATTAAACTTTTACAATGTGCCAATGTTAACCTCTTAAAAAGTTCAGTGTTTATCACAGTGGCCCAAGAGGAGTGGCATTTGAAAGCTTTCTAAAGGTTATAGTACACAGCATAAACCTGCTGAGGGTCGGAGAATCTCTGCTTGAAATAATGAAGATAATAATGAGAGTCTCATTTAAGACTTTGTCACATCTATTGATCAAGCTCAGTGATTTTATTATTCAAATCCACTTAATGTGGTACATAACTGGAAGAACTCTAGAAGTTTCTTTGTTTGATGTAAATTAATGCCTTCTTTAATCCTTCTAAAATCCAAAGGATTAGTTGACACACAAGACGTTTAAAGAATTCGACGCCTATCCGTTGACAAGCTTGATTAAATGATAGTCTTGGCCGAGGAGTAACAATTGGTAACCTACTTTTGGCATATTTAACATCTTGGGGATTAAAAATATACATAAGCTGAACGTATATAAAATCTGCTTTAAGAACGTGATCATCTCTTCGGTGACATCATATAAAGATCGATGCTTGACTGTCAACAGTTCAGGAGTAACATTTTCCATTTACTGCCAACGTCTTCTCTTTTATGGGGCGTGTCCTTTCAAGATGTGGGCGGTTATGACTCTTCACAAATTCTTATTCTTTGCAGCTCTTAGCATTTTTAAAGAAAATATTTTACTGTCCTTCTCAACGCCTCTAAGGTAGCTACCTTTTAAAAATGTTTACACATAAAAATTATGGTAAATATCTTTTTTTTTGTACACATTATTTACACTATTCGGAATGTTATCCTCACCTTCATTGCCATATTCATAACGTTTCGGCCGTTGTACGTCCCGGTCTCCTTCAGGTGATTGGAATTTCGAACCGAACTCTTTATTTCGTCCACCGGGGTTAATCTGCACACCCAAATATTTACCTGAAGAAGAAATATACATAGAAAACAGCGTTTAAAACCTCACAGTATACTCATTCATTATTTCATCTACAACGTTAAAAGAAATGTTTATAAAATATAAAAATCTATTAAATCAGCGTAACGAACTGACTGTAATAAGCAGGCATTGTACAAAAAAGATCTGTCTATATCTCTGAGATGCGGTATTATGATTATTATTCGAGCTGTTATCCCGAGTATTTCTTTTATTCAATACTCGTGAATATATATATATATATATATATATATATATATATATATATAAGTACTCCGGAAAAATAATATAAAATAAAAATAAATATGAACTTATTCGGAACAGCCCACGCATTACGGTCAGTATGGACAAATATAGACAAATTTACTGTTAGCGTAAAGCAAATAAATTCTGAAATTTGTAAAATTTTACAAAAATTTGAAAGACAGTTCTTTCGATATTATCAACTAAAGATGGTTGAAATATATATATATATATATATATATATATATATATATATATATATATATATATATATATATATAAAAGTGAACATAGAAGTCAACACTTAGAGGCGACAGTCTGTTTCATGCTATATGCAATCGTCAGGCCACATATGCTGTTATTTTTCTCGGCTAACCCGTATATATATAAATAGCCGAGAAAAATAACACCATATGTGCCCTGACGATTGCATATAGTATGAAACAGACTGTCGCCTCTAAGTGCTGACTTCTATGTTGACTTTTATATTTACACACGCTCTATCTCTGATATTGAGCACTTTATTCCATAAATATAGCACACCTTAAGACTATATTTCTTTATATATATATATATATATATATATATATATATATATATATATATATATATATATATATATTATTATATACAATATGCCACCTGGTGTCTGAAAATTTTAATTTTTTAATATCTCAATATTTTTTATTGTTTATGTTATATTCCGGGCAAATAGGAATATACTTGAAAAACAAAGTGGATAAAATAAGTAAAGGTTTATTGTAGAAAACCAATACAATAAGAATAAAGGTAGCAGTTATGCGCAAGGTCGTCGCAAGTCAATCCAGTAGTGAGTTCTACTATTAGAAGGTCGGTAGTTCTTGTGTAAGTCTGACTCGTACTCAACAGATCCCAGCTAGTCGGTATTTACCTGCCTCCCCACATGGAAGGATGTGGCATAAACGTGTTCGGGTCTGTCTACCTCCCCGGATGAGAGACTGCTCTTCCGCATAGCCTCGTCCGGGTTTCTCTCTGCCCGAAGGGAGAGAGTTCAACAGCAACCAAGATCTGAATAACAGATTCCAGCTTGTCTCTGTAGTCCGTTGACTTACAGATACTTATAGGTAGTAACTACCTATAGTATTGTCACTCATGGGGGTGACAGGTTATTCCATTACATCAGTTAAAAACATATATATATATAGGTGGGTGAAACGTCTACTCAAATATGGGTATCCATTAGGAGTAACGTTTAAGGAGATAAACAGTCTGTTAGATTAATAAAAATCCATTACTTTCTTTAGAAAATTCGCTTTCTTTACGTTTGGATATGAAAGGTTTTGGGGAGATTTATGAGGAGAGAAGTTTCGCCTAAACGTACCATTTCGTCCTTGCCTAACCGATTTGTTCTTTGTAGCTCAGTTGGTTAGAGCGTACCAGATTTAACGAAAAAAAACAGGAAAACCAATACTGATCCAGGAATCAATGTAGAAAACCCAAGAAGCCAATGTTGATCCACGAAATAAACATACCAATGGAAAATCGAATAAATATTAAAACTAATTCAATATGACAAAATGGAGAGTGAAGTCTGTAACCATCTCCATTGTGTGGCTCCTGGGTCTTGTACTGTGGAAATATTTAATAAAATAAATATCACTTGATTGCCCATACTGACCGTAGTGCGTGGGCTGTTCCGAGTAAGGCGATCTTCTCGACAGAGCAGCCATTGGCGTTGCCTGTGCTGTGGTTGGTGAAAATTTTCTTTCCTTCCTTTATGTAACCTGGTGTTCTTATGAGCAGTGGTATTACTTCACTCTTCATACCCAACATCCTGTTGATCTCGATTTGTCAGTTTTAGCCTTTGGACAGCTTCTCTCTAGTATTTTTTAAAGACATTTCCTTCACATGGTGGCGGAATCAATCAGTGTACTCTACTTTATTTGTATTTCAGTTCATATTGATTAAAAAAATTATAATTTCACCCCAAGCAAGGCGATAAAGCCACCAAGACGCGTGCAGTTGTTATTGAGAGTAAAGGAAACTGAGCAAATGTTATTGAGGAGAAAGGACAATAAAGAAAATAGAATTCAAGGAGACAGAAGATGGTGATTGAAAGTTACTTTTGAATTTTTGAAGATTGTAGTTGACAGGAAAGCAAGGAACCGGAAGAGAATTCCACAGGTGAGAAGTACGAGAGAAGAAAAAATTAGAATAGAACTTACGGTTACGTTTAGCAGTGAAAAAGGAAAAAAGAGAGACATGTAAAGAATGGAAAAGACACAAAAGAAGAAAGCAAGGAAGGAAGGAAAGAAAGAAAGAAAGAAAGAAAGAAAGAAAGAAAGAAAGAAAAATAGACGTGTAAAAATAGAAAGAAAGAAACATGGAAGGAAAAAGCATATTTTTTCTGAAAACAGAAATTGTATTCTTTACAAATTCGAATCGTCCTCTTCTAACATGAGACAAACATGCCCGCAATAAGACGTCGTGTCAAAAGAACGTTTTTTCCCATGACACCGTTTTTTTTAACTACCTTCACTCTTTGACAATGCTTATTACTTTAAAAGGCGATTATTAGAATTGAAATAAAGCCTAAACATATGATAAAGGAATTTATACATATTTTTGTTCTTGAGAATTTACGAGAAAAATATTAAACACTATTAGATTGATAATTTACAAGAATAATTTTATATTTACAACATCCTAAAAACTAATAGAATTAGAACACATGCAATGCAATATTTATCATTTACCAATTTACAAGGAAAGAAAAACGAAAACAATTTTTATTCATGGATTTATAAGCATTTACTAAATTATTAAAACATGTTAACCAACTCTAAGGAAATCCTTATTATTTACCATTTTATAAAGTTTGAATCGATTGGCAATGAGGCTGATGTTTTGCCAACCATCCCAATAAATAATACAATAAATAATGGAAATAAACAATCTGATATGTAGATAGGATTTATTATTTTTGTTGTAAATTCTCAGGAACAAAGAAAATGTATAAAACCACTTTTATATGTTTAGGTTTTATTACAATTTTAATCGTCGCTTTTTAAAACAATAAACATTACCAAAGAGTGAAGGTAGTTGAAAAAACGATATCATGGGAAAAACCGTCCTTTTGACACTGCGTCTTATAACGGCCATGTTTGTGCGTTGTCTTTCTGCTGTTAAAACATGAAGAAACATGGAGGATTGCAATTTAATCGCCAACGATAAAATATAGATGAAAATAAGAAAAAAAAAAAAAATGAAGAGAAACGAGTTCTCATTTGGTATCACTTGTTTTTGTTCCACCTCTCTCTTTCAATCTGTGTGCTCGCGTGCATATACAGATTGATATATGTATATGTGTGTCTGTGTGTGTGTGTGCGTGTGCGTGTCTCTGTGTGTGTGTGTGTGTGTGTGTGTGTGTGTGTAATGTCTTCTTTTGTGCTACTTGTGTGTCCGCTTTTTGTGCCACTTGTGTGTCCGCTTTTTGTGCCACTTGTGTGTCCGCTTTTTGTGCGGGTAGAGACAATATGTTCCCTTTTGTCTGTGTATATGTATATATACGATAGATTCTTTTGTTGTGTGCGTGTCTAAACATAATGTCTTATTTTGTGTCTCTTATGTATATATGTCCTCTTTAGTGTGTGTGTGTGTGTGCTGTCTTTAGTTTTCTCTCTGTATATGTGTATAAACATATGTCTTTTTTGTGTGTGTGCGTCTCTAAACAATGTGTGTCTTTTTTGGTGCTTCTTGTATGTGTCCACTATTTTCTCACTGGGGGGTGAACAGCAAAAATGTCCTTTTTGTGTGTGTATATGTATACAGATAATATATCCTTGGGTGGGTACGTGTATATATGCATAAACGTTATTTCTTCTTTGATATCTGTTGTGTGTGTCCTCTTTTCCACGTGTATCAGTACAAATAATATGACCTTTTGTGTGTCTTTATATGTACAGACAGTATATCTTTTGTGTGTGCATCTGTGTGTATAAACGATATATTATATTGCGTGTTTTCCTTTTTTTTTTTATGTGTATATATGTCCTCGCGCGCGCTCGCGCCCGTGTGCGTGCGTGCACAGAAAATATTTCCTCTTTTTCATGTATGTATTATTTGTGTATAGTTACTATGTCACCTTTTGGGTATGTATGTGTGTAAAAGAAGGTGATAGCCTGATTTGGAGGAACCATTTTGTTTTTTTGTTCAAATTTCTTTCTTTCTTTCTTTCTTTCTTTCTTTCTTTCAGTTTCTTTTTTCAACTCCGATGACTTTCTTTTTTTTATCACGGTCTTTCTTTAACTTTTCTTTCTGTTTAATTCCGATTCTCTTTATTTCTTTTCTCGTTTTTTTTTCTTTCTTTGATCCACATACAGATCTGTTGGTCCTTTTCGAATTTTTTCTTTCTGGAACTCCTCTACATTAAGTTCTCTTGCTGCTTTCTTTATTTTCTCTCTACAGAATATTCACGGTTCTTTTCTATTATTTCAATTCTCATTCCTTCGCTTTCTCTTTTTCCAATTTTTCTTTCTTTTTCTCTCTTTTTCGTGTTCTTTTTTTTTACCTTCTTTCACAATATTTTTCTCTTTTTCATCATGATCTTACATTTTTTTTAAAATTTCTCTGTTTATCACGATCTTTCTTTTTTTTTTCTTTCTTTTTCACGATCTTTATTTTCTCTTTCGTTTTCACGATCTTTATTTTCTCTTTCGTTTTCACGATCTTTATTTTCTCTTTCGTTTTCACGATCTTTCTCTCCCCCCTCTCTCTCTCCCTTATTCGCGTTCTTTCTTTCTTTCTTTATTTTTCACGGTCTTCCTAATGTTTTCAGGATTTTATATATCTTTTTTGCTTTCTTTCTTTTTCACAATTTCTTTTTCACTAACTCTTTTCTCTCTTTTTTACTATTTTTCTTTCTTTTTTTCTTTTCCTTTTTTTCACGGTCTTTTCTTTCTCGTTATCTATCTTTCTTTGTCTCTTTCTCTCTTTTTCACAGTCTTTCTTTCGTATTATTTCCCTTTGCCTTTCTTACTCTCCCTTTTCTCTAGCAACCCTATAAGGCCATCGAGTAGCCAGTAGGGAATGAACCCGCTGATTGCGAGATCAGCACACCAACCACTGCACAGAAGCAGGTGTTCAAATGTAGAAAAACAATTTTATTGATACATGAACTTGTCACCAGTAAGCGATTGTAACTAACGATTTCACTTGAATCTGAATGTAATTAACTTCAGAAGAAAAACCAAAATCATATCGTTTACGCCATGATAGATGGCAATAAGGTTAGAAGACAAATTTTAAGACGCGAAATATATTTACAAGCAGCTGTTATTTTTCTTATATAAATTTATATATGTACGAGTGAATACACACACACACACGCGCACACATACACAAACATTATATATATATATATATATATATATATATATATATATATATGTATGTATGTATGTGTGTGTGTGTGTATGTGTGTGTGTGTATGTGTGTGTCTGCGTGTACGCATACATGCATAAATATTGTTTTTTTTTTGGACAGAAATTTTTCATTTATGCATGTTTGGTTGAAGTCCAATGAAATTTTATTGCATAAGTTGGTTTATTTAACTTAAACAAAAGAATAAATATTAAAAAAAGTATCTTAAACAAAGAATTTTTGGTAGTCTTCAAATCAGCATATATATATATATATATATATATATATATATATATATATATATATATATATATATCCTTGTGCAGGTATGCAGAAAATAGAAAAGAACACGTTGGGTGCATAATCCGGGGTTCTTTAGTATTTTTGTTTTTATTTTTAAAAAACAGTGCTCCATACAGAAGTAGAGCTTATATTATAATAATATTTTTTGTTTAAAAATATGATTCCTTCGCTACATTCCTAAAATTTCGCTTGAAGATGAAACGTGACTAAACACCTCAATCCAACTTAATTTTATTAATTATTTGGATGATTTCGGCTCACGTTTTCGAAACATGAGAACTCTTATGTAGCGAAGGAATCATATTTTTAAACAAAAAATATTATTATAATATATATATATATATATATATATATATATATGCGATTGCGTCCAGCATGAAACAGCCTGTCGCCTCTGAGTGTGGACTTCAATGTTCACTTTATATATATATATATATATATATATATATATATATATGTGTATGTATATATATATATATATATGTATGTATATATATATATATATATATATATATATATATATATATATATATATATATATATGTATGTATATATACAATTATTTATTCGAAAATTATAACAGAAATATTTTATATTTTATAACATATTTATAATATAACATATTTATGTTATAATTTTCGAATTTTTCTCTGTATTGAGCACTTTTTAAGAATAGTATTTGTTGGTTATTGGAATTTATTCCGTATATACCAATCCTATACTTGGGTATATATATATATATATATATATATATATATATATATATATATATATATAGATAGATAGAGAGAGAGAGAGATAATATTAGTGGTCAATACACACACACACACACACACACACACACACACACACATATATATATATATATATATATATATATATATATATATATATATATTCCCAAGAAGATAGAATCCAGGTAGAACTCAATGTCCAGGACAGAGTAAGAATATAATATAAAAGCTCAAACACTAATATTCCATGGTTATAATTTATTATATTGGAATCGTAAATACGATCCAATTCATCAGAACTACAAATTCATTTCGATTCGAATGTAATAAATTATAACCATGGAATATTAGTGTTCGAGCCTTTTTTTATATTATATATATATATATATATATATATATTGTTGTGACCTTGTTAAGTGCCATAAAGAAAAACACAAAGAGAGGAATTGAGTCAAACAAATATATTAACAGGAACAGTAATACAAACCTATGCAAACGAGAGTGTTACAACGAGAATGTTCGGTTCGACTGTCAGAGCTGACTGCTGGGAACTTCTCTCTCCAAAAAAGCAGTACCTGGGAGAGTCCATGCGTGCGTGGGTAAATTAGCATAACATATATACTATAATTATTTTAAAAAAATATTATTCCATCGCGACACTATGTTTAATTTGAATATTAAACCTTAACTTTAAATAACTGCTTCATTCTCAAGCGATGTTTGGAATAACTATCCGAAAGTAGGTGTGTTTGCGACACCATTTATCGTAAGAATCACTGAAAAACTCTGCGTCATTCAGCTAGAAAGAGAACAGGTTAAAATCGTTTTGTGTCAGTTCCACTATGTCTTCTCAAATGAGCAATGGTGAGACAAAAAAAATCATTCAGGCCTTCAGTAACGGTACCAGCATTCATAATCTGGCTTCCATCTTCAAAGTCCATTCAAGCACCATCAAGAGAACGGTGAATAATATTATGTCTATTTCTTTTTATTTGAAACCTCACAAATTCACGGATCAATTTCTTAATGTTTTTATTAAAGGAAGGCACCGTAGTATTTTTCATTTCTTTTATTTTTCCAAGTACTTTCATATTCATCCAAGATTATCTTCAGGTGTAAATTGCTAAAAGAAAAAAAAAATAAAGTAAATGAAAGTGGTGAATTTTTTATACTTAATATCATTTTAAACATGGAAAAGAAACTACGTCTCCTTAAGAAACTGATCTTTGAATTTACTTTTTGAGTTATTCCCATATATACATATGTAAAATTTAACATAAAACTAAACAAATATCTGTAAAAAGACAATATGAATAAAGTCTTTATTCATATCTGTCTGTCTGTCTGTCTCTCTCTCTCTCTCTCTCTCTCTATATATATATATATATATATATATATATATATATATATATATAATTTTTATATTACATTAATTTATGTATACATACATACACACACATACATATATATATCATTTTTATATTCCTTTACTTACGTATAGAAATGTGTTCTATTTTAAATTCATTATATATGCACAAATTCTAAATTCAATAATGCTGTCGACCTCTGTGAAACCGTTTTACACGTGACGTCAAAACATTACGCGTATCTTTGAATAAAATTTGAATTGTAGTGTTCCACCGAAATAACGTGATGTAGTCCCCAAAATCTTGTCTAACACACTGACAACATTTATTTCTTGATAATGACTGAATCGGCAAAATGTACTTGAACAAAAACATGACCTTTGGGTGCTTTTTTCCTGCAGTAGGTTGCCATTTCTTTCTACGGTAGATTAGTTACCATCCGTGGTTGTTGAACTCAGTCTATCCTGCTGTTTACCCATAGCTTTCATACCTTTCCCACGTAAGTGAATTCGAACTCGGCTCTCTGACTCTTCAATCCGAGCCGCTATCCATTACTCCACCGTGCCTCCCCTGATTAATCAATGTATATATCCATTAAGAAAAATCTTTATCAAACGAATTACAATCACTTTCAAAATTTCTTATGAAGCTGGAATAAAAAATATTAAATAAAAATTACGATGTGAAAAATTAAGTTAATCCTTTCATTTACACTTTATTTTTGTTTTCCATTGTTGCTAGTGCAAATAATGTTTTGTGCAAGTCCATGACACGTGTTCCTTTTTATTTGGTAAGCTGTGGATATTACAGTCAACCAAGATAACTGATTGTATAGGAAAAAGGGTGCAGTTAGGGATTAAATGTTAAAAAAGAACTTCCTGAAGCTTTAAAATATAGCGCAGTTGAAGCCTATAATGATGGAGAAAGCTACAAAAAGCTATCAAAACTAATTGGAATACATGTCTCTACCGTGCAAGAAATTATTTATAAATGGAAGGCCTTTGGTCTGATGGCATCGCAATCATCAAGTGGTCCGTCACGAAAAAATAAACAAACCAAAAATTGCAAGGGCAAATAGACATCAAGTTAGGCAAGCCCAGGCCAATCCTGTTATTAATTCTGCGGTTTTCCAAGACTCCCTGGCCAATGTCGAAATCAATGTGCATACGACTTCAGTCTTCCCAAATGAGCAATGGTAAGACGAAAAAGATCATTCAGGCCTTCAATAGTGGTATCAACATTCATACTCTGGCTTCCATCTTTAAAGTCCATTCAAGAAACATCAAGAGAATAGTGAATAAGTTTAAATACTGGTGATCTCAACAGAAAGAGGGATCATCATTTCAACTTAGGGCTAACAAGTACAGTCCAATAGTGTTATAAAACGTCGGAGAATTCCAGTAAGATATTTTTTAATCATTTTTAAAATACGGTGGTTCAAAGCTTAGTCTAACAATTGAACAATTTTGCTACTACACGATTTGTACTATTTTTCTTTTACCCCCGGTATATATATATATATATATATATATATATATATATATATATATATATATATATAGAGAGAGAGAGAGAGAGAGAGAGAGAGAGAGAGAGTTTTCGGCTTCGTTTTGTCTTACAATGTTTTATGACTATAGACATGTATTTTCACCTGTGGGATTACTTGCTTTATGTTCAGCAGTACTGCTAGCCTCCTTTTTATATACAAGTAATGCGTTCTATTATCGTTAAAGTGCTTTAATAAGGTTTTGTGATGTGCTGATACGTCGCTTTAAACACCAACCATTTAAATACAGTAAGAACGTTTATTTTTTCCTAAGTATATCTCTCTGCGCCTAATATGCTCACGCATACCATCGGGTATGGTTAGAACTAGTGCAACTAAAGAATGTAGTTCGTCTGATGCCTTTATGTATTCAAGAAATAGTTTAGAAAAAAAAAGTTTTTGTTTTTTTTTGTCTGGAGCTGAGAAAAGTTTATACGTCGTACATTTTCTGGAAAGTATCACTATTTATTTTTCTAATAATGACTGTTTGGGTAGATGAAGTCCACCAGCCGGGGAAGGCAGTCAATCTAGGGGAAGGAAAACTCCGATTTTAAAGTTCTGCTGCCTTGCAGTCATATCCAAAACACGGTAATGGCTATGGAAATAAACCCGGAGTGGAGACTCGTAGGCGGTTAACTGTCTGTATGTACAACATTTCGACAATTCCTGCAGCCGTACCCCAAATGTACACCTTTGAATCTTGTCGGTACGGCCGAGATGGGTGCATGTAGTCTGGGCAGCTCACGGCCTCCATTTACGACCACCAGTCTAAGAGAAGGAAAATTCTGAATTCAAAACAACACTTCCTTGTAGGTCTTGCTTCTTTAACTTCTAAGAGGAAGGATGGGGTAAACTCAACATCGCCAGGGTAAAGAAAACCGGCAAGCCGTTGCACTATTTTGCTTTGAATGTCACCATGAATCACAATTGTGAGATGGAGGGGAGTGGTGACCACAGCGACGTAAAATGAATAATGAATGCAAAATAACATCGATATTTGTGATTTGATGACAATAGAATATTCATATTAAATATGGAATTCTTCATTCAAATTTCTAAGGCGCATCTTGTATCTTACACGAAAAAATCTCATAGAAAAAATGAAAAGAGCTAAATTAAAGATTCGTGCATCTCTCTCTCTATCTGTGTTTGCATATTAATCTGCATATATTAAACTTTAAATAAATGACGCATATACATTTGCATGCTTTGTGTCTTAAAAGATGACACATGTGAGATATTCATGTTCATCAACTGGTAAGTAACTAGTGCTGAGGGCCTTAAATACGTGCGTACACACTCGCACACATGAACTGACACTCATATACATTAAGGAGTTAATCAGTTTTGATCTGTAGTTTGACATTATTGTAACGATATAAATTATATTTAGGGGACACACGTGGTTGAATAGACGGCCCCGCTCATCAAACAATATATTTTCCGTACAGTAAGTCAAGATTTTTCAACAGGAATTTTTCCTGATTAAAAGACACTCGAAAATCCAAGGACATTAGAGAAAAATACACTAATTAAAGGCAGAAACACACACACACACACACACACATACACACACACACATATATATATATATATATATATATATATATATATATATCAAATATGTGGTGCAGTTCAATCTTATTACATGAATCATTCATACAAAAAGTATATTAGTAAAGTTAATGATATAAATGGCAAAAAACTTTTTCGCAAACAAATTTATTAAAGTTACATTAACCTACAAAGATAGCAAAAAGATCAAATTTACTAAGAGTTACAAAGGATAGGAAATTGTGGAGAGCCATGATCGCTAACATCCTGAAGGGATACGGCATATAGAAGAAGTGTTTTCTCCGTTTTTTATTTAAAACAAAGTTTTCTTCGGTATATTCAGTCACTAATTTTCAATAAAGTGATAGCTGGAAAATTTCTTTTGCACCTACGTATGTATCATTTTGCGCCTACATATATTTAATTTTGCGCCCATATATATATATATATATATATATATATATATATATATATATATATATATATGGGCGCAAAATTAAATATTATATAGCTTATTCCTAAAATTTCTTATTAATAATATAGCTTATTCCTAAAATTTCGCTTGAAGATGAAACGGGATTAAACACCACAATTCAACTTAATTTTAATTATTTGGATGATTTCGGCTTTCGTTTTTGAAACATGAGAACTCTTATGTAGCGAAGGAATCATATTTTTAAACAAAAAATATTATTATAATATATATATATATATATATATATATATATATATATATATATATATATATATAAATGTCTCAAAATAATTGTCGGTCTTTGTTCATTTCATATATATATATATATATATATATATATATATATATATAATTTTGAGCCCACTTATATGTCATTTGGTAGAATTTGAACCGTTTTACTCAGATCTCTCAAATTTGCAGAAGATAATTATTGGTCCCAGGAAAAGATTTAAACATGTTCAATCTGTTTTCTATTATATATACTTATATTTCATAATAACAATTACCGTTTATAATCGTTCAGTTTAAGACTACAATTTGAATAGTTAATCGTCAACTGAGGTCAAAACATTATGAAAGTATGAAAATACATTTTTATAATAAAAATACCAGCAATACATTTTTGAAAAAAAATGACCAGCAATACATTTTCAAAAATATTACTAGAAATACATTTTAAAAATATTACCAGCAACATATTTACTCACTACAAAAAACATCTTTACAAAAATACGTCCGTGAAACCTGATGTACAAATTAATTTCTTACAAAGAATACATATTCTATTCATACGAACCTATCCTAAAAATCTTGCCGGCATTAAATAACCCATTGAGTTTGATATGCCGTAAAAAAAAATGAACCAAACCAATATTTATATTTTAATTTGAGATTAATTTATGTACTATATAACATTTTTAATATTTATATTCAGGTATGGTGGCTTGGGAAAGGAGTAATTTTTTCAGGAACGGAAATATTTGAAAAAGATTCGTGGTGCAGATTTATATTTTGATAACATTCAATAGCGGTATTCTCTGGAATTTTCCAAGTAAGTCACGTTCTCTTTTAATAAATGTGCTATTCTTTAGATCAAAGTTGTTCTTAAATTTATTTTTTATGTGTGACTAACACATTTGATAAATTGATGTGTATAAGATCCTTTTTGTGTTCATTGATACGTTATTTAAATTTCTGCAAGTTTCCCCAATGTATCGTGAGGAGCAGTTGTGACAGTTTATTGTATATATCCCTGGTTTAGAATGATTCATTTTATGGATATTTTTGGTTCTGATTGTATCCATAATTGTTTTGGGTGAGGTTGTAATTATTTTTATATTGTTAAGATTAAATAAATTGCTTTGGCTAGTAGACGTTAAAGAGTTAGTGGGAAGTATTATGTGTTTGTTTTGTCTAGTTTATTGTCGTTGTCATTGTTGTTTGTAATGTCATTATCTTTTTTTACGGTCGTATATTTTGTATGCCTTTCTCTTAGCATTGTGAATGAAATAATAATATA
>OZ010589.1:59151473-59166473 GCA_963932145.1 Acanthosepion lycidas
CACACACACACACACACACACTTATATATATATTTATATATATATATATATATATATATATATATATATATATATATATATATATATATATATATATATATATATAAGTTAAAGATCAAATGCAGATCAAATATGGATCGGTCTCCGACAGGATGATAAATGAAAGAATTAATAGGAAACATATATCAATCTAACACGTTTCTATTTTATTAAAGCTTCATCAGAGTTTGAGAGAAAACAGATAAAAAGATAGAAAACACTGGTATTTTCAATTATATTTGGGACAATTCTCATTGGCCAGACACGTGTCACATCTTAAAACCGTAGATAACTCTATGTGTATGTAGGTTTGTGAAGATTCTTGTATGTCTAAGTGGGCATCGGATGGTAACGTGTATTCGTAATTGTGTATGTGTGTCTCTCTAGTGGGAGTTTCATCTTTACCTTTGAGCGGTCGACCTGCACAACGCAGTGTCACAAGATTCTAATTTATTGCTGACCTCTTTAAGAATGTATTCTTTGTATGAGATGCATTCAAAGAAGGATGGCGGTGTAATGTAATGTTTTAGGTGTGTATTTTTAGTTGGTTATAATGTTATTATTTTCAGTGTATTTTCTCGTCAAAGAATTATGTTATTTTTGTTTTAATTAGGGTGGCATAAGGTATATTTAGGCAGCAAGTATTCATCCAAATAAGTTTCATTAAAAGGAACCGACAAGCCTGTTTTTTTTATTTTTATTTTTTTTTAAATTTTTATTGTATTTTTCCAACTTTCAGGTATAGTGTTGTTATTGTGCTTAAAGTTGTGGATAAAATGACAAACTGTTATTTTTGTGGATAAACTGTTATTTTTACTTAAGTACTTTCGACTTTCGCAGTCATTATCAATAACCGATGGGATGTCTGTGTGCTAGTTAGAATTTCTTTGTCTACATCCTAGTATTCTCCTGGAAGCTGGAGATTTGAAATGGTCTAGCGTGACGTCATGCGTAACGGCTCTTGGGAACGAGGCCACACAAAAAGAATATGATTTATTTATTTTATTTTATTTATTAATTGATTTATTTTTATTTTTTTAATACGAATATAATATATTCGCACATTAATTAAAATTTATTTATTAAAAAAAAAAAACTGTATTTATTTATTAAGCACACGAATCAAAATTATGGATGATCTGTCCAGAGTTAAAATTTATACTACTAATATATACATAATTGTTTATCACCGTTCGAACGGTGAGGAATAAATGTGAACTGATGAAGGCCGGAGGGTACAACAGCTGAAACATTATAATAATGGCAACAAAAATGAGGACAATAACCCGCATAGTGTAAATAATGATAACTCCTCATCCCAGAAATTCAGTCAGAGGTTTATCTTTAAAATTTATTCCATTCGGGGATGTTAAATTCTTGATATAGCGATCAGAGCATATGCAAATAGATATAAACATAGACATAAACACTGAATGGCGACAATCAGTTCCACGATTTAAGTCATCATCATATAATTTTGGATGATCATTTAAAGCGTAGAAACCGCTCAAAAAGTTTAGAGTGGCGGCAAATACTCGTACTATGACAGTTCCATGCAAGCTTTTTCAAATCACCAAACGTTTTGGTAGCATTTTGTATATATATATATATATATATATATATATATATATATATATATATATATATATATATGTGTGTGTGTGTGTATATATCCGATGTGATGAGAACGAAAGTAATACATAAATTCCAACGTTCACAGCATCAATCCAAAAGAGGGCTCGATACCGATATGGGTGAGAATCGAAAATCATTTTCGATTCTCACCCGTCGAAGTGTAGTTGAAATGCATTGAAACGTAGTTGCATCTTTGTAGTGAGTAAAATGGTTTTGTCTATATGATAAAATTATTATAAATAAATAAATAAATAATATATATATATATATATATATATATATATATATATATGTATATATATATATATATATATATATATGTATATTGAATTCGACTCTCAGAGGCGACTGGCTGTTTTATGCTAGACGTAATCGTGCGGCCTGACGATTGCATCTAGCATGAAACAGCCTGTCGCCTCTGAGAGTTGACTTCAATGTTCACTTTTTGCATTTTGTATATATATATATATATATATATATATATATATATATATATATATATATATATATATTGGCATCCACATAGAGACTATTTCGCTGTATCACAGCTCTTCAGTGTGGCTAGACACCCGATTGCTTCAAGCCGGGATCGAAACCCGACCGATTATTCTACCCCTAAGCTATCGTTACACAGAGAGCTAGGAAAAAATTAACGTTTTCTATGCGAAATACGCCAGAGAGCGGTATGAGCTGCTGTATTTAAAATTGCGCTTTTCTGAAGAGAGCCCAACCGGTTTTTCCGGGAGCATAGAAATAAAAATTTCCAGTTTAGTTTTATATATATATATATATATATATATATATATATATATATATATGTCACCTAATCTGCAAATTTTATTTTATCCTTTGTTAGGTTTCCTTAAATCGCCTTATCTATGTACATCGCACTACGACTAGTCTTTTTTCCAGCACGCACCTGCGACAGGTATTAATCACTAGGTTCAATCACCCATCCTGATGACTGATGACCCAGCCAGGGTTGCTGAGTGACGGGAATGTCGGAGATTGATTATTGGGTAACGGAGAGTATGGAGGAGAGGGTGAGACCATCCTCATTCGGTCACGATTCCCGATGCCACCATCGGCAATAAACGAACAAAGACGAAGACTTGAGACGAAACAATGTCCCGTATTCATATTTCTTGTTAAGCATCCTTAAGCTGGTTAAATTCTTTCGCTTTCCTCCTCGCTAAATGTCACACTTTCTCGTTTGCACTCACAGGTACTCACTCTCCGTCTCTATTTCACTCTCTCGCGCTTTTTTTTTTTCCTTGCTCCGGAACATTTGCATAGTCTATTTTCCTCACTTAGCAAGTAACACTTGACTAGATTTAGATATTTGTTTTTGTATAGTGTGCGATAATTTCAAGAAAAGAAAGAATGAATTGGTAAAAAAAATGGGAAGATAAAAAGAAGCAAGATAGAAAGAAAAATAGACAAAAGAAAGAAAGAAAAATAGACAAAAGAAAGAAAGAAAGAAAAATAGATATACAGAAAAGGTAGAAAGATAGAAAGAAAGGAAAATAGAAAAAAATAGAAAGATAGAGAGAAAGAAAAAGAGATAAAGAGAAAGATAGAAAAATAGAAAGAAAGAAAGGTATATAGGTAGAAAGATACAGAAAGATAGAAAAACAGGAAGAAATATAGAAAGAAAGGTTAACGGTAAAAAAAAAACTTAAGAAAAATGTAAAGAAAGAAAGATAGAAACACGAAAAATGGTAAAAATCAAAAAGAGAAAAGAAAGAAAAAATAGTGAAAAAAAAAAAGTTAAAAGAGGAAAGAAAGAAAAATACCCAAAATTTAATGACAAAGGAATTAGAAATAAAGAAAGAAAGAAGGCAAAATAATGGTAAGGAATTAGAAAGAAAGAAAGAAAGAAAGAAGGCCAAATTGATGCTAAGGAATTAGAAAGAAAGAAAGAAAGAAAGAAAGAAAGAAAGAAGGTAAAATTGATGGTAAGGAATTAGAAAGAAAGAAAGAAAGAAAGAAAGAAAGAAAGAAGGTAAAATTGATGGTAAGGAATTAGAAAGAAAGAAAGAAAGAAGGAAGGAAAGAAGGTAAAATTGATGCTGAGGAATTAGAAAGAAAGAAAGAAAGAAAGAAGGCAAAATTGGTGGTAAGGAATTAGAAAGAAAGAAAGAAAGAAAGAAAGAATGAATGAAAGAAAGAAAGAAGGCAGGCAAAATTGATGGTAAGGAATTAGAAAGAAAGAAAGAAAGAAAGAAAGAAAGAAAGAAAGAAAGAAGGCAAAATTGATGGTAAGGAATTAGAAAGAAAGAAAGAAAGAAAGCAAAATTGATGGTAAGGAATTAGAAAGAAAGAAAGAAAGAAAGAAAGAAAGAAGGCAAAATTGGTGGTAAGGAATTAGAAAGAAAGAAAGAAAGAAAGAAAGAAAGCAAAATTGATGGTAAGGAATTAGAAAGAAAGAAAGAAAGAAAGAAGGCAAAATTGATGGTAAGGAATTAGAAAGAAAGAAAGAAAGAAAGAAAGAAAAATTGATGGTATGGAATTAGAAAAAGAGAAACACAGAAAGGAACAAATAAGGGAAAGAAAGAAAGAAAGAAAGAAAGAAAGAAACAGAAAATCGTAAGAACAAAAGAAAGAGGGGAAAAAAAGAAAATAATGAAAAGGCGTTGAACTAAAAAGAAATAAAAATAAAAAATAACGAAAATAAACAGAAAAATGACCATCAAAATTATGATGAAACATTATATAACGAAAGGCTTCCCAAACCACTATTCTATAAATAGACTTTTCAAAATTGAAAAAGGAAGAAAAACATGAATTAATATGTTCTATTAAATACCTGAATAGTTATCTCCACATCTAAATAGATAAGTGTACATATGACAATTGCGAAATCAACATACAAATACCGTATATAATTGTGTATAGGCTGATTTCATGTAATTGTGCGACCTCCAAGTTTTTTTTAAAAATTTGTGTTTAGTGCAATCGTCAATTTGTTACTTAAAAAAAACAAACCCTGATCATAAAACCTCGCAATTTACCCGCGTATACCAAAGAGATAATATTTAAGGATTAGAAAAAAGAGAAGAGATTAAAAAATTCAAGAATAGATTGATTCGTTTTTTTACGGCTTATCAACCCTTTGCAAGTTATTTAAAGCCAGAAAATATTTTTACATTGTAAGAATTTTTTAAGTTTAAGTTTAAAGTCAGCCCATCAGAAAATCAGTATTAGTAAGAACAATTAGGTGCAACCGAGACACGTCCCCAAATGGAGGGGGGTAACAATTTGAATGGTGGGGTGATCCTGAAAAGAGCCGTTTTTGCTTTCTCAATCTTGCAAAGAAGGTACCTCTTCTATGGACTGTCATAATAATAATATACGTTAATTTTTATTTATAATATAATTTCTTTTTTTATAATTCTAATAATCTTTTGCGTTAGATTGCAACTCTTTAAATTGATTTTACACTTCTTTTACAGACATTAAATTTTGACTTTGATTTTTGCGCAAATTGCAAAAAATCAGTTTTTTCGATTTTTCACCTTCAAAGTTGTAATTTTTTTCCCAGTTAATTTGAACTCAAAACTGGCATTGGAGACTTATCTATCAAACAAAAAAAATTCATCGAAATCGGTTGACAACTGTGGCAACGCATAAACAACATCTGATCACACACACACACACACACACATACATACATACATACATACATACATTTTGAGAATTGTAGATATAGATTTCATAAGTAATTTACGATAGCAATCTTATTCTATGGAACATACTCCGTGCGGCTCGAAATTATAACACGGTACTTCCTAATTATGATGTTTTAAATGCCTTGTCTCTTCCGGACATAAGCGATCATGGTCCTTCACAGCTTCATTTCCTTTTTTTAATCTGTAAATTAGCATGACAATCTTGGGTAAGATAGTGAAGTGATTTCCTCTTGCTTTCTCCACGATTTTTTTTGTTTTTTAATACAGAGTAATACTTCTTGATTGACCACCACCCAAGTTTAGAGAGTGCAGTATACTTTGCCATGGAAGGGCGCCTCGGCGTGGTGTAATGGTTAGCAAGCTGGTCTTGCTAAAACTGTTACAACTAAATAGTGAGTTCGATCCTCACTGGGTGTCCCATACTTTCGGCCATGTGCCACATCTAAGCCTCACTTATGAAAATCAATACTTTGACATGGAAGGCATGATTCCATCTCTTCCCAACATCATAATTCGAAAGAAATGAATCCATATCTATTCCATAAGCATTTATACGAAAGTGAGCTCAACAGACTTGGTTCGAATTTGAACTCGGCACACCCAATCCATTTTCCTCACCGACAACCCTTACATTACCGCACATATCGTGGCGATGAGAAAATTTCTCTTCGATGGTATTTGAAAACTATTTTTTAAGTAAAACATTTGTTCGATTTTAATTCCAAAGGTTGATGAAAACAAAAATCAATTTTTAAAAACGAAATAAAATAAATTAAAATTTAGTTTTAAATGGAATTTAAATAAATTTAAGTTAGCCATTATATTATTCATATTTTGCGGGAGAAAAATTGTAATTAAATAAACATTTGCAATTTGAGAAACCCTGACTGAAAACTCAATTAGTGAATACTTTTTTTGATTGAATTTTTCTCAATTTTTTTTTATTTCGTTTTATTACGTTTTTATCTCCAAGACTTTCTTGGAATATTTTCGACAATTGTTTTTGTTTTGTTTTTTTTTAGTTAAAACGTTAAAGTGCTTTACACTTTTATGAAGATTTAAAAAAAAATTTCGTTGGAGCAGTATCATTTTACAGTTGCAAAGGATGCTTCCTGCTGACATTTGCTGAAAAGAAAGCAAGATAGAAAGAAACGAAACGAAACAAAAAAGAAACGCATGCGAATATGAATAAATATTTGCATTTTTCTGCAATAATCTTCAAACATGGATTTAGAAGCTTAAAAAGCGGAACATTGGGAGAGAGAAATAATTCAGGAGAATAATCGAAGGGCAGATGCATGAACTAAAAAAGAAAAGTGGGGCGAAATCGATAATTTTTGACATTTTCTCGGTTAAATTTACCTCCAAACCTGAAATAATCTTTCAGCGCATGAGCAAAAGACTTTTACATATTTATACAGTTCAGATTAGGTAGTTTTTTTTTTTTTAATATATCAGTTCCCCCCTCCCCCCGCTCCTTGAATAATTTATAAAAATGGGAGTCCTTTAAATTTATAAGTATTTTAACCGACAAAATTCTTAGAAACAAATGCATGTACGAGATTCACTATTTCATTTTGATATTTTATTTCTCGCAAAATAACGCGTGCTGACGCATCACACGCGCAGGCGCATTAAACACCAATAATTTAGCAAGGGATATATAAATCTTATTAATATTTAACTTATGATTCATTAGTGTGTATATATATATATATATATATATATATATATATATATATATATATATATATATATATATATATATATATATATATATATATATCTTATTTTTATTTTACATTTTGATCTATAATCATAATTTAATCATTTATAATCCAATATGTTCCATTCATACGTCATCAGGTGACCAGCGTGTCAAGCAAGAGGTAGTAGCCTCGTACTGGTAAACAGGCTATATTTGTGTGAAACGCAGGTTGATTTTGGCAGGAGTTTTTTTTTAAAAAAAACGAGTCTTATGTAAATCTCAACAAAATCTAATTGAAAACGTACAAGCGTAAAACTGTTTCTGATGAATGCTTTTATACGGAACCATTTTTCTGTTTATTTAAAGTCCTGGGTATGATGACGATAAACTACACCCGGCAGCAAGGCCTCTAAGCGGGAAATTGGAGGTTTTGAGGAGTATCGAAACATCACTTAATTTCTGTCGTTCCCAGGTCCCCGCTGACCCGGAGTGGTAGCACTTATGGGCAAAAAGTGACCACTTCCCCAAACAAAACATTATGAAAGTCTAAAATACATTTTTATACTAAAAATACAGCAATACATTTTTTATGAGAAAATTACTAACAATATCTATTTATAGTAACGTTACCAACAATACATTTTGTCTGTAATTGAAGGCATACATTTGCGTTCAAAATATTTAGATTTCAGCATTAAATAACCCATAGAAGTTGATATGCTGCTAAGTAAAACCAACCAATATGGCGACAAAGATTAGGACAATAGTCCGAATAATGTAAATTTACATTATTCGGACTATTGTCCTAATCTTTGTCGCCATATTTATTACAACGTTTCGGCCGTTGTACGCTCCAGCCTTCTTCAGGTGGTTGAAATGTCGAGCTGAACCCTTTATTTCGCTCACTGGGGTAGACTGTTCTAGTTCCACGTGTCATGTTTAATGGATGTCAGTTATCAGTTATCTCCTGTTAATTCCTCTCTCCAAGTTCCCCATTGCCTTAACCAGGTATTGAATTCACAATCTTTATATGGCAACAAAGATGAGGACAATAGTCCGAATAATGTAAATAGTGTACATAATACCTCATCTCAGAAATATAGACAGACAACAAAATGTTTATTTAATATGTTTTTCGTTCATAAAAGAATATACTTTAGCTTCGAAATAGATTTAAAGAAAAAAAAAAGCTTGGAAGTTTTGCAAAATTGTGTTCATTATTTTCCATCTGTTTTTTTTTTACGATCTTCAAAATAAGAAGATGAATCTTTTATCTTCCATTATCATGGCTGATGCTAGCCTCCAGGAGAGTGACTCATCCTATGGCTAACATTTTCTTATATAAAGTGGTAATATTGTACTGAATAAATTGTTACGTCTACTGCTAGGAAAGTTGGTTCACTGTGTCGTGTTAGCCAATTTTTCTTACACATTTATAATTCTAACATTTGTCCATGCATTGAATATTGTTGCGGCATCTGTCTTGGGGCTTTTCTCTGTATTTAAAGATTCTTGATAAAATAAAAAACAAGAATCTGCAATATTATTGGTGCTGACCTGGCATTTTGGTTTCAGTCACATTCCCCTGTACCGTAAGGAAGCTTCCCTGTACCTATTCTACAAATATTTTCATGGTAATTGTTCTGATGAACTTTCCCGTTTGGTACTTTATGAATGTAAGCGCAGTACTAGATTGGCGGCAAGGTCTCATCATTTTACAATTGAAAAGGCTAGATGTAGCTGTAAGTTTTATGCTAGCAGTCTCTTCTCTCGTACTTCTCACATATGGAATTCTCCTCCGGCTTCTTGCTTCCCAGTCAACTTTGATCTTCAAAAATTTAAATGCAATGTCAATCGTTATCTTTTGTCTCCTTAATTCTTCTTATTATCCTCTTTTCTTAATATTGTTTTCTTTTTCTCATATTCTTTCACAATCTGTAAGCCCCTTGCGTCTTTATTGCTTTGCTTGCGACAAAATCATATAAAAAAATGAAATGGATTTTTTTTGTTTTAATTATTTCGATGTAGTGTCGTATAATGTAGTAATTATTAATATCGCATGGTATCGTATGTGGTCAACGAAACTGGGGCTTGACACAAAGCAAATGGACATTGGTTGATGGAGAAAAAGGCCAATAAAGAGGCGAAACGTTTTGTCCTCATATTTGTCAAACTGTAAAATTTGTTCTGGTGTTGGTTTTATTGCTTCCTTTCTTTCTTATTTTTTTGCCCTTTTTTTTTTTTTTCGTTATCCTCACTCTTTTTATGTAGATTTTACTTTTCTCTATATTCTTTCTTCAGTTTCTTTCTTTCTTCAGTTTCTTTCTTTCTTCAGTTTCTTTCTTTCTTTCTTTCTTTCTTTCTTATCCTCCATTTTAATCTTCTGTCTTTCAATTTTCTCTCCTTGTTTTTCTTTCAATCTTTCTTTTCTATTTTCATCTTTTACCTAATCTCATCATTCTTCTGTCTTTTATTTTCTCATATTTTTCTTCGCCATCTCAGTCCTTTTGTTTGTCATTTACTTTTCCTTTCGTTGTCATTTACTCGTTAAATACAAGGAAATTATTTCTCTCCCCGTCTTTTTTTTCGCTTTTCTTTCTTTCTTTCTTTCTTTCTTTCTTTCTTTCTTTCTTTCTTTCTTTCTTCAATAATTTTTTTTTTATTTGTTTCTTACTCCTCTTTCCTTCATTCTTTCATTAGTTTTCCTTTTGTATATTAACTTTTTCTTTCTTTCTTTCTTTCTTTCTTTCTTTCTTTCTTTCTTTCTTTCTTTCTTTGTCTTTTCTTATTCTTCTCCACGTTTTTCTTAATTACTTCAATTATTTGTTTTTTGTTGTTTTTTTACACTTCTTTTCTTCATCTTTTGATGTTTTCCTTTTTATATTAACTGACAATAATCTCAGCTCGAATCTTGTACCGATATTCCTTACTTTCCCTGAATACCTGCCACTTCGATCTTTAATGTTTATTACTTATAGGAAGACCTTCATTAGGACGATTTGATCGGAATGATTGGATTAAACCAAATAATCGTCCTGTAGTACCGTAGCCCTGAAGATTACGTAGAAGACCAGCATGCCAAACTCTGTCAAACGCCTTCGAGATATCTAGAGCCACAGCTCGAGCTTCACCGTTATTATCAAGGGCTTGATATACATATTCAGTTATGGCTGTCAGCACAGCAGCGGTAGACTAGACGAAACGGAAGCCATATTGTTTGTCATAGAGTAGATCGTGAAAGGTAACATGCTCAACCACTTCGATATTGATCAAAGCCTCGAAGACTTTGCAGAAAAAGATATAGGAGACTGACAGGGTAGCTGTTATAGTGGTCAGAATGTTCTCCAGAGTTCTCAAAAACAATAACTACAGTGGAGGTCTTTCAACAAGTTGGAAAGCAGGAAGCAGTGAGGCAATAGTTGTAGAGTTTGGAGAGAAATGGAGACAGCTTAGGAGCACATTTCTTTAGGACGATAGCTATTTCGATTTTCTGTTGAATCTTTATTCTTAATGGCGAGTTCTTCGACAATAAAATATCCGTAGAAATTCCCCTACTGCATCGTTAAATATTTGAGCTTACCAATCTTTAGTAAAACTTTGCAATAATATTCATACATATGAATGTTTGTCGTTATTTAAAAAAATATAAGAGGGTACAAATGAAAAGAGCTTAAATTTACAACTTTTTTCATTTCACTGAAAAAGTAGTTAAACACTTTTTTCTTTCTTTCTTTTTCTTTCTTTCTTTCTTTCATTTTCTCAATGAAACCAGGTAGTGTCTCTGATATGTCTTTTCCGTCTTTCCACGCGATCAAATTATTTATGAGGTAATAGCAGCAGTTAGCAAAAGTTCTAACTAAGGAACTAAGGGGGAGACAGGCAAAATTATAATATGATATTTTATTAAGGATAAAAATAACTTGGCTTTATTTTTTATGGTTTGTCAACCCTGTGTATGTTATGTAAAGCTAAAACATATTTCGGATTCTAAGAATAATTGCAAGTGGGTTTTGCATTAACATGTGTTTTTTTTTTTAAATAACTGTTTTTTACAGATAAAAGTTCTACTATGTAACCCAGAGATGAGGGAGAAGATAGATGCATATCTTTCCCAAGGGTATTTGTGTATAAATAAGCGTAACGAACCTGACTGGAATTCGAACTCGTTCCTCTTATTTCCATTTCCGATCCACTATCCCGTACATTCATTACCCTTGACTATTATTATTATTATTATTATTATTATTATTATTATTATTATTATTATTATTATTATTTCCTTGGATATCTGGTGTATACTCATTTCTTTCCGGGTCCCAGCCAGAGACCTAAGGTTAGAGATGGCATTCCACTGAACATTTTTTGAGGACCCTGCCCACCAAAAACTCAAACATCACACACATTTTACATAGATAAAGCCCTTCATAATGTGTGGGCTGTACTTTTGAGTACAATTTATTTGTATTTCTTTAAAGCATGGGATACCATGTAACCCTTCAGTGAGTCTATGGGAACCTTTTCCAACCAATCCGTGGACACCAACTATAACTGGAATTGTTGATGACCTCATGTGCCACATTTTTGATATTTTGATTTCAAGGTCCTTGTATTTTGATAGTTTTTTTTAAGATCTTTAAAATATATTACAGTCTGCATGGACTGCCATGTCAGGAAGAAAGAATATTTTGTTTTTGTGGTCTCTGATCACGATGTATGGGCGATTAGCTTTGATTATCTGTATGTAATGTAAATTATTATTATTATTATCTTGATTTTTGGTGTGTACACATTTCTTTCTGGGTCCCGCTCAGTGGCCTAATGGTATCATGACATTTTCCACTGACCAATTAAAAAAGAAAACACACACACACACATACACATTTTACAGTCCCTCGTAAAGTGTGGGCTGTACTCGTTAGAACATTTTTTTTGTATTTCTTTAAGACATGAGCTTCCAGGAATCCTTTCAATTAGTCTCTTGGAATCTTTTCCAATCAATCTGAGGGCTCCAACTACAACAGGAATTGTTGATGTTCCCATGTGTTCCATTTTTGAGATTTCTATTTCAAAGTACTTGTATTTTGATAGCTTTTTGAAGATCTTCAAAGATACATTTCTGTCTGCTATTATTATTATTATTATTATTATTAGATATTGAATTGTCACATATAACCTTTTGACTTGTATTTGCTTCGTCTTAATTTCAGCTGCTTTTTATCGCAACTACACAGACCATCAATCTACTGCCACCAGAAAACAACGCAGATAAAGAAAAGTATGAGTTTTCAGTATGATTCGCATTCCATTTTTTTTTCTTCTGGAAGGCTGACTTACCCACGACAGCTGCTGTACCGTTTAAAATTAACAATGCTTCATCTAATAATAAAATTCTGGATTTTCCTCACATATTTTCACTTTTTTCCCACTTCGATTCGCCTCTTTCCCATTTTTATGGCATTTTTTGTTCCCACCCTGTTCCCTTGCAAGAAACTCCGCTCCACCCATGAAGCTGACTAATTCTTCAGCTTAACGGAAACTGAGAAACACAAATGCTACAAACCCATTCTAGTTATCAACACAATCAAGCATCAAACTCCAAACATTTTTTTCTTTTTCTTTTCCATTTCGTTCCATCATAAAAAGACATGTAATCTTTTTCTTTTTTTTTTTGAATTTCCTTTTCCACAGTTTTCTTTCTCTCTTTCCCATCTTTTTTTTTTTTTCATTTATTTCTTTTGTATGCTTTCTTTTTTTTTCTTTTATTTATTTCCATCCTGCTGGTGGCTTTCTCTAGTTTACTATTAGTTTCAACATGTTATTGACTATTTAGTCCCTTCCCCACCCGTAAATCTAGGGGAATTTGAACAGATACATCTATATAGACGTTCAAATTAACTTTAGCGTTTCTCATATCTCGCCACACATCTGAAGGACGTATTTTTCTTCTTCTTTTTCCCGAAGCATTCATCAACAGTTCGTATATACATTTTGCGGCAGAAATACCTCCCACATTTTTAACTGTCACCTGTGGGATGCTAGAGAACTTCGGCAAGTGGCAATCGTATCTCCATCTAGTTAATGTCTTAGCATTTATTTTCGTAGATAAAATCAGTTACAATTATTGCTTGAACCAGTGTACACCGTGCATTTGCTGCTAAAACATTTTTTAAAGACTGATGAATTTGTAACTGCAAAACAAAGAGCTTTTCGTACTTGTTTCATGTGACGTCTGAATGATGATGTTCTGGATAGAAAATCGATATTGCTATGGGTCGAACATTTTTAGGGCCACAGGTTCAGTGCTTAAAAGAAAGCCACCTGGAAGACAGTGAAGGATTCGAACTTCCGTATGATGGAAAACTATATAGAAATTGTCTACAAAAGTGTATAGAAAATGGCGGCAACAATTTGGAGGATGTAGTTTTTAAAATGAAATAAATAAAACTTTTGTTTAAACAACAGTGAAATAACTTTTTCAATTTGGTCTTTTAAAATGTGGGATATATTTCTGTCACACCCTCAATTACGATATATATATATATATATATATATATATATATATATATATATATATATATATATATATATATATTGTGTGTATTTAGGCAGCATCTTTTCATTCATACACGTTTCATTAAATAATATAGACAAGTGTTGTCTATTTATCTTATGTAAATTTTTTCGTAACATCTGATAAGTTTAACAACATTATCGTTGAAAGAAGAAAGAAATTCACAATAGTGATCCATATTTTTTTAATACAATCTAAGCTTTCGGCTTACTTAAGCCATTATCAAAGATGTCAATTACAACATATTAAACAATATACGGACAAGATACTGTTTAATATGTTGTAATTGGGTGTCAGTATCAAAAAGTACCGGTTTGTGAGAGCTGCTGCTTAAGTAGAACTTACATCTCACCAGTGGAATACGAAGGGGGCGTGGATGGTTTGTTTCAGTGTGTGTGGCATGACCGGTCTTTGTCGTCAAGTTTAGAACTGGTGGAACTAAGGAATGTAGTTCGTCTGAACACTTTCCATGGAAATAGCGATAGAGCTTACGACGTTTCGTCTGTGGGAAAGAGGTTGTAGGGTGGAAAATAATTCGTCATCCACAAGGACGAGGAGACGCTTTTGAATTCCCTCAGAATTGGGAATTGAAGACTGTTTGATTCTTGCCCATATATGGCAGCAGTATTCATTTTCGGCCTGATCTGGTTTTTGCAAAGCTAGAGAACAGCAGGCGGAGTCAGATATTTACTGTAACGGCATAGAGAAACGGATTTTTTTCCAGAAACTTTAGCAACGAATCGTATTCACGAGTTACACTTAAGGTCTAAACTGCGTTTAAGTCACAGAACCAATGGGCGTTCAAGTCACAGAACCAATGGGCGTTCAAGTCACAGAACCTTCCTGAGAAAACCCCCGTTTATCGTGATAAACGAAAATGGTAGAGTGTCACTCTTGTCGCTTCCGGTGCATTGAATGTAAGCAGCTATTTCCCCCAATGAGCAGTTCAAGCTAGATCAAAGGAGAGATCGCCTGTCAGGCTCTGGTTATTTAGATTTTGGGAGGTGTGCTCTTAAATCGCTGTATGATGAGCATAGAAAGAGGTTTGAACCGACAACTGAGCCTTGTGAAGGGACGTCTGTACTGATCAGTTTGGCCTCAGAGGACTGGCAGTTAACAATAAAACTCAGAGACCTACCCGTTACTTGATGTATTAGTTGTCTACCGCCTCGGTGATTTTGCAAGTAATGGCAGGATATCAGAATTGGAACGATTCGATCGGGACCCTGTACTGCTTGTCGCAGCCTCCTCAGTGCGAATGACTCAAGATAATCAAACGTGTCATTATACAAAATAAATAATGTGCATTAAATAAATTTTATCACACAGAATTAAAAAAAAAAAAGCTAAATAAT
>OZ010589.1:59173973-59183973 GCA_963932145.1 Acanthosepion lycidas
CTATCTATCTATCTATCTATCTATCTATGTGTGTATGTGTGTGTGTGCGCGCGCACGCGCGTAAGAATTTGGGTCCGAAGTTGAAACTTTGATCCTTTGAAGAGCGCACAGATACTACACTGATTTGAGTGCCAGTCTTTATATAAATAACTCCGTAATTTCTGAAGGACGCAACGGAAAATGGGACCCAAGAATCTGAAGGCGCGTTGAAATAGCGGAAGATGACTTCTAAAAGCTAAACAAAGTAAGACGTCGTTAGAAACAAATAAAAAGTTACTGAACTCTTATGCAATATCAATCCTCCTGGATGGCAGTGAATACTGAACAATTTCCTTATAGATGAAGAAGAAACTTGGAGCAAAAGACATGTGTTTTTAGGGAAGGATGAGGATGAGAAGCGAGAACTTTGTAAGAGAAATGTAAATGGACACGTGTATTTAGAATCAGAAAAACAGACTAATCACAAATAAAAGCGGGAAAGAAGAACAAAGAAATGATGAAAGTTGCAAAAGATAATGAAAGTAAAAAACGTGGAAATGTTTCAATTGTTGCTTCCTTATCTCCTTGATTCCTTGCTCTAGTCATATAATTTATATAACCTTTTCCTCTTGATTAGCTTCTTTTCTTCTCGCAGTTGATGCCGACACCAACCATTCTCCCGCCTCTGTGCCTTTGAGGTCATGTTGATCTTTGATTCCCGTCTGCAGACAGAAAACTCAAAGCTTCAATTGCTTTAACATGTGCCAAGAGTAGAACGAGAATCTCTGCCATTTTGGAACTAGTGTATTTTCATAATAAATTATATATATATATATATATATATATATATATATATATAATTATTTATTCGAAAATTATAACATAAATATGCTATAAAATTACTACAAAAATAGCCATTTTGTTTCAACACTTCTGGTGTCTTATCAAGTGATGGTGTTGAATGTAGAATCTAGTTTCTAATGTAGTTTCTACATTCAACACCATCACTTGATAAGACACAAGAAGTGTTGAAGCAAAATGGCTATTTTTGTAGTGATTTTATAACATATTTATGCTATAATTTTCGAATAAATAATTATATTTGCTCTACTCTGTACTGGGTTTTATAGGCACTGCAAAAATTCACGTTTCCAATGATACAGAGAAATCCATTCATCCAGACAAGGGGTTGTTGCGTGTTCATTATCACTTTATTTTGTTGTATCAGTGAGAATGAACATGCAAACACCCCTTGTCTGGATGAATGGATTTCTCTGTATCCTTGGAAACGTGAATTAATGAATTTTCGCAGTCCCTATAAAACCCAGTAATTTTAAAAATAAGTTACTTCAAAATTCGCTTGTGGATGAAATGGAACTAATGTCTTTAATTTAATTACAAAATTAAATTAGAAGCTTTTAGCTTCCATTTTTGAAACATGGTTAGAACTGTGTAGCTAAAAAACATACTTTAAATCAGTTAATTTATAATATATATATAATATATATATAATGTAATAGCTGGTCACTCGTATTCGAGGATACGCGTCTACTAGGGCGGTTATCCAATCCCTGATGCAGACATTCGCTCAGGCACATTTGCGTTTGTTCAACATTCACAGAGCCAAACTGGTTTATACTACAACTATGCTGAGCAGACCTTAGTTACAGTTTCTGGGAGAAGAGCGTGTTATCTAGCGTGATCAACAATCTGAACAAGGCCAGCACACTCAAACCCTCCGTCAAGATAGTTTGTGACTTCATGACTATCGACGGTCCCAAGTGTTCCGTCTGTATATCTATCTATCTATCTATCTATCTATCTATATGTGTGTGTGTGTGTGTATCTATATTTCTGAGATGAGCTATTATGTATATTATTTACATTATTCGGAGTATTGTCCTCATCTTTGTCACCATATTTATTACAACGTTTCGGCCGTTGTACGTTCCGGCCTTCTTCAGGTCGTTGCAATGTCGAACTGAACCTTTTATTCCGCTCACTGGGGTAGACTGTTCTAGTTCCACGTGCCATGTCTAATGGATGTCAGTTATCTCCTGTTAATTCCCCTCTCCAAGTTCTCCACCGCCTTAACCAGGTATTGAACTCACACTCTTTGGGTCCTGTCACTGGATCTAACTAACGCCTTTATCCACTGTGCCATGAAGGAAATAAAATAAAATGAAATAAAATAATAATAATAATACCGTAGGACTCTGGAGGGGACCCGGAAGGAAATGTGTATACAACATAAATCAAAGGAATTAATAATAATAATAATAATAATAATAATAATAATAATA
This sequence comes from Acanthosepion lycidas, assembly GCA_963932145.1. NCBI lineage: Eukaryota > Metazoa > Mollusca > Cephalopoda > Sepiida > Sepiidae > Acanthosepion > Acanthosepion lycidas. The sequence continues at coordinate 59,176,256 of OZ010589.1, forward strand.
ATAATAATAATGCAACAACAACATTAGAGCAGCTCGTGTCCTAAGGAAAGTATTTTATCTCTAAGATGCGGAGAGGAACTAAGAGATGAAAATCATCACTCGACCGAAACATCAAAAGATTTGGAGGATCACACACAATAATAATAACAAAGTCATAAACATCTTTAAGAAAATTAGGTACAGTAACCTTTGTAAGGGCAATACCCTCTTTGAAGCAGCCGTGATATGGATATAGATGTACTTCAAAAGCACGCCCATCAGTGGCTTCAGAGATGTATGCTTAAAACAGAAACAGAGGCATTTATATTAGTCACATGTAATCAAAGCTTATTCACCCATAATTACCAAGGGGATATTTTGAAAAATAGTACCATTTCAAAATACGAATTTTACGAACAACAAATGGAAACAATAAATCCCTTTTTTTTTGTGGTTGCTCTCTTTTAACTTTCACTGACCGAAAAGCCAGTGCTACAGTCGTTTGACATTTATAAAATCTTTCTATTAAAAGAACTTTTCATAAAAAAAAGGTTTCACAAGCCCACTAGCTGTTATCGCTCTTTCCATTATTGTTGTGGGTTTCCTTCCTAACTTTTTATTTGAAGTGATGTCGGCCGTCGACATCTTCATTATGACATTATTTCTTATGTGTGCTATTCATTTTAGTTATTGTTGCTGTTGGTAGTCCTCACGTGATTTTTGCTTCTGTTATTTGGTACAAATCTTTGTGATTATGTAGCGCCAGTCCACAAGTTTCGAAGAAGGGTGGTCTCGATCCTTCACTCGCTCGAAGAAACATATACATGGAAAAACTTGCAAACACTACACAGAGGGGGAAAGCATGAGGAATACAGAAATTTATTTTCCTTCTATCCGCTGATTCTTATTGGATAATAAATGCTGAATACATATCTGGTGGGGTGGGGAGGAAAAATCATAAACAAATTTTAGTGGTTGAAAATTTACGGTCAATCAAAAAATGACGATTTGCTGGATATTTTTTTTAAATAACAGTGATAATTATTTGCCTAATCATCTAACCCCAAACAAGGCGATAAATCCACTAAGACACAAGGGGATAATATCAGAAAGAGAAAGCCTCTGAAAAAAATATTAAGGAAAGAGAACAATAAAAGAGCAGTAACAAAGGAGAAAGAAGATGACGATTGACATTGTAGTTTTGAAGATCAGAGTGGAAAGCAAGAAGCCGGAAGAGAGTTCCACCAGCTAGAAGTGCGAGAGAGGAAACTGTTAACATAGAACTTACGGTTACATCGAGCCAGTTGAACTGTAAAATTATGAGCTCTAGCTGCCAATCTAGTATTGTGCTTAAATTTGTAAAGTCGAAGTTACATCTAGCTATTTCAACTGTAAAATGATGAGACCTAGCTGCTAATCTAGTACTGCGTTTAACTTTGTGAAGCCGTGCCACCAAAGAAGAAAGCTCATTAGAAAATATTTATAGAAGAGGTGGGGGGACGCTACTTTACGGCGGTGGGGACAATTAAAATATAAAGCAAATAAATTTGGTACAATTTAAAAAAAAGGACGTGCATAACTAGCTTAATCTATATTTTTCTAAGTTCTAAGATTTAAATAAAGGCAAATGAAAAATATCCCTAATTAACCTAAAAGACTTTTCAGTCATTTTTCACCCCCACCGAAGATTGCTTTATTCTTTTCTTTGAAATTCTTTTGTTCTACGGCTATTAAACCATAAAATAAGGCTTGTAAAGTATATAATTATCTTTCAGGATTTCGTTTAAGCTAAAATCGACACGTTTCGTTTGCGTCATTTTGAAGAATCATTTCTCATTTTTTTCCTACTGATCTTACTTATTATAAAACGCAGATTGTGTGTGTGTGTGTGTGTCTGTACGTTTATATATTGGATCGGATTTCCTACATTTTTCAACCGATTTCAACAAAACTCCACAGGACTACATAAAATTACCTTGCGGTAGTTCTGACAGCGCCATAAATTGGAAAAACACAATTGTTTTTGCACGAAATCAATTTAAAAACACGATTAAGAGGCATCGCTGTTGCGAGAATGAAAGGGGGACAACTCATATTGAGTTATACTTATTAATATCGAGTTATCGAGTTATACTTATTATAAAACCCAGCTTGGTTGTTTGTGTGTGTGTGTGTGTTCGTTTATATATGGGATCGGATTTTCTACATTTTTCAACCGATTTCAACAAAACTTCACTTTTTTTGGCAGGTAGTGTTTCTTATTGTCTTGCACACTTTTTCTTTATTTTTACATTCAGAATGCTTTAAAAATTCCATTTACAAGACAATTGTTTATAATAAAATTCTATTCAATCGGTAGACTCATAACGATTGAAAACAATGTTTTTGTTTGAGTTTGGGTTTGACCAATTCATATAAAAAAAAAAAAAAAATAAAAATAAAACTAATTAAGACATGCGTGTCCGTCAACCTTAAACAATAATCTTTGTCAATTTTATTTTTCAGTCTTTACGATGCTCGATACTTGATCTGTCTCTTACTGTTACATCCCCGGGCAACGCCGGGCTCTACTACTAGTTGTTAATAAAAACTAAGGTCTTATTCATCATCGCCAAACATTTCAACTAAACATCCCTAACTCTTATACTCTGTGATTTGTCTTTACAGTAAATAAATGGCGCGTACATCAAGCACAAACAGTATTTTATTGATTGATCGATTGAGTTATTTTTACGGTTTATCAACATTTCGCAGTTTAATTAAAGACAGAAAATATTTTTAGATTATAACAATTTTTGGGGGGGTGGATAATAATGACTTACTCTTACAATCCCTTACTAATTAATCCATGGCTACGGGTAGAAGAGGTGACCTCATGCCTTTCCAAGGATTTTTTGCGCGTCATTGAATATAAAGAACCCGACTGGAATTGAAATTTGGCTCTCCGAGTTTCATCTCCGAGACGTTATCTATTACACCATCCGCACATCCAAGCTTACAGCACCTGGTATTCCCCCTCCGTCGCCCATCTTGGTAGTCGACGTTGCTTAACTTTAGTGATCGTATGAGAAGCAGTGTTTCAACGTAAACTCAAAATTAAAAACATGATAGAATCAGCTGTAATATTAATTATACAACAAAGTGAAGTATCCGGCAGCAAAGCCTCTGATTGGAGGTTTTGAGAAGCATGTAATGAATTCTTAATTGCTCTTGTTCTCAGGTTCACCCTGACCCAGGATGGTAGCACCTATTAATGTCCCAGCTATGAAAAAATAGTGAATCCCTAAACAAAAAAACACGATGAAAATATAAAATACATTTTAATATTAAAAATGACTAGTAATATATTTTATAGTAGAATTACCAACAATAAAAATAACAAAATGACCAACAATACATTTTATCTGTTGTTGAAGGCATACAATTGCGTTCAAAATGTATTTAGCTGAAGCCATAAAATTGTACACTATTTTCATTGTTCGGACTATCGTCCTTATCTTTGTTGCAATATTTATTACAACGTTTCGGCTATTCTACGCTCCGGCCTTCTCCAGGTGGTTGGAATGTCCAACTGAACCCTTTATTTCGCTCACTGGGGTAGACTGTTCTAGTTCCACGTGCCATACCTAATAGATGTCAGTTATCATTTATTTCCTGTTAATACTCCTCTCCAAGTTCTTCATAGCCTTAACCAGGTATTGAACTCACACTCTTTTGGGCTCTGTCACTAAGTCTAACCAACGCTTTTATCGACTGTGCCATGTGACCTTGAGAAATATAGACATATACCATAAAATTGTCTTCAAATTATTTAGATTTCGGCATTAAATGGCTTATAGTGGTTTATATGCCGCTAAATAAAATCAACCAAGCTTAGAGAAGAACTATTTAACAATGCTTAAAAATATAATAATAATAATATAAATATTATATAATAATATATAATATTATATATATATATATATATATATATATATATATATATATATATATATATATATATATATATAATATTGTATAATATAATAATAAAGTATTTAACAATGCTTAAAAATATAATAATAATAATATAAATATTATATAATAATATATAATGTTATATTATATATATATATATATATATATATATATATAATATTGTATAATATAATAATAAAGTATTTAACAATGCTTAAAAATATAATAATAATAATATAAATATTATATAATAATATATAATGTTATATTATATATATATATATATATATATATATATATATATAATATTGTATAATATAATAATAAAGTATTTAACAATGCTTAAAAATATTTCGACAGTATGTTGCTCTTCTTCAAGTTATGTTTAAAAAAATGTGTATAAATATATTATAAAAAAAAGTACAAGTCTATACAAACGTCGCTTGTCTTGAGAAGAAAAACGGTTGTACTGATAATCAATGCGACAACGTGAATGAAACGCAGCCGGCGTGAATGGAATGCATTTTCCGTTAGTTGATTAGTTAGTAAGACCAATTAATCAAACAGTTTTGTATAAATTAGGTACCTCCAGGAGATCGCTAAATAATCAGCAGACCGTGATGAAAATTTGCTCGAAACGTAATGAAAACAGTTTTATCGTCAAAATCTTTATGTCATTATTAAGAGAAAGGATCAAAGTATTTTTTAATTATCTTGTTAATTTTTTTTTTTTTTTTTTGCTACTTTTTAGAACATTCAACATTTTGATTAAAAAAACTTGTTTTTCTTGCGTCAGTGGTTATACTAACTTTTGGCATGGCAAATTGTTGCCTCTCTTTGCGATGACTGACACATTAATTTGGAAATTCTTGTAAAAATCAAATAATAATAAGAGTTTAATGAAATTTTCAGAACTTATTCACAAATGAATGAAATTATTTTTAAAGTTCTTTTTATTAAAAAATTTTGGTAAATATTTTTTTGACATCTATTTCTCCCCCTTACTTAATTGTATGAAAGCTTCAGAAATCCATCGAGATAATTTGTAGTCACAATATTAGTTAAAAGCAAAATTTTTTTGAGAATTTAAATCACCGATTTTATTTAGCAAAATCGGACCCAGTCTCACCGAAAATCCGTTCTGAATCGAAAAATAAAAACGCAATAAAAGTAAGATATTATTTAATTACAGAAGCTTTTTAATTGTTTTTATGAATATTAAAGACAATATTATCTGAAGAAAAAAAATCTTTTCGATGAAAAATTAATTTTTATAAAATTTGTTTTTATATTTTACAATTTAAAATTGAATAATTTATAAAGTTTTTGAACCTTTGAAAGTTCAATTTCGATGAGAAATTTTATGGAATATTGTTATTAAGTAAAACTATATTTACTAATCATATATTTTAAAGCTTATTACAATCTGAAAACCCCGAATATCTTTAAAAGAATTTTGATTGGTTTTTATATATGTATATCGATGCAGAATTTCTAAAATATGGATGTACAAACTGATAAATTTATTGATAAAAGGTCACGTGTTTCCTTACGGAAAAAAAAATATACAAAACCCCTAATGAAAAATGTCGTCTGCTCCACCATAGACAATTATGATCACGTTCGGCGCTCGATCCGCCGTCAATAAATCAATTAACACATCAGAAATACAAGACTCCGTAGTTAGAAAATGTTTGTATACAACATGTTATGCTATAATTAATATTTGTTTCAAATCAGATTAATTTAACTTTAAATTTTCTAATTTTCCTCAAATAACATTTCAAAAACAGATATTTTACTTTTGCAAGATTTTTAAAACGGAAAATTAAGTTTTATTAAGTTGGTGCAAAAATAATGACGTAATAATGTCGTTTTTTGACGTTAAAAAATTCGCCAAAAAACGAATTATTACGTCATTATTTTTGCACCAACCTAATATTTATAAATGTCTAAAAAATGGCTGACATGATCGATTTTACTGAAAAAAAATGAAAGTCTTTTCCAATCAATATAATTTCTGTCTAAAATACACCAAAGCATTTTGCTTTTCGGCTATAGTAAACATAATCCTTTAGCTTTCATTTAAAGCTAAATTGAAAGCTTCAAGAAAAGTTTTTCGTTTTTAAAAGTTCATTTTAAAACTTACATATACCGAATTCGTGGAGGTACCTAGATAAATCTTACGGAGTTTTCCAGTCATTGTGTTCATTCCCTCCAGATTGGAAGCGTATAATTTGCATATGTAATTATTTTCATGCGTTTCAAGAGTTAAAAAGGTCGGTGGATTCTGGATATTTCTCAGTGTTTAACTTAAACTGTTCGTCGAAATTACAGTTGTTCGTGATAATCTGTCCTGCAGTTTCTGTTGCTGTAGCATTATTGTGCCGGATATAAGACCTGCAATAATAACAACAGCAACAACAACAGAAATAATAATAATAATAATAATAATAATAATAATAATAATAATAATAATAATAATAATAATAATAAATAGAAATTATCAAGCACATATACTAAAATATTGTGTTAGCCCAAAATGCAGATTCTGTGATAAATATCCAGAAACAATTAACCATCTTGTATCAGGTTGCACGATATTGGCACCCACCGAGTATAAAACCCGGCATGACAGAGTGGGCCAATATCTGCACTGGAAAATTTGCAACTTCTACGAGAAGGAAACTGAAAGAAAATGGTATGAACACCACCCAGACCCGGTTACGGAGATAGGACCTGTTACAATTCTATGGGACTACACAATACACACTGACAGAACAATCAAAGCCAACCGCCCAGACATTGTTATTAAAGACCACAAACAAAAAAGTGCCTCCTTATTGATATGGCAGTCCCTGCAGACTGCAATGTATCTTTGAAGATATTCAAAAAGCTGTCAAAATACAAGGACCTTGAAATCGAAATCTCAAAAATGTTGCACAAGGAAACTTTGACAATCCCTGTTGTAGTTGGTGCCCTAGGATTGGTTGGAAAAGATTCTAGTAGACTAATTGAATGGATTCTTGGAAGTCCATGCCTCAAGGAAAAAAATGTTCTCACAAGTACAGCCCACACTTTACGGAGGGCTTTATCTATGTAATATATATATATATATATATATATATATATATATATATATATATATATATATATATATATATATATATTGTCAGTGGAAAGTTACATGATGCCATTTCTAACCTTCGGTCTCTGGGCGGAACCCGGAAAGAAACGTGTAGACACTAGAAATCAAAGGAAATAATAATAATAATAATAATAATAATAATAATAATAATAATAATAATAATGCATTTGCACAAGAAACCAAACAGGTGGCAGATGCGGAATCATGGACGTAGCTTAGAACGGGTTCTTGAATTAGGAAACCGAAGTAATTATCTGTGCATAGCAAAAGCAGACCAAGAACACATTCCATCAAATACTCTTCTGAACTAATTTATCCTTGTATGGGCTGTGTAAGAAAGTGACTGAAAGTGTGCAGAACATTGTCAACGGCTTCACTTAACAAAAAGAGTACAGATGACGCCATGACAAAGTAGCACTCAAAATACATTGGGGACTACGAAGCAAGTGTGGCCTCGAGAGCGCAGAGATGTGGAACGAACATTCACTACTGTCAGTATGCGGGACGAATGTGGTCACATTGACTGACAAGCACGTTGGTTAGCAACTGCCCTGATATCACAGTCGTGCACATGAGCATCTATGAATAGAAGCTGACAGATGTTGTGGTACCTTGGGAAGAGAATATCTTGATG
>OZ010589.1:59188973-59218973 GCA_963932145.1 Acanthosepion lycidas
ATATACATACATACATATATATATATATATATATATATATATATATATATATATATATATATGTATATATATATATATATATATATATATATGTATAAAATCGGGCGTAACAGCAAAATTGCCTAAATCCTGTAACAGGATAATTGTCCATCGCACAAAATGATTAATATCCTAAAAAAAAACACACACACACACTAAACTAATTCAGTTTCTTTTTTGCATGTTTTCAGATAAGACGTTTAGTCATCTTGACACCATTTGTCGTAAGAAACATTGAAAAAAAAAAACCTTTGAGTCATTCAGCTAGAAAATGAACAGGTTAAAATCGGTTTGTGTCAATCCTGAATGACCTCAAAGGTTTCTTTTTGTCAATCCCAGTCTTCTTACGACAAATGGTAGGGAAAAGATCAAGATGTACCACTATCCGTCTTATCTGAATCTATACAAGAACCATCAAGAGAACGGTGAATAAGTTTAAAAAGAGAACCTGGATCAGGAGGTCACAGCAGGAAGAGGGATCATCTTTTCAACTTAGAGGTAAAGAGATCAATTAGAAAAGATCCATAAGACGTTTGGCACGTGAGAGAGGACTTTCAGTTATGACAGTCTAAAGAGTAGTGAAAAAAACAATTGAAAATGAAATCGTACGTGAAATCTGTGAGGCAACTTGTTACTCCAGGACAGAAAATTAGAATGTTAGAGAGGGCGAAGATCATCTTGAATAATTTGGAAAATGATCCTGGAATAATATATATATATATATATATATATATATATATATATATATATATATAAAACTATGATTAATTAATGACGAACATGTAATTTTCATTTATGATTGATTTCATCAAGATTCTTCTGTTAAGCTTGGAGAGTAATTATACATTCTTATTGATAAAAGTCGAATCCAATAGTGTTATAAAGACCTCGGAGAATTTCAGTGAGATATCTTTAATCATTTCGAAGATACAACGGTTCAAAACTTAATCTAACAAATGGACAATTTTGCTTTTACCCCCGGTATATATATATATATATATATATATATATATATATATATATATATATATATATATATATATATATTAATGACGACTGAAAAGGTACTGCACTTAAGCATTTTATTCAATTTTTCAATTGGTACAAGTATTTTCTTTCTGGACATATAAAGTGTGTAAAACTGCCCAAATGTCCTATATATCCGTGCTGACCGTGTTTGTAAAAAAAACTATAGATACACATATGTAAAAATCTACATATTCAGTTAAAAATATTAAAAAAATACCGTTGATAATGGATGTTAGAATGGCGGAAATCACTCGGATGTATAGACCATTTGGATAGTTTTACACAATTTATGTGCAGAAAAAAAATACTTGTACGAATGCAAGAAAAACATGAATGAAAAGCTTAATCACAGTACCTTGTCAGTCGTCTCTAATGAAACTCTCATAAAAGTGGGATTGCTACCGAAATACTCAATTATATATATATATATATATATATATATATATATATATATATATATATATATATATATATATATATATATATATTAGGTTGGTGCAAAAATAATGAGGTAATGATGTCCTTTTTTTTGACGTATCTTTAACGTCAAAAAACGACATTCCGTCATTATTTTTGCACCAACCTAATATATATATATATATATATATATATATATATATATATATATATATATATAAGAAATAGCTAAAATACCAGCCTACTTCATAACTCGGGTTTCGACTGTATGGTTTCCTCAGGCAATATATCTTATCCTCCAAATATATATTAGTTCTATATATTCAACTTTGAATTTTGTATTGACCATGTTTCTGTTGTCCAGTTGCGGTAATGGATAGCGGCTCGGATTGAGGAATCGATGAGCTGAGTTCGATTTACAGTCAAATCCATTACATTCGCTTACGTGCTAATACCCTTGGGTAAGCTATGAACCCTCTTCTCTTCTTTTCCCCCTAGCTATGAGTAAATAGCAGGACAGACTGGGTTCTGTAGCCTTGGATAGCAACTGGTCTACCGCAGAAAGAAATGGCAACCTACTGTGGAAAAAATCTGCCCCGTCAGTCATGTGTCAAAAGTTACATGATCGCCTAAGCGTATATCCCGCATGGCACATTTCTTACTGATATCTTTTAGGCGCAGCTGTTTTCAATCTTCCTCTCTCTCCCCCTCTCTCTCTCTCTCTCTCTCTCTCTATATATATATATATATATATATATATATATATATATATATATAATATTAGTGGTAAATATATATATATATACATACATTCCAAGAGGATAGAATCCAGGTAGAACTCAATGTCCAGGACAGAGTAAGGATATAATAAAAAAGCTTAAACACTAATATTCCATGGTCATAATTTATTCCATTGGAATCGTAAATACGATCCAATTCATCAGACCTACAAATTCAAATTAAGCAAACAGACCTTGTAGACGCTTAATTTTTACTGTATTTTTCAATTTTCGAATAAGGTTTAGTGAGTGAATTGATCCTGACACACCTGAACGTTGATCGGATATTTTCACTGTATAAATTCCGAAAATTTAAGTTTATTATTGCCCGCCATCATTAACATATATTTTCTCTATGAAACTTTTCCAACCCAGAAGTCGAAATGATGACCATTTTTATATTTTTTTATATGATTTTTTTCCTACTATGATTTTTTTCCTTTGCGTTTCCTATTCCTCGGTCCGTTTCTTTGTCCAGTTTAGTATCTGATGTTAATGCCCCCTTGTTAGGATAATCAATGTTTAAAAGCATCAGAAAAAAAGGCAAATACAGAAGGCAGAAAAAAAAGGAAGAAAAACCCTCCCCTACTAAACTGTATAAAACTTTTCCCCCATTTTTTAGAACTGGTGGTATGGAGATTTTTCTGACCTTTCGAGGCCGACCTTTCAAGTTTGAGCAAGGATTTGGGAGCTGGACCAGATGCAAAATAAAAAGGGCAATAATGATGACCTACATCCCAAAATTAAGCGAAACAAATATTCTTTTTTTTATTATTTTCTTTTTCTTTGTTGGGATGAGAAGGTGACAGAAGAGTATTTGGGGGTGAGTAGGGCGTATGTGGGAATCAAGGTTTCTAACACCGGACCTGGAATAAACAAATTAAACAAAATAGCATTTTTTATTTACTTACTTGTAATTACTACTTTTTGTCCGGTGTTTTTCTTCTGTCAGTAGTCTGTGAAGAAAGTAAAACAAAAGCAATGATCTGGGTCTATAATGAAAGCAATGATGGTACCTATCCCATCATAAACATTCAGGATGTGAAATTATTAAATATTAAACATTTCAGATACCACGGTGTATCTTTTTTACTAATGTTCACCCAATACAAGGCGTAAAAACCACTCAAGGTAGAGGCTTACTGTGCGGAGTGTAAGAAAGTAGAAGCATTAGGAGTATAGAGCTGAAGCAGACTTTGGAAGCAACCGGAGTCCCAAGTAATAAACGCCTGTTTAAAAGACTATGAACCGGGCGGTAGGCGAACCTATAGGATAGACCAGTTATAACAAATTTAGTATAAAAGATAATAAAATTGAAGATAGAATGGGTTGCGATAAAGGTAGTTTCACACAATACCGCAAATTGCTACAAAATCAAAACATTAACGTAAAATCTCGAGTCATAAACTTGTCAGATCGAGACTCTCATACTGATAACGCTATACCCGTTCAGAAATATCTTAACTACCATCTATATATAACCGCTTTTTGTTTTTTTGTCACGTCAGTGTTTTAAAAATGGCGTCGAGCGAATGAAGATTGTAACTCTTAGCGAGAGCCATTCATTTTCGAATTTTGTGGATTGGCGCTACAGAATCACAAAGAACTGTACCAAATAACAGAAACGCCACTTGATCACTTTCAACAACAGCAACAACTGAAAAGGATAACACATGTCATTCGAAAAGAAAATAATGACATAATCAACAATGCTGATTTTCCAGACTACTTCAAATAAAAAATTAGGAAGGAAACCTCACATAAATACTTGAAAGATCGATGACAGCTACTGGACTTGAAAAAAAAACTGTTTTCCTGAGAAATTGTTTTAAGAGAAAGATTTTATAAATTTCAAGCTAAAGTAGCACTGGTTGATTGGTCAATGAATGTTGAAAATTTCCTTAAAAGAAAACGGCTAATATTACCATTACCAATGGTTTTGGCACAAAGACATGGATATGTTCACACAGTGAGGCTTGAGCTCACTACTAATAATCTGCAAGTTCAGACTGCACCACAATGAGACATCTACTTTTAAAGAAATCGTTGGCAGCTTCACAATCTTCAGCCACTCTACTCCCAATAAACAAATACAAAGTAAATAGTTTACGAAAAACTTAAGCATTTTTGAATTCATAAAAGCAAGTTCATTCTGTGCACGTAGTGAAACGGTTATTGGCGCAGAAAGCGAAACCGGCGGACCGAGTTCAAATCCTGGCCCAGCTTGTTGCGTTCCCTTTCGTACCAACGCAGGTCTTTAACAAAACTTGTAATAAATAAAAAGCTGCAGCCCAAATACAATCAATATATATTACTTCAAATTTCATTTCTAGTGGATACGCGCGTTTGAAAAAGACACATTTTCTTTTTATTTTAAACAGTGTGTATTACATCCATCGGCCGGCACGCCCAAGAAATCTTAATAAATAAAATGTGCTCCCCGGCCGGGTTCGAACCTGCGCCTTCTTTTGTAGGAGAAACCACAGAGAGCGTCAAAGCCTAGTAAGGTTCCATTTTTCCTTTTAAGATAAGCATAATCAGTCGTTCAGATTTTTTGGAAAGCTCACATCTGCTAAGTTTCGTATCTGTAACGTAAACAAAGCAAATTCCTAAGAATTAATGAATTTATTTATAAAAATTTAATAACCATTCATTACTTAAAATCATGGCGGAATTATCCAAGAAACTAGGATGAAGATATTGATGATGGTCTAGAATATGATCCAACGAGTAAACGCTAAGGAAATTGGAATGTAAAGAAGCGGCATTTCAGAAATCCTATCGAAGTCTCAAAGCACTGGAAGAGTTTTGAATCGACCAAACTATGGTTGCCTTTGAAAGCTGCTGCATAGACTAATACAGAGATTGATTAGATCAGCAAAAAACTCGGTAAAAGATGTCGGATATAGACGATGGTGATGGACGAGTACGACTTGTTCAATTTGGTGTCAGTCGATAACACTAAGTGAATCCTTCAAGAACATAGACTGAAGAGATTCATTTCAACAAAGAAGCCAGCTTTAAACAAAAAGGATTTGAAGGCAAATATTAAATTGGATAAAGTGGCATGAACTGTGGGATGGAGATGCTTGGCATGAGCTCACATTCAGTAATGAAGCAAAGATGTTGCATTCTAAAAAAATCTGAATTTGTCAGAAGACGGACAGGAAAGTGAAATGACCCACGTTACAGAACGAAAACAGTGCGTGTTGATCAATAATTCCGAAGCCTAATGATAAAAACGCATTTATCTTGAACAAATATTTATTTTTCTGCGTAATATACATCCATGTCCATGCACTTAATTCAACTTTGTTTTACACATTTAAAACAGTCCCAGGTTCATAGGGTACTCAAACGGAAAGAAAGTCATTCAAAAACTTTTGAAATAAATACTGAACTATCGCAACAAAATGCTGTCAAGTTCTGCCTAAAATGTCAGCTAATATACTATCAACTAAAAACAAGAATTTCTCTTTCTATTAAAAGAATTCCAGTGAAAGTCTTCATGGTCTGAGAGTTGGTTCACTTATTGCAAATGGCGTAATCCATTCTATGGGATCAATTATATTTCGATAAGGATATTTTGGTGAATACGAAGCCTTTACACTCAGCGCCATATCCCCCTCAAGAGAGGTTCAATAAAGTTGATACTCAAAAGAAATACAATAGAAATACCGCTGTAGGGCTGCAGTCTTCCGTGACTATAGAATACCACAGGCCGATCTAGTGACACATGATTCACCAAGTAAAGTTGTAAAAACCACATAAATTGGAGAATTTTTAAGAAAGAAAAAAAAAGAAACGGTAAGAAAAGAAAGAAGAAAGAGGAAGAAGAAAGTAAAAGGGGAAGAAGAAGAAATAGATTAAGAAAAGAGGGAAAATGCAAAAGAAAAATGAGCAAAAGAAAGAAAAAAGAACAGTAAGAAATGAGAAAAAGAAACAAAAAATAAATGAAAAAACAGAGAAAAAAAGAAGAGAAAGAAAGAAAAAGGAAGAAAAGGAGAAAACTGAAAAGGAGGGAGGGGAAAATGTAAAAGAGAAAAAGAAAAAGTAAGACAAATATGAAAAAGAGAGAAAATATATGGAGAAAAGTTAAAAAGTAAAGAGAGAAAAAGAAAGGAACAAGAGAAGAAGAGAAAAAGAAAGAGAAAAAAGATAAAAGAAAAAGTAATAGTTGGGAGGCTGATTTCATGCAGGTTACTGTAAATGATTTAATAAGTGCATGTGACATCCGATTTTTGTCAGTCGGGTGAGCGAACAATACCGACCCCTACCCCTTTTGGTGATTTGGGGGCTGTGACCCGACTGAAGCAAGTTATGTGTAGGTGGAGTTCATTTAGTAGGGGGGTGGGGGTGTATAAAGCATGTGGGCATCCAACAGCTGCTGTGTTTCTAAGGTCACTACCTAGCACCCTCGTTAGACTCGTAGTTCATTACGGTCATTTGGTGCAGTTTATTGTGATTTTTGAAAAGTTACATTTCGAATAAATGCACCCTTGTCTTTCATCCACTCCCTTGTAAACTAATGATGTCATCAGAGTTATTCCACATCTCATGTATTGTTATCTTCTTCTCCCTATCACTAAGAATCATTATTAATTCTTGACGAAGTTTTTCTTTCATCTTATTTTTACTTTTTTTTTTATCACGACGCTTAGAAACAGCCTTAGAGTAGAAACGGAATCGTCAGGTTGAGTTCAAATTCCAGCTGAGGTTAATGCGTTCACTTCACCCTAATATCCTGGGAGAAGGCACGATTCCTCCAGTTCTCCATTCCCTATTAGCAAAATAGTAGGGAAGATAGAGCCTTCTAGCCTTGGTAGAACGACGAGTCTAGTACAACTGAATTCAAAATATCATGAAAGTATTTATAGAAAAGGCACACGTAACCTAAGGTAGATTTTATTTTTTAAGCATTTCACCCCAAGCAAGGCAGGAGTACCACTAGCATGCAAGAGGTTACAGAGACTGGGAGCAAGAGTGTTATGGTCCGGTTCCTTGTACCACGGTGATGGTCCAAGGTAGAACCAATAAAGAAGAATTCGAACACGTATATGGAATAACACAGATATATTACAAACAGGAATATATACAGAGAAGTAGAAAGTGTTAGTACAAACAATCGGGTTTAGTAGTAAGTGTTTGAACGTGACTCTCTTTCGGAATGCCTCTGACTCGACTGACTGACTCGCTCGCTCTGACTGGCAGACAGACTCCTGACGGACTTCTGACGGACTTCTGACGGACCTCACTCCAGACTTCAGACTGAACAATATTTAGTCACCCCCGCCACAAGGGCATCATGTGGCACAAGGCCGTTTTAACGTGGGATCTCCGAGCTCGTGGGCTTAGCCAAAAATATGCTCTTTGAACCCGTATAAACGGGTTCAGGGTCTGTTTACCTCCCCGAAAAAGACTACGCCGAAGGGCGGAGTCTCGTTCGGGTTCCTCCCCGCCTGTAGGCAGAGAGTTCAACCGATCAGCCGGTCGCCCAACTTCGGACTGAACGGTATTTAGTCACCCCCCCACGAGGGCATAATGTGGCACAAGGCCGGTTTAACGTGGGATCTCCGAGCCCGTGGACTCGGCCAAAAATATGCCCTTTGAACCCGTATAAACGTGTTCAGGGTCGGTATACCTCCCCGAAAGAGACTCCGCCCTTCGGCGTAGCCTCGTTCGGATTCCTCACCGCTCGAAGGCAGAGAGTTCAACCGATCAGCCGATCAGCCGGTTGCCCGACTTCGGACTGAACTCCCTGCTTCCTCTTGAGGCGCAGTATTTATTACGTATGGAATAGTCCATTATGTTATTATGGGTAAGGTATCATAACAAAGAGTAAACAGGTGTCATAGAAGAAAGGATGAAGAGAAGGACGGGGAATTAGATCAAGGGATCTGAAGTTGTCGATTGACATTGCATTTGAATATTTGGAGATTATATTAGGTTGGTGCAAAAATAATTTCGTTTTCTAACATATGTTACTATGTGAGAAAACGAAATCATTTTTGCACCAACCTAATAGCTATCAGGGAAGCAAATAAGAGGAAGGGAGTTCCACAGACGGGAAGTGCAAGACATGGATCTATTGAAGTAGAAGAGACGGCTACATCTAACCGTTTCAACAGTGAAAAGGTGGGACTGAGATACCAACCTAGTAGCACGCTTAAATTCATGGAGTTTGGGAATCAGCGAAAGTAGCTCGTCGGAGCAGTTACCGTGAAAGTATTTGTATAAAAGACAGACGGAAGCGACGGCGCGTCTGTGAGAAAGTGACTGTAGACGAGATACCAGATCAGGACCAATCATATTGCATATCCGTCTCAGGATTTCGTTGAGGACATTGAGATGAACAGTGGGGGCTCCAGGCCATATATGGCAGCAGTATTCCTTGCAAGGGCAAATGGTTGATTTATAGATTTGGACATGGAAAGTAACTGAAGCTGAGATGCCGGATCAAGACCGATAACACTGCAGATTCTTCTTTTGGGTTTTATTCTATATTTATATAGCCTCAAAAAAGAAACAAGATATTAGGAAGATATTAATCGGAGCATGACGTAAGAAATTGCAAAATGCTGAACAGAGATGACAGAACAATGAAACAATAACTGGAAATTGAAAACATTCGCCATAGAAAAATAAGAACAAAAAACATTTTTATTAAAGTGAAAAGAACAATCAGTAGGATTTACCATCAAGAAAATATCCGTATCTGGTGTTTAAACAAAGTGAAAAAGATACAGAATCTCGAGAAAATTGGTCAATAACAGGAAAACAGCCCAAACTGACACTTTTAAATAAACATTGGCCAGAGAAAAATATAAATTGTGCGCAGAGGTACATGAACAATGTTTTCCCAATAGTAATTTTAAGGATGAATGCAGAGGTATATTGGGTGAAACTGATAGCTGGGCTTGACGTTGAGGAGGCAAGCAACATGGCTTAGAAGACAACAGCTGATAGAAGTGAAGTGATGTTTTCGGATGTCATTGTAGGCAGTAAAGTTATTGGTTGCTTCAAAGTTGATAATGGTGACTGGATAAAGTCAGAGAATTCTTGTAAATTTTTGGACAACACGTTTTTTGTTGTTTGTTTTTTTTTTAGCGGCGCATGTCATAATGAAGAAGTTTTAAGCCAGAGTACATTATGGCATAAAGATATATATATATATATATATATATATATATATATATATGCTTGTATCCCGTATATAATGCGTTAAAAATTCCCTTTCTCTGTAGCGTGCTACCGGTAGCAATGAAAATTGATGAAATTAATTTTGAAGTCTAAACTGAAGAAAAGTGAATAAAATCAAATGTAAAGCACTGACGAAAGATGTAGAATTGCAAGGAGGCCATATTAACATGTCAAATAATAAAATAATGTATTCACGTATGTGGGATATGGTGTCGATCAAATATATCTCTTTCGAGCAACTGTATCTTTTGGATTTATAAATATGTATAAAGTAATAATAATTAGATTTATACACGAACATTTCTACCACGTTACTTAAAACTTGACACTCCACCAAAACAGGTCATCAATATTTTGAAGAAGGAAAGATATGAGCTGAAATTTACATTCATTGCTTTAATAATAATACATAGTTCTTGAAAATTTTACCAATATCACTTGGTTAATACTTATTTTATTGTCTAAAAGGCGACCTGCGGAATAAAAATCTGATACGGTGAATACTTTTTCTTTAAAAAGATTTCTCGAACATTCAGGCCGGTAGTCGAAAATAAATACATATACTGTATAATAAATAAACGGAGCATCGACTCAAATACGAGTATACACGGTGGAGTAATCGTTTGCGGCTCGGATTGAGGAATTCCAGTCAAATCCATTACATACATTTACGTGCTAATACACTTGGAAATGGTTTGAATCGTGGGGGTGGGAAGAAGAAGAAGATTCATACCTTTCGGAGTTCTATAGCCTTGGATGGCAACTGATCGTTGTGCTATAGTCTTGAATGACAACTGGACGGGGTTATATAGCCTTGGATGCCAACTGGTCTACCGCAGAAAGAAATGACAACTTACAATAAATTTGCCTCGTCAAAAGATACATGATCGCCTAAGCGTGCATTACGCATGTCACATAATTGGCTGATTAAAAATAACACAATGTGATAAAGCGCACTGTTTAATAAATAATAATGTGGCGTCTATTTCAAAAATGAAGTGCCCACTATAATAATGTTTGAAGTAATATATATATATATATATATATATATATATATATATATATATATATATATATATATATATATATGTATAGATAGATAGATAGATAAAGAGTGAAACACACACACACACATATATATGGGATAATGATGTATAATTTTTTCTAAATCAAAAACAGTTTTGGATAAAGGGAAAAATTTTCGTGTGACGCGTTTTGTCCCTGAGGACTTCATCGGGCTAGGTTCGTTTACGTTGATCTGACTACGCATGCGCATGAACGAGAGATACTGGGAATTTTAAATTTAGGATTAAATTTTAGGATTTTTTAATGAGTTTTGGCTATATAATCTCGTTAATTCAATTTAGATTCTTTTATTTTCGCTCCCATCATTTTTGTTATTAAATATCCCACATTGCAATAATAGAAAATCTGCCAAGAATGGGAAAACGTTGTAAGAACCTGGACGTAAATTTACTGTAGATGAACTAGCAATTAAAGAACTTTCGAAACATTTTCGTCTTAGTTAATGATATACTATTTTAATTAGAGTAGCATACTTTATGTCAATATTGTGGTCAGTCTCGTTACGGTGAGCAACTACTACGTTTAATGTTTTGTTTTTAAAAATGTCCCTTTTGTGTTCATATAATCTTTTATATAAACTTCTTGAAACTTATTTAATACATATATATATATATATATATATATATATATATATAATTATTTTTTCAAAAATATGATTGCATCGCTACATAAGAGTTCTCCAGTTTCAAAAACAGAAGCTAAAAACTTCAATTTAATTATAGAAATTAAATTGAATTAAAGCATCCAGCTCTGTTTCATCCTCAAGCGAATTTTGGAAAAACTAAACTTGAAATTTACGGAGCTTTATAAGCATATATATATACATAATTATATACGAAGCTTTATAAATTTACGGAGCTTTATAAGCATATGCATTCGTATATATATATATATATATATATATATATATATATATATATCATACAATAGGAATTAATATTACATTAGGTTAATGATCATTTTCACCTTGTAAATTGAAATAAAATTTACAAGGATTTTTCAAACCAGTCAATGGATTTTTTTAAAAATAATTTATCATTGACTGGTTTTAAAAAATCCTTGTAAATTTAAATAAAATTTACAAGGTGAAAATGATCATTAACCTAATGTAATCTTAATTTCTAGTGTATAAAAAATGTGTTGCTCTGTTTGATTAAAACATTGAGCTCTATGTGTGAAACAGTTTTAATATTTAATATTTTATAATATTGTATTAATAGGATTCACTTGGTTTATATACAAACAGATTATTACCTATATGTACATATATAATAGGAGGGTCAGTCACTAAATAAGGTGAATTTTTCGGTATGAGGACTTCTAATACAGATAGAAGCTTACTTTTTAAATTTTTTTTTTGTTTTACTTCTTTTTCACATGGATTTAATTTCTTTTGGAGATTAAAAAAAAACAAACTTTGAGTGTTTTGGCGATTAACAATGATGGCCAACCAAGAAGCATGCTCCAGGATTGAACAACGGTCAGTTATCAAGTTTTTGGTTGCTGAAGGGTGAAAACCAGTTGAAATTCATAGGAGAATGTCAACTGTGTATGGTGCCACATGTTTCAGCCAAAAAAATGTCTACAAGTGTGCTAAATTGTTTAAATAAGGACGGAGCAGTGTTGAGGATGAAGACAGGCCTGGGAGGCCTACAGAAGTGAGGTCTCCTGAGGTGATCGAATCAGTCAATGACCTCATTCAGTCTGACAGAAGAACTACTGTGAACTGCTGAGGCAGGTCAAGAAAGACATAAAGAACAAACGCAGGGGTCATCATTCAGAAGGAGTCAACTTGCATCATGACAACGCAAGGCCTCACACAGCAGCCCAAATGGTGCAGACCATCAACGAGCTGGGCTGGAAACTGCTCCCTCATCCCCCTTAAAGCCCAGACCTTACCCACTTCAGTCTTTCACCTGTTTGGTCCCTTGAAAGCGTTCACGAGAGGCACGAAGTTTAAAAGTGACGATGAAGTCAAAAGTGTTATGAGCGACTGGCTGAGACATCAGTCCAAAAATTTTTACGCTGAGGGAATACGGAAGTTTGTGCACAGATGGGAAAAGTGTGTGACAATGCTGGGAGACTACGTCGAAAAAAAAAAGTAAGCTTCTATCTGTATTAGAAGTCCTTATACCGAAAAATTCACCTTATTTATTGAATGACACTCATATATATATACATGTGTGTGTGTACGTATGCATATAGATGGAGAAATACTGAGTTTAACATATGTAGATTATTTTCTTGAAAATTCTATCTTATGTTTAAAAAAAATTAAAGAAGTTTTTTACTCAAACCTAACCCCTCCTTTTTGCCATCCTAAAAATGTTTTACTTGAAAAGAAAAGGTCAGTCAAACCATTATTTTATGTGAAAGAAATTCGATTTTTCAGGGTCTTTTGATTTGATTGCAACGCAAATAGTTTCCTTCTGCTCTTGTCAAACCATGAATCAAGAATATTTTGCCTGAAAATGACAATTGTAGTGATTAATTCTGGTTTCCTTTTTTTCCTTTCTTTCTTTCCGCGGACGAAGAGAAGGTACTGAATTAAACGGTGTAAGTTGAGCGTATTAAATGAGGATAGAAGGTGACGATAAAGAAGAGAGGAGAAAGAAAGAAGAGGAATAAGGAGGAGGGGGAAGATAAAAGCGGGAGATTAAAAGGGAAGATTTAGTGGAATATGAAGGAGACAAGTGGAAAGAAGAAGGAAAATGTGTTACATATAGAAGAAAAGACGAAGAAAGATGGGAGGAAAGACGAAGAAAGATGGAGGAAAGAAAAATTAGGAGGTAGAAGAGGATGAGAAGGGGAAGAGAAAGGACGAAAAAGAAAAATTAGAAGAGATCAGAGGAAGAGAGAGAGGGCTTCAAAAAGAAAGAAGGAACAAAAGTATAGTTGGGAAGAAAAAAGAAAGAATGTCAAGGAAGGAGAAAGAGAGAGGAGGAGTAAAGAAGGAAGAAGCACATTTTGGGAAAGGAAAGAGATGAAGAGAATGGTAAAATGTAATGTTATATATATATATTCTTTTTATATTAAAATAATAGGAAAGAACAATGACATTTATAATTTAGAGTTCTTAACATTTATTTTTATTTTTAAAAAACAGTGCTCGATACAACAGTAGAGCATAATATTATAATTGTTCTTTAAAAAACAACACCGAAATTCCCATTTTTCAAAACGGAAACTTCACTTGAAATTCAATCATAAAAATTAAACTTAAAAGACAAAGTTCCGGTCTATTATCAAGCGATGCTAAGAATAACTTTTTAGAAATATATAAATTAAGTAAAACAATTTCTAGAAAGTTATTTTTAGCATCGCTTGATAATGGAACGGAACATTGTATTTTAAGTTTAATTTTATGCTTGAATTTGAATTGAAGGTTCAGTTTGAAAATATGGGTGTTTCGGTGTTGTGATTGGAATGTATTTTTTAAAAACAATTATAATATATATATATATATATATATATATATATATATATATATATATATATATATATATATATATATATATGGTGTAAAATTCTTAGTTTGATAATTTACAGAAAGTTAGAGAAATTTAGTTCGCACTTTGCTGCAATTGTCTCGTCGACCATAATACGTTGTTTACAAGCCTTTGGATAAAATATTATCTCGAAAAAATGACTTCCACATCAACTTACAAAAAGAAACGTCAGATAGTGTTTAAACATTTGTCTTTCTCGTTTATTTCGTTGTTTTCTTTTTTGTTGTTTTTTTTTTGTTGTTTTTTTTTGTTGTTTTTTCACAGAAAGATATCACTTTTGGGCAAAATAGTTGGAAATGATGATAAACGGATTTTTTTTTTTTTACGAGAATCCAAAACGAAGACAGTCGTGGCAAGACTAACATCTCTACATAAACAGAATCTGCCAGTCAAAAAAAAAAAAAAAAAAAAAAAAGACTGCTTCTGTGAATTTGTTAAGGTTTAAAGGGAATTCTTTATTACCGATAGAAGGAACTTTTATTGTGAGACCTTGTAGCCACGAATAGAATTCATTGAAACAAAAAAGATCACTTCCGATCAAGGATTTCAACAGCTACACGGCAACTTCCATGTTTATTTTGCCAATGCTGCGAAGCTAATGATATTAGGTTGGTGCAAAAATAATATCGTTTTTTGACGTTAAAAATACGTCAAAAAACGATATTATTTTTGCATCAACCTAATAATTGAACTTGTTGCAAGCATTACCAGATTTCTTATACATAATGTGAAGAGTTTTGAACGGAAATTAAAGACAAAAATGAGTGGGGCGTATAAGTACAAGTTTACAGAAATTTTTACTGGACTTTAAAAATCCTCTGATTTGAAACAGCAAGATTGCTAATGCACAGTTCGTTTACATGTTGATTTTCTTCTATTTTTTTTTATAATCTTTTCTCTTCATTCTGAATGAAAGACAATATTTCTTTTATTAATATATAGAAATATAATTAAGTCATATCCAACTGAAAAGTATTATAGATTACTTAACACCTTTAAATGTATAACCTATAATTATTATTATACGGCACTTATAATCAGAGACGGTATAAGGATATCCAGCCCCTCTGAATCTAGGATACGGTCTCCCCATCCTACTACATCTCAATTTCGATAACGTTATTGTAACCTAATTATGTACAATAATGGATTGTATGCAATATAGGCGTACAATTCAACTAGAAAAATAGATGATAAATAAAATGTATCTAAATACAAATTAGGGACATATCGATATATAGATCCTTCTATCTTAAATAAATCAAAAATGTTTTGCGGTAATTTTTAACGTCAACTTGAGATTTTGCTTGTTAAAAACAAGTAAAACAATTGATCACATTCACCATTATGGATAAAAAAGCAACACAAATTTACGAATTTGGACGGAAAGAAAGAAACCAGAATGACGTCACAATCCGTAAAAAATTGTCATCCTTGTAACGTATATACATGTAGACAGAAAAAAAAGCAAATGTTGGTAAGATAGCGAGGGTCACAAAGCAATGCTCGGGGCCCCTAATCAGACTTACTCCACTCCCCTCACCGCTCTGCCCTAGGTCGGGAGTTCGGGAGCAGTAGGAAAAAGAAGTAGGAAAGTAGGAAAAAGAAGACAAATTTCAGCAAGGTCATATTTTGCATTTTTGTTTTTATGCAACCGATTAACAAGAGAGACAGAGAGAGAGAATACACTAGTAGGCATGCACAAGAAAGGAAGATGACATTAAAAGTGAGGAATTGTATCAGGTGATACATTTGCGCATGCGTGTGTGAAAGGTCCGGTCACTCGGGAACAAGGTCCCTTGAGTTGCTTCTACCGCAGGCTAGAAGAGGGCGGGGTTGGGGCAGAAGAAAAGGGATCATAGAACGAAGACAGGAAGTGTCCCATTTTTATAGATGTTTAATAGTGCCACCTAAGGACGTCTTAACAAAACTGGCAAAGCTATGTTGGGATAAGCTACAAATTCCAGTGAGAATTCCTTCCGCCTTTGGCGAATTCTTCAAACTTGTAACATTTTGCTTCTCTCCTTACTTAGTCAGCACCTTCAATACGGTGAACATATCAAAAAATCCTTCAAAGAATTAATCGATTCAGTACTGGAATCGTTCTTTTATTCTAGTAAACATAATCTAGCCAAAATGTAACAGAACATGATTTAATAAGAATGTGTGAGTAGCGTTGGGTTGTTAGCGTGGGGAGTGGAACTGGCGAAACGAGTTGAAATTCTTAGTCTATTGCGTTCACTGGGAAAGGCATGAGACCATTCTTCCTTTCCACCATCTAGCTAAGCTTTTAATAGCAGAGTAGGCTCTCTCTCGCGTTTGGTGGCAATCATTCGAAAAACAAGACAACTATGAATTTATAATTGTGGAGAATGCAATGGGAAACTACTCCACTATCTTTCCCAAGAAATCATTGCATTTCGTAGATAATAAAGAAAATGAATTCGTGGATAGCCATTATTGCCTATGACCTGAAAGGAAACACCATTAAAAAAAATAATGGGGTAATGGATGTTATCACCAATAAATAAGTACATCGCTGCAATTTTCTTTTTTTTTTTTATCAAAACTTAATTTTCTTCTAAACTCAACAAAGAAGATGTTTTAATCTTAACCTGTTCAAATCTAGGGTAAACCGTCATCTTCCCCACATATTCACTTAAACTCTGCCTTTTACTCTGTAATGTTCTACCTTGAGTGCCTCTCGGGCCTTGTACAGGATAAATATAATTGTAAAAAAATATCAGGTTTTTATTCTTTCTCGTCAGAACATATATTATTAGGTATTATTTAATCCCAAATTCTACAGCACTGAAATTCTGTAACCAAAAATATAAATATGTAGATTTTTTTGATACTGGCGTTCACCCAATACGAGGCCTAAAAGCCACTCAAGGTAGAGGGTTACTGGATGCTGTTCGATGAGCATAAGAAAGGGCAAGAAGTGAAGTTCATGGCGGTATTCAGGAAGGATAACAGTTAACCCTAGACTTGAAGATGCCAAGAGTGTTGTGATTGGGAAAACACCAACAAATGAATAGACTTTAGATGGAATCGGAAAACCAATCCTAAACAAGGAATAAGGGATAAACCTCTACTCCTGTTCAAAAGACTGGAGTGAAGTGTGAAATTGTTGATAGTCCAACTTATCTACTCTCATTGGAAGAGAAAAAAATATAATTAATAAATAAAATTTTAGAGTTCAAGTGGAGACGTTAGAAGTATAGATTTGAAGTGGACTTTAGAAAGAACCGGAAACCCAATCATAAACAGGAAACAAGGTATAAACCTCTACACCTGTTCAAAAGAGCGGGGATGCTATGGACATAGCATGGTATCTCCTAAGTGTAAAAGTCTGAACTGGTGGAGCTAAAGAATTTGAACTATTTTTATTTATATATTTTTTTACTAATGTTCACCCAAGGCCTAAAAGCACTCAAGGTAGAGTGCTACTGGTTGCTGTTGTATGAACATAAGAAAGGGCAAGAAGTGAAGTTTATGGGGCTATGCAGATAATCTTCAACTTGAAGAGGTTAAGATTATAATGATCCTGCCAGGAGTTTCTTCCACAAAGCAACACTCCCTCAGAAGAAGACGTCCGTGTGGGCTTTACTTTGTTATTAATGAAATACGAATTGAATTGCAATGACTCACACTTGTGTACGTGTCTAAAAATAAGTACAGATACTGCTCCATTCCACATGGCCGACGTGACATAGAAGTTGTTGACCGAGAACATTCACGATCATTTCACTCATTCCCACCCCCATAAAAAAAGATAAACGAGCAACCCCATAATACCTGCCATCATGGATTTGACAACCAGCTTGAACAAGATCCACCTGATTCGGATATATGGTCACTTCTGGGTCTACATCGAGATTGTCTTCAAAGTTAAACTGCAGGTTTATTAAATAACCGTTTTTGTTCTGCATTTGTTTTCTTTAAGTTGAACATATGTACAAGTTTTCTAAAAGATACTGACTCTTTACACTATTTACATCGTTCGGACTGTTGTCCTCAACTTTATTGCCATATTCACGACGTTTCGGCCGTTGTACGCTCCGACCTTCTTCAGAAAAGAAAATCCCAAAAATGACTTCAGTTATGGGAACAAAAACTTTGGGAGTTACTAAAAGGGAATTAACTGAAATTGAATATAAAAAAGGTATGGCACGTGGAATTAGAACAATCTCCCCACACCCTGAACTGAATAATGGGTTCGGTTCGAAATTCCAAAGTATATCTCCTGAAGAAAGCCGGAGCGTACAATGGCCGAAACGTCGTGAATATTGCAATAGAGATTGGGACAACAGTCCGGATGATGTAAATAGTGTAAATACTTACAATGTCTCATCTCAGAAATATAGACAGATATTGACTTCTTTTTAATATCTTTTCTTTTTTATAACAAATTTTTTCTCAATTATTGGACGCACACTTTATAATTATCCCAAGTCACCCGCCTTGAAAAGCTGTGGTTCATTCTATTTGTAAAGAGTTCTGTAGAGAATAGAGACATGAGTAGACAGCGTTTTGTTATTTCCGACATTCAAAATAAATTTTATTGTGTCTTTTCAGAGGATTAACTAATGCGACAGAAACACCTGAGGGAGGTTGGAGAGTCGACTGGTCAAACATTGGAAATAAAAAAAAAAAGAAAGAAAAATGAGAAAAAAATAAAAACTGATGCATTTCAATTAATGTATTCGGTCAGTTATGTGCCATGCGGGATACACGCTTAGGCGATCATGTATCTTTCGATATATGACTGACGAGGCAGATTTTTTCCTGCATTAGGTTGTCATTTCGTTCTGCGGTAGACCAGTTGCCATCAGAGGCTATAGAACCCAGTCTATCCTGCTATTTATCCATAGCTGGGCGAAGAAAAAGAAGATTCATACCTCTCCCGAGGGTACTAGCAGGTAAGTGAATGTAATGGATCCCACTAGAATTCGAACTCAGCTCTCTGATTTCTCCATCGGAGCCGCTACCCATTACTCCACCACGGTCTTTCATCAACCTACTTTCTTTTTTTTCTTTTTTTTTTGTTGTTGCAAAAAACGAAACAATAAGAGAAAACAAGAGAAAGTAAATACAGGTTGGGAGGTACGGTGGAGTAATGGATAGCGGCTCGGATTGAGGAGTCGGAGAGCCGAGTTCGAATTCCAGCTAATACCCTTGGGAAAGGTATGAATTCTCTTGTTCCCCCCCACCCAGCTATGGATAAATGGTAGAACAGGTTTTATAGACTTGGATGGCAACTTTCTACTGCAGAAAGAAACGGCAACCTACTGCGAGAAAAAAATCTGCTACGTCAGTCATGTATCGAAAGATACATGATCGTCTAATCGCAGTTACTTAATTGCAGTGAGTTCAATCCGTGCGTCAAGCAGTGGAACTCATATACCGTGGTTAAGTAGAAAAAATGCAGAAGGAGCAAGGGCGAATTAACTTGGCTGAATTAACTGATTCTACAGCACGGAGGTTCGGGGTGGGGGCTGAGAAGAATTTTCCCCTCCCCTCCCCTCCCCTGGATAGAACTTCGAAGTTTCAAACATGTTATCAAATACGACATGCATTTGAATAAAGGAAGAAAATAGAAAGATCGAAAGGTTTGACCTATAACAATCAAGATGACAAGTTTGAATAAATCAGCTAATAAAAAAAAAAAAAAGAAGAAATATGTTTTTTTTTTCTAGTTTAGTGGAAAAATAGCAAACAAAACGAATAAAGAATGAATCCCTATCAGAATTAAGCGATGATATCTACCCCCCCCAGAACATATGAGAATTACTGGATGTACCTCCGACCATTTGAAATATGCCAAGAATTTCTAGGTCAACAAAAGTTATTACCTACTTTCTCAGTGTTTCTATCTTACACTTCTATCTAAATGTGTCAGAGCGTGTTTGCGTGTGACATTATAGAAGTAATGACATGAAACTTTCTTTCTCTCCACACTATGCGTGTGCGCTGCGTTGGAGACGGGCGACAGTGGTCATTAATATTTTTTCGTATATCAGGCTTTAAGTAGAAGAACACATCTATTAGAAAAACTTGTAAAGTCTGAACTCGTCTATCAGTGACATTGCTTGCCATCAGACCTTCGTCACTATGTAGGCTCCGCTTACAAACACGATCGAGGGATTTTGGTCAAATTTGAAGCGCTAGAAGTTATTATATACCAACAATGTTTTGGAGACTAGCTTCAAAATAGGCGGAAATTATATCCACTGTTAAGAAGACTTTATTGTATAATTGTACTTAAAAAGTTATTGTAAAATTTTAGAATTTTACATTCTGCGGATGTAATTTCATGTAACTCAGAGTAGATACAAGATAAGTGAATATTTAATTTTATCTATTATTATTAATAATCTATCTTTTGATATCATGCAATGTAACGACAAAGACTACTTGCTTTGGAAACGTTATCTTTCAAAAATACTCTGATCGGCCATATATATATATATATATATGTGTGTGTGTGTGTGCATGTGTGTGTGTGTGTGGATGCATGTTTTGAAAAGAATTTAGATAATATACAAGAATAGTAATTTATTTTTATGAGTATCATGATCTATCACTAAAATACATTTTTTACGTTTCTCGTAGTTTGAGTTCAAATATGCAAAAAGTCCTAAGTCAAAAGCGTAGGAAAGTTAGTGAGGGTCGAACTCACGAAGATAGTCGAAAATTCGATGCTCTGTGAAATTAATTTGCTGACCTTTACACTGCATTCGGATCGATCTATCTATCTATGTTGATATCGATCTGTCTAATATGTATGTGTGTGTGTGTGTGTGTGTGTGTGTATGTATGTATGTATGTATGTATGTATGTATGTATGTATCTATCTATCTATCTTCATATCTATCTTTCAATCCGATCATCTTGGAGATTTTTGCAGAGGCAATATTCGCACGTTTGGTTTACAGATATTAAAAGTTGTTGGTATTTAAGTAGATCTATGATCTTCTTGAAATGATATGACATTTCAAAAAGGAGCAGTAGTCTTCGCAAGCACACACGCATAATCATGTGGACATCTTTATATATAAAGAGATAGATAGGTAGATAGATACACAGAGTTCGATGGGTAAATTGTCACTATTTTATAATCTTCATTTCGCGCATGCGCGTTTTTTTTTTAATTTTGTCGATTGCACAGTTGAGCACCGTCAGAGAGAAGACGAGCACCATGATGCAATTCACTCTGCAATAAATTTGGAAACGGCATGCTGTACTGCTTGGCATTCGCACTGGAAGCTCCAATACGAACATTTCAGAATGTTTGGGTGTCAATCTGAGGAGAGTGCAAAGGATTCGGGAAGAATTGAATCAGTCTAAAGATAATTGGGGTGTTTGGAGTGATCACTAATGGTGACGACGTCATGCTACATTCATTTTCCCACGGGGTCTCAAACTCAACACGGAGGTGCCTTAAGGTTATAATGCTGCCCTGAGTTAAGAGGGTGGCTGCTGGAAGATTCTGTATCTGACAACAGGACTCTGCACCATGTCACACAAGCAGGAGAACCCAGTCATGGCTATCAAACAATTTCTGCAACCATATCATCCCTTATATCTAGCCACTTAAATCCTCAGACGGCAACACCCTTGATTATCATGTGTGAGACGCACTCGAGAGAGAGAGAGAGACTATCAGAACCGCCGAGACTGTGGTCGAAACAAATTGCCATTTTATTAAATAAATTTAATCTTTAGTAATTCAAGATGTTTTTGTATAGATTTTATAAAATATAACTGTTAAAACGAAATATCAGTGTTATTTTCATTTTTGTGTAATTTAGACAATAATTTATCTATCGCACACTTTATATATATATATATATGTGTGTGTATGGGGGGGTATATTTTCATTTAGTTGGAATCTGTATCAAATGCTACAATTTTAAATAGGATTTGTTGTGGGTGTAATCCAATGTGTTACCAGGTCAATAAAAATACGTCTAAATTTTCGCTTTAATTTATATTAGCGTGTGTGTATGTGTGTGCGAGAGAGAGAGAGAGAGAGAGAGAGAGAGTGGTAGGTAGATGCAGTTGGCGGGGGTCAATAGAGGCGCCACTAAAATTTATACACGGCTTTGTAAGTGGATATGTGAGTGTATATCTGTGATGGTCGGTAAATTGTGGAGGTGACGCTAAGTCTTTCTATATGTCTTCTATTTACCCCAGTCAGTCTGCAAGATAAGACTGTTTCTTTTCTTATCTGTTAACCTTAATCTGTTCATATCTCATTGCCTGGCCAGGTACATATATATATATATATATATATATATATATATATATATATATATATATATATATATATATATATATCTGTGTGTGTGTGTGTACTTGTGTGCGAGAGAGATAAATAGATCTGCATTAATCTACCCACTCAATTATATCGATCTAGCTATCTTTGTTTATCTTTTCATATTTCTTTCTCTGAATTTTCATTTTTTCTTATATTTATTTTTATTTTACATTCATACATACACACACACACACACACATATATATATATATATATTAAGACATTTATATGTTTATACATTCTTTTTATAGATACAAATATTTAAGTAAATGCTCTGTTTAAAATAAACATAAAAACGTAAAACATAATAAACATAAAAAATGTATTAAAATAATTTCATAATATATATTCAAAATTATTCAAAATTATAACAAATGCATGTTACAAAATCACTACAAAAATTGCAATTTTGTTTCAACACTTTTGGTGTCTTACCAAGTGATGGTGTTATATATATATATATATATATATATATATATATATATATATATATATATATATATATATATAAGATACATAGATTAAAAATCCAAAATTACCTCATTCGGAAAATGAACATTTTGATTCACAGATTTTTTTGTGGATCAATTCAGAGATGTTATGAAATGAGATCTCTGAATTGATAAGGTCCACAATCTGTGAATCGAAGTGGCCATTTTCTAATTGAGGTATTTTGGGATTTTTAATCGATTGTAAGTGATATACTCTGCAATAATAAATACATTGAGGTCTTTTTGTGGATCTGTTTTAATATTTCATATTATTAGTATATATATATATATATATATATATATATATATATATATATATATATATAAAATGGACAAAGTCTGACAATATTTTTAAGAGATTTTTATGTTTATACATTCTTTTTATAGAGCATTTACTTAAATATTTGTATCTATAAAAAGAATGTATAAACATAAAAATGTCTTAAAATAATTGTTGGACTTTATCTATTTCATAATGTGTGACATCATTTGTTTACATTTGGATACGCCATGAGCAGATATGAATGTACGTGAGAGATTCAGGGAAGATTGTAGTTTAAATACAGTAAATTCGATCTTGCTAGCCGAACGCTTCTCTGTGGCCAAATCGGTTAAAGGTACGTCAAGCTAAATGACGGTTCCGTATAGAATACCGGTTCGAATCCTGCCGGAGGACGGATATTTTCTATGAAAATTTCTCATACATTCAGGCCGGGAAATGCTGTTTATTATAAACAGAGCATTTACTTAAATATTTGTATCTATGTACATAAACATTAAAATGTCTTAATATATATACGAGTAAAATACAAACTAAACTTAAAACAGGCTATAACTTTAGCATTTAATCAACTGTTGGCAGAGCGTAAATATATTATGTTATTCATCTCATACTATCAAAAATATACTACTCGGTATTTCATGCGGTGACGTAATCATCATGCAGCAAAATATTTGTCACCGCATGAAACTCTGAGTACCCGATTTTGATATTACTGCATTAATTTTATTTATTTTTATATTTATATATATATATATATATATATATATATATATATATATATATATATATATATATATATATATATATATATATAAAAAGCTTATACACAACGCTTTTCAACGACGTCTGTTAGTTTCGACATCTTCATGTCAGACAGAAAGACAAAACTGTGTGTAAGGAAAATGCGTTGAACTGAAGAAGCCGAGACAAATAGACGTAGGCGAAATGCGTCGTTTATAAGCTTTTCCATTTTGTCTAATCATTTTCACTTTTGTTTCGGATACTGTTATACATCTTACCCCCCTATATATATATATATATATATATATATAATCTTTCTGATTCCTTCATATCTATTTCTTATATACGTTATATTTAGTGGATACATTTCTCTGAGTAGAAGTATCTGTTTTTTCTTTGATACGGTATATGTTTGACTATGGTCTGCATTTTTGACAAATACTGTGATATTTGGCCGAATTTAAACCTGCATCTCTTTTATATATGGAAAACCACCGTATTGCTCAGCGTGCTTTTAAGGTGACTCACCCAGGAAGGACTTCACGCCAAAGCAAAGTTTAAAATGCACATTTTCTTTGTTCACACAGAGGGATGCAGTTTCGAATCCTGACGGAGAGCGCATATTTTCATTCAATTCGATTTCTCGAATGTTCAAGCCAGCAGACAACAATAAATAATTAAATATCAATGTTTAATAAATAAACGGAGCGTCTACTCGAACATGATATTCACTAAAAATAACGTTTAAATTGATCACCCCCCCTATATATATATATATATATATATATATATATATATATATATATATATATATATATACTAGCAGCATGGTCCGGCACTGTACGACTCATACAGCAATCGCTATCACTTGACTTAAAATATTTTTGCCCTTCCTTGCCTTTAAGGGAGTGCCCTTTGCCGTGCTGATGTTGCTACATGCCTTACTTCTTGCCTATCTCACACGGCGAATTTTTTCTAACCTCTTTCTAAACATTAAATCTGTTACGAAAAAAAGAACTAAACAAAATGAACACAAAACGATCAGCTTTAAAAAAGGACTCGTAACTGGAAAAACCGAATCAAAAAAGAATGTTAACAACAAATACTTTTTCACACCCAACCCAGTTCCGCGGAATCAGAATCAACGTTGAGTTTAAGCAAGCGAATGAGCCAATTGGAGTAAAGTGCCATGCAGATTTAAATTTTTCCCACTTGTGACGAATGCAGCTAATGATTTTTTTTTGCATGCTAGCAACATTCGTGTCAGTCAGCTGTTGGCGCTCACGCTGGCCAATAGAATCTTCCTGCCTATTCGTGGCAGCCAGCTATTGGCTCTCACTCTGGACAGTACAAAATGGCCGCAAACTACATGAAAAGTGCCGTAGAAGCAAGAAAAAATCAATTATTTCGACTATCGATGGGAGTTGGGAAATGCAAAGTCGGTCTTGGCCTTGCCGCTAACTTGGAGCATGTGCATGTAAATTTTGATGCAAATCCGTCGAAAATTGCGGCCATCCATTCGTTACACACACATACACACGTCCTGTCTTTTATCGATAGAGATATATATGATAAATATATAGTTTTAAGGTATGCTATATTTATGAGTACATATTAGAAATGGCTCGATATCAGGGATAAAGGGGTATGTAAATATAAATGTGAACACTGACATCAAAAACCAGCGGCGGCGTCGGCAGTTTTTTATGCTTAAACAGAATCGTCATGCCATGTGCGTAATGTTTTGATGAGACTATTTATATATGCTTATCAGTGATGCATTATATATAGGTTATTATTCTAACGGTTACTAGGTGGGCGGTAATGGTTATTTTTAGATTATTCTAGGGACTATTCAGTGGAAATAATTGTGGATCTGAATGCAGTTTTGTGACTATTTTTTATGTTAACTTTATTATTGATTGCTTTTTTATTTCTTGTTGATTGTTATTATTATGTTTACTTGTATTTAGGCGGGCATTCGTAGTTTGTTAATTTGCTGATTATTTACTGAATTTACTTATTTATTGACTTGGAATAATTTATTACCCTTATTCGTTTATCTTTATTTATATTTTTGTTCGTTATTGAATTATAATGAGCTTTTTCATTTATGATTAATAAAATACAGTGTTAATTCAATAACAATATCACTTGAGCACTACAAGTAATACAGAATTTTAAAAGTTTATAAATTATTCTAATTAAAATTTAAAAAAATGAAAATAATTATTGTAAGAATTCATTATTCATCGAAAATCTTTTTATTCTTAAGACCATAGTGTCCATAATATAACAATTAAAAGCTTTTCTATCTAAATAATGTCATAGTTTAATAACGTTTTTTATTTTTTATGATTCAGAGCAGACTTTCTCTAACTGGGTGTCTGTTTGTCCAAAAGAAATTGATAGAATCAACGCTCACATGTCCATGACCAAGGCGAGCATTCACGTTAAAGTATATCGACTTTGGCTTGACCTGGAGAGAGGTGGGCTCCGCCAGGTATACTTGGCC
Organism: Acanthosepion lycidas; assembly: GCA_963932145.1. Lineage (NCBI taxonomy): Eukaryota > Metazoa > Mollusca > Cephalopoda > Sepiida > Sepiidae > Acanthosepion > Acanthosepion lycidas. The sequence continues at coordinate 59,215,389 of OZ010589.1, forward strand.
AAGACACAAGACACCTGGATAAACACCTTTCTGGCTTTCAAAAATGTGATGGGAAGTGGCCAGGTGCTCAGCTGCGCAGCGACCTTTCGACCATTTCTTGTCATGATGTAAACATGGAGTACTCACACTAGTAATGTCTGGTAGGTTTCGCTGGACTTCAAATGACAACATGATGACTTAATACTAAGCTCAGTATTATGTTTTACTAATACCGTTTTAGTCTGGATAGTGTTGATATTTTCATGGATTCTCCGAGACTCTTCCAAGTACGCCAATAATGATGGGTGCAACTGTCACTTTGTATTCCATAGATTTTTGTTTGTTTTTTTGTTTTTTTTGTTTTTTTTTTAATTTCTCTCAAGTGGTCTTTCGATTTTATTTTGTGAGCTTTTGGAACAGCAACATTCACTATGTTATAAATTTCCAACTCTTTCTTTACAATGATCAGATCTGGTTATCTGGCCTAGGTTGGTCGATCTGCTTAAATGTCAAAATCACCCAGAATCAATTCTCTTTTTTTTTCTTTTTTTTTTTTTTACTAAGACTGATTTTGATTTGTATGATTAGCCTGTCTTGAAAAATATTCTGCTAGAAGTAATGAAATAATAACAATAACAATAATAAAAATAAAGACAAATAGAGGAAGATCATGACGAATATGAGAGAGAAACAGATGGCAAAAACATTCGATATAAATGAAGACTAAAGGAAACGTCTTTCGAGGAAAGGTCAGTAACTCCAAAAGTAAGAAAGAACTGTCAAATAAAGGAAACTGTCAACTTCGTTAACCAAGCAATTAGAAAAATAAGGTACAAGGAAAGACCGATGAACTTGACGGAAATTAATCATCTTATATACGTGACCTCGACAACGAACGCAGATACAATCGGTGAAAAAGTAAAAACACAGCGTAAACGAAAAAAGAAAAATGCCAGTCTAAAAAAGAAAAAAATAGAAACCGAAATAAATAAACTATGAGGACAATTGACACTTCTAAGTGAAGTGGACAAGGGCCCCTTGTTGAAAGAAAGAGAAGGGAGACAACTGAAACGAAGCCTTGATATAAAGAAAAGACTGACGTAGTAAAAGTTAAAAAGAAGCTAAAACAACAAATTCAAGCGAAGACACAGAGGATCAGGCGTTATGAAAAAAGAAAGATATTCTTCTGGCAAAACAAGATCTTCAAATAAGATGCCAAGAATGGCAAATGCCTAAAAAGAACAAAAGAATCAAATGTGGACCAACTGAAAGCACATCTCAGTGGCTGAGAAGCAACGGACTGAAAGCTAAGACAGACGGCCTAATTATTGCAGCTCAGGACCAAAGCCTCGCAACTAGATTCTATCACTGAAACATAATCAAGGATGGAACTAACCAGAAATGTAGGCTCTGAGGAAAATATGATGAAACTGTCGACCATATTATCTCAGGATATCCGGAACTGGGAAAAAAATGAATATAACCACAGACATAACAAGGTAGTGACATATGTGCCCTGAAAGATATACAAGATCGAAACCACTGAGAGATGATATAAGCACCAACCAGACGCTGTTATCCAAAATAATGATGTAACTATCCTCTGGGACATGCCCATTCAAACTAACAGGGAAATAAAAGTCAATAGGCCTGATATTATCATAAAAGACAAGAAATTCAGGGAGTGTATGCTTATTAACATAGCAGTACCATCTGAGAGAAACACCTACATGAAAATATCGGGAAATTTTCCAAATACAAGGACCTGGAGATCGAGATTCACGGAATGTGGGGAATGAAGACCGAGACTGTACCGATAGTAATCGGGGCACTGGGAATCGTGAGAAAAGGAATGGGTAATTTTACTAACAGGTAAAACCAACATACAAGTTGGCCAGAAGATCTCCCTACTAGGAACATCCCATTTACTAAGAAAAGAGCTATCAACTAAATGACAATTCTCCTATAGGGATTAAGGGCTATAGCTTAGACCCGGCTCTACAGGATACAAAACAAAATACATAACATACACAAATAATAATAATAATAATAATCGCCAAGATATCGTGATCAAAGACCACAGAAATAGAATGTGCTTTCCTATTGACATGGTTGCCCATGTAGATTGTAATAACTCTTTGAAGATCTTCAAAACACTATCAAAATAGAATGATCTTCAAGTGAAAATTTCAATAATGTGGCACATGAGGACATCAATAATTCTAGTTGCAGTTGGAGTCCTGGGATTGATTGGAAAAGGTCCCGATAAACTCATTGAAGAGATTCCTGGTAGCCGATGCCTTAAAGAAATAAAAAAAAATCCACTCATAATTACACCTAACACGTTATGAAGGGCTTTATATATGTAAATATCTGTGATCTGAGGGCTTTTTTGTTTTCTTTTACAAAGATGATCAGTGGAAAATGTCCTGAAACCATTTCTGGCCTTAGTTCTCTCGCTGGGACCGAAAGGATATATACTATGTACAGAAATCAAAGGAGGCAATAATAATAATAATAATAATAATAATAATAATAATAATAATAATAATAGTAATTCTTACCGATGGTTACGAGCATCTGGATTAAAGGCTGAAACGGAAGGCTTTATGCTTGCAGCGCAAGTCCAGAGTCTTTTTACTAGGATTATTCCGGCAAATATCATACATAATAGTGTGGATACAAAATGCAGGTTCTGTGACAAATATCAGGAAACCATAGAGACTATCTAATCTCACGATATTCTGTATTGGCGCCAAATGAATATAAATGTCTTCATGATAGAGTGGGGCAATATTTACACTGGACAATGTGCAAATACGTTGGAAAAGAGGTTAACAAACACTGGTATGAACATCACCCAGCACCGGTTACAGAAATAGAAGAGATCACAATTCTATTGGATGACACCATCTTTACAGACAGGGAAAGTGAAGCAAATAGGCCGGAAATAGTTGTCAAAAACCGAAAAGAAAAAAAACTTGCCTACTAATTGATATGACTTGCGCAGCGAACTGTAACATAGCAACCAAGGAATTTGGAAAACTATTGAAATATAAAGACCTGGAAATCGGAATAGAAAAAAAATGTGGAAATTTTAAACAAGAATAGTACCAGTCCTAGTAGGTGTGTTTGGAATGATAAAAAAGGACACAAGACATTAAAGAAAATCCTTGGAAATCCCAGTTTAAAAGAAATATAAAAAATTGTCTTGATAAATACACAGCCCACACGCTCGAAAGAACTTTTTCCATGTAACGTTTTGGGATGTTATGAAAGTTAGAAAAACAAATCATGGAATGTAACCATAACAACACACCGCTTCCTGCCTTAAGTCTTTCAGCAGACTTGGTAGGTAGTGGGGCCAGAACAGAAATCAAAATATAATGATGATCGATAACAATAATAATAATAATAATAAAGCAGTAAATTTTACTACTTTAACATATAAATAAGAAGTGGTAAAAACATTTGTTTACTATATGTTTCCTCAAAACAAGACCCAAGAGCCACACAAGGTTACTGAATGAGGTTGTTGCATGGATGCAAGAGGAGGAAGTAAGTACATATTATGAGTATATGTTGGATAGATAGCGGTTGTCTCAA
>OZ010589.1:59223973-59243973 GCA_963932145.1 Acanthosepion lycidas
AGTCTATCTCAAAACATGACAGTTCTGGGGGAATAAGCTGTCTCATTGAAACTTCCTCCTTACAAATGGAATATGTGAGGAATGGGGATGAGCCGATTCTGTGTACGTGGCCTGGCGAGTCCTCACTGTAAATGTCTGAACTGGCGGAACTAAAAATACCTCGTTTGAACATTCGCAATGAAAATAGGGATAGAGTAGCGAGAGGCTAGCACTCCCAATTTTTATAGCAGAGCATGAGGCGATGGCTAACAAGCTCATCTAACGTACGAATACGCTAGGGGTTATGAGTTCGATACTTATCCTGCCATTTCTCTTGTGACTGTGAGCTAAACAAAGCGACATTTCAAGAAATATCCATGCAGTAACGCTCACTATAAAGAAATGTTTCATATTGTCTTTTTCATAGCATTTTCTGTCATCGAGAAAATTATTCCCAAGTTGTCCGAATTTCTTAGATGAAGCATTGTCATTATTAACTTTTGACGAGTTTATCTTTCCATTTATTACAACACTCAGATCGTTTTCGCATTCTACGACCCTTAAGTAGCATGATGCGGAAATAAGATACATCCGATAGGGATTGAACTCGCATCTGAACGTGCTTTTGGCGACTCGGACATTCACAATACTTTATTGATTTAAAATTAAAAAAATACAATAAAGATTATTACATAGACAGACCTGGTCGATTTAATTTAATAAAATTTATTTGGATGAATACTTGCTGCGTAAGTATACCTTTTATATATTAAGCTACGAGGGCTAATCATTAGTAGTCAAATCTAGCTATATAGCATTATTTTCATAATTTTCGTTTTCTTTATTTTTTTCCCTCCCTTCCATACTCCCTTTATTTTATGTTTAACCATTCTTTCTTTTCTCCATAATTCTTCTTCCTTTTTTATACTAATGCTCAACCATTACAAGGCCTAAGAGCCACTCAAGGTAGAGGGTTACGATATGCAGTTTTATTAGCGTAGGAAAGGACAGGCGTTAGGAGAATAGAGCTGAAGTAGACTTTAGAAGGAACCGGAAACCTAACCCTAATCAGGAAACAAGGAATAAATCTCTACTCCTGATCAAAAGACCTGGTAGAAGTGTGAACCGGGCATTAGACAAACCTATCTACTCCTACCTCCTAAGTATTTATTTTATCAATATTTAATTTCTCTGTTTAAGCTGAAATATATTTGTAAAAAAAAACAGGAAGAATGAAAATTGTGGCAAAAGGCCCTCATTAGAGGAGGAAGAAAAATAAATCGTTTAATTGTGTTTTATAACAACAGTTATCTCTCATATCAGGAGTCGTAGTAGTAGTAGTAATAAGAGGCGTAGTAAGAGCAGTTGTAGTAATTGGAGGAGCAGAACAAGAGGAAGGAAGATGAGGATTAAAAGTCGGATTCATAGTCATTGTGCTAAGACTATTAGTATTAAGAGGAATAGTATTTGTACAAGTAAAAACCCGTCATGACAGACATTGACACGTGAAGACGCAACACTCAAAATTTACGAAAACAGGTACAATGCATATATATATATATATATATATATATATATATATATATATATATATATATATATAATGATTTTGGAAGTGTTTGTGATTATTTTAAGATTATTTAGATGCTATAGGTTGTTCTGGATAGTGGATGTGACGGAGTTAGTCGGTATGATTATGCATATGTTTTCATGTAATTTATTATTGCTTTATTATTGTTTATTCTGTTGTATATTTTGTATGCCTTTCTTGCATTGTAGAAGAAATGATATGGGTATTGTAGGTTTTTGAATATGCTTTCTATGTATGTTTCTCCTTTAGGTAAATATTGATGGCTGTAGATTCTTAGTAACCTATAATAATAAGAGTGGTTTGAGTAGAAACTGATCAGGCCATTGTTGTATATATATATATATATATATATATATATATATATATATATATATATATATATACAAGCATAAGGAGCATCGAAACATTAAGCAGCTACTAAGAGACAATGCCAAAATAGTTGTAAAATCAAACAGTAAAAAGACTTACGGTCCTTGAAGCAATACTCATAAAAAAAAACAGACATCAATAAATAAAATTAATTATAACTTAATTGCCAAAACCAAACCTCAATAAAATTAATCACGAATACTCCACAAACAATTTAAAATGTGCACAATAGATATTCTTTAAATGTTAGTTAATAGTTTTTTCTTTATCTAGAAACTACTCAGGCCCGGAACTTTTCTACAGAATACCTAGTTATCTCCCCTTAAACGGTGTTTCTCAACCAGCGATGACACAGTATTCGTGACTCTACATATAAAAATGGTGATCTTCGGATGAGCACAACAATGTTTGTCCTTCACAACCATGAACACTAAATACTTGCTCTATATTTAACAATACCCTTGATGATGACATTCTGCTATGTCGAAAGTACTCGGAATAAACAGAATATGAGCCAACATGTTGTTTTCCTCTAGTCTTTTAACAATCGCACAAAAAGCTTATTCGCGAATATTTTAGGATCTTATCGAAAATAAGTAGACAGAATGTGTTGAAATTATTTAACGAAACCTGTCTGAATGAAAACATGCTGCCGAAATACACGCATTTCATATATATATATATATATATATATATATATATATATATATATATATATATATATATATATATATCACCCCAGTTATGTGTAAATAGCAGTACAGACTTGCTTATGTAGCCTTGGTTGGCAAGTGGTCTCAATTGAAAACCTCCAACTATGGATAAATAATATGGCAGACGTGGCTTCCCGGTCTTGTGTGGCAAACAGAAAAAGGGGAACTCTAAATTCAAAAACCGTATTTAACCTGGCAAACACATACTATGCAGCTAATGAAAGAATCGGGGTTTTTACAATGACTATGATTCGACCTGGATTGACTTACTGATGCAAAACAAAAGGGCACACCTATAAACGCATCTCTATCACCCGAACCACATATTCTTGAAATATTTCTTATGGAAGCTGAAAGCATTGGACAATTTATACTCAGATCGTCCCTGGAAACCAAAGAATTGGTTTGAACCGAAGACAAATGAAAAAACAATCTGAATGAAATTTCGTTCGTCTTCAACCATCCTGCATTAAATGCTGGCCAAATAAACCGCATATATATATATATATAAGATAAAAATAATTTTCAAAGTGTGAATAATGTTACATCATAGTGTTTATAGGTACGTCAATAAATCAAGATCTGCGATAGCCTGTGATATATATATATATATATATATATATATATATATATATATATATATATATATATATATATATATATATATATCACTCTGAGAGCGATGTCATCGTGAGTTCTAAACTCCTGGTATGGCCACTTGTGGCGGTAAGGTCAAAGACGAAGACCTAAACTAAGTGCAACCAACCCTAAAGACCCCAACGGTAGAACAAATGGATGATTATTACAACAGATCTCAACGGTTGATCCAGCTGATGAAAAAGGCTACGCATGATGGACATGCTACAGACGGCGTAATTCGAAATTATAACAGTTTGTTACTGTTTCATAACTGGATTCTACATTTCTCCTTCCGCAGAGCATGACAATGAAATCAAGTGTGTGGGTCATTTCTTGGCTAGATAGGGTCCACCATAAGTAAATTCACGCCAGCGGAACTTCTTTTTTTTCTGATTTTCTTTCACATTGCAGAAGCAAACGGCAACAAGTTTTGGTGATACTGGTAGCTTCTAGTCTTGAACCTGGACGTTGGCGATGAATGTATTCATCAACGCTATCATCATTAAGGATGCGATCAACAAAGAAGAAATTACATTCTTGGATATGAGGTAAAGCCGATGACGACGATATAATATTAAGTCTTAGATACAGTATGGAATGAAAATCGACCATCTTTTATGTTTTTTCATTCTTTTCGATCAGCTGTCTTCGGTAATTTTAGTTATTTCTTTTCTCCTTGCTTTTTATTTAAAAATGTCTGCTTTACTGGTTATAATAACATTTTCTACTCCTAAGGAAATATTTAAATCATTATGAATTCTTTGAATTTCAGTTATGATTTTTATGAAAGGGAATTTGTTTATAGAGTAAATGTATCCTGTTAATATTTTATTTTACATCATGTTTCTGCCCCGTGTGTGTGGCCTTTTCTTCATGCAACCAGGCAATGAAATTGAAAATAGCGTTCCGTGACACATTTAGACGTGCATTCAAATTTACAGTCCTCTTAACTTTTACGGATAAATGTGAATAAAAATTGTAAAACTGAAATGGAGACAAAAAGTGACAAACAAACGTAAAATTGTATTTATGTCAAGAAGCCATTCGATAACTGTTTTAGTTTCAGTTAACCTTGAAAATTGTAAGAATGGAAATGAATCTCACGTCTTTTGTTGTTTTCTACAAGGACAATAATAATAATAATAATAATAATAATAATAATAATAATAATAATAATAATAACTTACTTTATTTACATTACATGGCCCAGACATTGGTTAGATTCAGTGACTACTAGACCCAAAGTGTTGTGAGTTCAACACAAGGCAATATCAGTGGTGAACCAACAACCAGTTGAGTTAAAGGGAAATTACTGAGACATCCGGAAGAGGCATGGCACATAAAACTAGAACAATCCACCCTGGTGGACAAAATAAAGAGATCAGTTCGAAATTCCAATCACCTGATAACGGCCGAAACGTTGTGGATATGGCCATGAAGATGAGGATAACAATCCGAGTAATGTAAATAATGCAAATAATCATAATACCTCATATCAGAGATATAGCGAAATAATAATAATAATAATAATAATAATAATATTACATTGGTGCAAAAATAATGACGTAATAATGTCGTTTTTTGACGTTCAAAAATACGTCAAAAAACGAGATTATTACGTCATTATTTTTGCACCAACCTAATAATAATAATAATAATAATAAACTACAGATTTAAACCTTGATATCAACAAGATTAAGAAACTAGACCAAGATAGTAGATGCAAATATTTAGTAATTAATGAAGGATACGGAATATAACATTCAATCAAGAAGAAAAAGACCCGAAAAAATATTATAGGAGAGTGCGTTTGATACTAGAAAGGGAACTTAATGGAGCCAATAAAATGAAGGCTATCAATACTCGTAGTAACATACAGCTCCAACATTATTAAATAGAAATTGAATGGCATTAAAAGACAGGACACCATGACCATAAAAATACCCAAATAAAGGATGCACCGCACGAAATCAGATGTTTTGCGTACCAAGAACTTTAGGAGGCCGAGGTTTAATTCAACTTGAACTAACGCTAAAAACTACAAGAGTGGAAGCTTACTTCACAAAAACGCCAATGACCCTCTCCTGCAAATAATAAAACAACAAATCCACTCCATCAATAAACGAGCTGCACTTTTCAAGGAACAGCTTAATATACCTGAAATCCTACCAATAAAAAACGGAGCGATTGCCATCTATGTCAAACGAGTAAAGCAGAAAGCAAAGCAACTTGGCCAAATGAAATTACAATAAAACTGGGGGGACAAGGCGCTGCATGGAAAATACATAAAAAAAAAAGAAAGAAGCAGATGTGGATCAACAGAAAAAACATCAGTGGCTGAGGAGCACCGGGCTGAAAGCTGAGACAGAAGGCCTAATTATTACAGCTCAGGACCAAAGTCTCGCAACCAGATCCTATCACTGTCACATACTCAAAGATGGAACTAATCCGAAATGGAGGATCTGCGGAAAATATGATGAAACTGGTGACCATATAATCTCAGGATGTCCGGAAGTGGCAAATAATAAATATACCCAGAGACATAACAAGATATGCATTGGAAGATATGCAAGAAGCACAAAATCGAAACCACTGAGAGATGGTATGACCACGAACCAGACATATTTAAAAAAATAACTATGTAACTATTCCCTGGGGCATGCAAATTCAAACTATCATGGAAATAAGAGCCAAAAGACCTGATATTATCATAAAAGACGGTGCCCAACTGACCCTACTATAGAGTGGAGTCGATAAAATCAAAACAAACAACGCGCATGCGAGAAATTAAAAATATAAAATGACGATAATTTATCCATCGCACCCTATATTATATCAGTCAGTTATTTGCCATGCATGATACACGCTTAGGCGATCATATATCTTTCGATACATGACTGACGAGGCAGATTTTTTCCCGCAGTAGGTTGCCATTTCTTTCTGTAGCAGGCCAGTTGGCATCCGAGGTTATACAACCCGGTCTGTCCTGCTATGTGCCCATAGTTGGGGGGAGATGAAGAGGATTCATACCTTTCCCAAGAGTATTAGCACGTAAGTGAATGTACTGCATTCGACAGTATATATATATATGTATATATATATATATATATATATATATATATATATATATATATATATATATACCCAAGTATAGGATTGGTGTATACGGAATAAATTCCAATAACCAAAAAAATACAATTCTTAAAAGAGTGCTCAATACAGAGTAGAGCAAATATTATTTATTCGAAAATTATAACATAAATATGTTATAAAATCACTACAAAAATAGCTATTTTGTTTCAACACTTCTGGTATCTTATCAAGTGAACAAAATGGCTATTTTGTAGTGATTTTATAACATAATTATGCTATAATTTTCGAATGAATTATATATATATATGTTATACAAATATATGAAGAGGATTCATACCTTTCCCAAGAGTATTAGCACGTAAGTGAATGTACTGCATTCGACAGTATATATATATATATATATATATATATATATATATATATATATATATATACCCAAGTATAGGATTGGTGTATACGGAATAAATTCCAATAACCAAAAAAATACAATTCTTAAAAGAGTGCTCAATACAGAGTAGAGCAAATATTATTTATTCGAAAATTATAACATAAATATGTTATAAAATCACTACAAAAATAGCTATTTTGTTTCAACACTTCTGGTATCTTATCAAGTGAACAAAATGGCTATTTTGTAGTTATTTTATAACATAATTATGCTATAATTTTCGAATGAATTATATATATATATGTTATACAAATATATATTATATATATATATATATATATATATATATATATATATATATATATAGTTAAGTTATAAGGAACTTGGTAAACCGAATTGGTAAATCCAAAGATTTTTTTTTCTCATTTCGTTGTTGGAAGATTTACCTGAAGATCCTGAATCCTTAAAAAAGGATTTAGGTGAAATAAATTATCGTAATGGTACATTAAAGTGATTTGTTTTTCATTACATATTTTATATATATATATATATATATATATATATATATATATATATATATATATATATATATTATACAAATATATTTATGTTATATAAATATCTATAGTTAAATAAAGAAATGTATATTAATTAAACCTGAAGAGTGATATTGCCTAAAAGTAGATAATATATAATACAGATATTGAGCTTTTAGCGTGTAAAGTACTATAGGGCTGCTTTTAAGCTAGTTTATGATAAAACGTGCTCTGCAATTTTGGATACAAAAGGGAAATAAAAGTTACTCCCCTTGAACCATGAAAGATACGATTATGGCTAGTATAATATATTAATATATATTTTTAACTTCGCATAATCTGCCAATCCTGAATATGAGCTCAACAAAAATCGTTCCATGCACCTAACTTTTCTAGGGCTTTTGAATGGGCTATGAACCATTGAAATCGGACCAGTAGAAGCGGAGGAGGTGTTTGGACACACACGTACAAACACACAAACGTTCACTGTACTTTATATATATATATAATATGTACATTCATATCCGCTCGATATTATCATCGATTTTTACATTTGGATACGCATCGAGCAGATATGAATGTACGCAAGAAAATCATGAAGAATTGTAGTTTAAAAGTAGAAAAATCGACCTTGCTAGCTCCACTGTGGCCCAATCGGTAAAAGCAAGTCAGGCTATATGACGGTTTCGTATAGGATACAGGTTCGATTCCTGTCGGAAGACGAATATTTTATATGAAAATTTCTCGAACATTCAGGCTGGTAAATGTTGTTAAACAGACCATTTACTTAAATATTTGTTGCTATAAAAAAGATCGTATAAACATAAAAAATGTCTTAAAATAATTGTCGAACTTCATTTCATTATATTGTATATATGTTTATATATATATATACGTTCGTAGTTCATACCTATATATATATATATATTATATATATTACTTACATTATATATATATATATATATATATATATATATATATATATATATATATATATATACTGAGAGAGAGGGAGATATATATATATATAGAGAGAGAGTCAAAAAATAAAAATTCTCAAGACACCAGTCCTGAACGGAATTGTAGCTAAATTAACGCAACTGTAGGAAATGAAAAAACGAACAGTTTTTTTTTTTGTGATATGCTTTTTTTATTCATGAATCCGCCTCGAATGGATCTAGAGCTAGATAGGTAGGTAACATGTTCGCCGCTATTTATGTCTTCTCTCAAAGCAGACTAACAGACCAGTTCATTCCTTCCCCCCCCCCCCCGGCGAGGATTCTGAATCAGTATGTCTCTTGTTTTGATAGTCACCCTTCCGTCAAACTGACAACCGACTGTCACCTACCATATCACAACTCATATCTACAATACTACGGGCGTTTCTCTCTCTCTCTCTCTCTTCTCTCTCTCTCTCCCTCTGTAAAACATTTCTAATTGCAATTCTCTTTTATAAGCCTCTGACCAGAACGTCCTAACTTCCAGTCAAGTGGCACTTAATACCGAAAGTTTTCACTTTCTACTGTTTCTGGTCAGCGGGTAGTTGCATTGTAGATATTAGATTTAGGCTTTATTGTTGGTTATAAAACACTAGACACTTCAACCGTAGATAAACGTATGTTCTTCTTCACCTCGTAGGTTTTCTAAATTATGGCTGGTTTCCATTGTGTTACAGAAGCTGACGAGAACTTAAATATTTAGAAGTAGAAGAAATATATTCTAACATTTTTTGCTTCACCCTAAGCAGGGCGATAATGCTTCTAAGACGCAAGTGCTTACTGTGAGAATGTAGAATGAGAAAACATCAAGAAAAGGAACCGAAAACCCAACCCTAAACATGAAACAAGGGATAAACCTCTACTCCTCTTTAAAAGACAGGAAAGGAGTGTGAACCGGACGATATTTCCAAGAGTCTCTTCAATTTGTAAACTGCAATCTCCGAACACTTCACGGGAAACAACAGCAAAAGCTTTTGTGATTAAATGAATTTTCTTGATAAAGTGTCAATATTTTTTCAATTTTTTCAAATAATTTATTCTTACCAGATTTCTGTTTTTTGCGGTTTTTTTTCTAATTACGTCTCCTCATCCATTTTTTTCTTCTGTTTTCCACTGGTAAATTCAGGCGGTGGTCATGAGACTCAATATGGCTGCTCCGCAAACTCAAGGCTTGCTGGTTACATTTTTATTTGCTTATTTCTTTTTGCTTGCTTTGCATTCGCTTCTGTTGCAGTTGTCAAATTACCATTTCTTTCAAAGCAATTGATACTCGCCTTCAAACAAGCGAAAAACGTAAAGAAAGGAAAATAATAACAATAATAATAATAGCAACAAATATGGCGTGCAGGCCCCTAGTCGTCGTGAGCGCTAAAAAAAAGCCAGAACTTATTAAAATCTCTGCGTTAAACACTGAAAAACAGATAATTTGATAGGATTCACAAACTTTAATAGATTTTCTCGAAAAAAATAAATATCGGCAATTGAGGAAGATGAACGTCGTGAAGTTGATGAATTTGTGCATTGGCTGCAGCAAACGACTTCAATTTCGCCATAGCAACAGCTTTGGTGATAAAAATCACATCGCACTATTGCCATTTTTCATCATGTCAAGTCTATCGACGCGAAAGAGATGACGAAATGCAGCGAGATTGCAATAAAAACAATTCAGTAAGCAGAATATCTTTTTATTTTAGATATTACTTTTAAATATCATTATTTATAAAGTTAAAAATAAGTATTTGGTTCAGATAGTTCTTTCATCTTCTCTCAGGAAGACGCAACAAGGAAAAAATAGAGAATGAATCATACTATTGGCTAGCAGAAAGACAGTTACATTTGCATTGCTGTGAAGGGATTCTGATCACATAACCTTGTGGGAGAATAAGTTTGCTTTGAGTAGTAGTAGCAGTAGTAGTTGTGGTAGTAGACTGCGTCCTTGAGGCCAGTCATCCCACTCGTTGACAAAAAATTCTCCCCATCTGTTCCAAGATAAAGAAAATTGACAAGCTGAAGAAGTACACCGACCCCCAGATTAAAATTGTCAGAATTCATGTAGTAGTAGTAGTAGGAGTAATAGTAGTAGTAGTAGAAGTAGCATCTGAGCAAAATAATAATAATAATAATAATAATAATAACAATATGTAATTTCAAATGGGTGCAGAAATGCAAGTAAAGCACAATACACCGAATGAAGCTGAAAAATAATTAAAAAAGAGAGCAAAGACAAATGCAACCAACCAGATACAGAAACAATGGCATGATAAACAGCTTCATGGCCAATATTCTGCCCGTACCAAACAAGCTGATGTAGACAAACCCCGTACCCATCAGTATTTACGTAGTGCAGGGTTAAAAGCTGAAACTTCTTTTTTTTTTTCAGTGGAAAATATCATGATGCCATTTTTTAGCTTAGATCTCTGGGCGGGACCCGGAAAGGAATCTGTACACACCAGAATCAAAGGAAATAAAATAAAAATAATAATAATATTAATGTCACTTACATCATCAGCGCTTGTAAAATGCTTGCATACAAATAATTCAATCGCCAGCTATGATATAATGGTCGCCCATCTGCATATGTAGTAAGTATGGACTTGAAGTTGATGTGAAATGGTACCGTCACAAGCCAGAGAATGTGATCGATTACGACCAAGTGATGCACTTGACAGACTTCAGCATCCAAAATGACCGCGTCTTTGACGCCAAACATACCTATCGTTGCCTCCCCCCCCCCGCCAAAAAAAAAAGAAAAAAAAAAAGAAAAAAAAAAAAGAAAAGAAAATTTCTCCCTATCGGTTCCCGGTGTTCATAAGAACATAGGGAACAGTTGGGGAGAAATAATCAAGGTCAAAAATATTGACAAGCTGAAGAAAATCGCTGATATCCAGCTTGAAATTGCAAGAATGTGGGATGTTCAGGCCATTATTGTACAAATTATTGGGGCGCTTCTACCGACCTTAAAGTCATACATTGAAAAAATCAGAGTAAAGCTTAGTATCCCATCGCCTGAGAAATCTACGCTTCTTGGCACTGTTTCTTAATGCCATGTCTCTGTTCCTTAAACCTAGAACACTAACCATGGGTATATAGTACCCAGCGCAAATTTTTCTATTTTTAATTACAATTTTCAGTACCTGATTTTCTTATCTAAAGAATGTTTTTCGGTTCCTATTAATGTTAACTCAAAGTACAAAGTTTTTAAGTGCCTGCATGTAAAATATTTCAAATAAAGATTTATATTTAATTTTCTATTTCTTTTTTGATATTTTCAAAATCGGGTATGATATACCCATGTTTAGTAGTGGTGTAATTTTAATTGATGGTTAGTGATCTAGGGGTAAGGACATAGATGGTCATAACAGAACTCGGATTCATTTATCATTTGTGATTTGCTATTCCTTCTTGGGAAAGGTATTGGATTCATGCCTTTTTCAATGCAATAGTGAATTCGATTCTCACTGGGTGCGTCATAATTTCGGCCTTGTGCCACATCTAAACTAAGCTTAGAAAATCATGGGCACTATAACGTGGTGTAATGTTTAGCAAACTTGCCTTGCTAGGATCAATTACAGATGAATAGTGAGTTCAATCCTGACTGGGTACTTTCGCCCTAGTGGTACATCTAAGCTACGCCTAGAAAATCATCATTAGTACGAAAATGAATACACTAGACTAGACTGGAAATTGAACTCGGCTTCCAGTTATCATTTTCCGCCTCAATAACCATTTCATTACCCGCACATCGGCAATAATAATAATAATAATAATAATAATAATAATAATAATAATAATAGCAACAATTTCAAGAGGATTGACGGGGGGGGGCAAACGATGAAAAATGGTTGTTGAAAACAACGGAATAGAGGTTTAAAAAATGCATAGGGTGAAGGGTTGGGATTACAATCAACATTTTGAGAAAATGGTAAGATTCCAGAAATAGATTAGCGATATGGGTGCAAAATCTGAAGGAGGGGAAAAATTGAGATCCTACTATAGAGTGAGAGGAGTAATTACCGTCCACAAATTGACAACGCGGAGAAGGGAGAGGAGAATAGAGATATCAAATATAAAAATACACACACACACACACACGCGCGCTTTCCGCCGGATTTCGATCCTAGCTTGAGGCAACCAAACGCCTAGCCACACTAATAAGCTGTGAAACAGCGAAACAGTCTGTCTGTGGATGACGTTATATATATATATATATATATATATATATATATATATATATATATATATATATATATATGTTATAGGGGAACACACCTATTCTATAGTTAATAGACTGTCTCACCTATAATAAGAAGGAGTAGTTAAGAGTCGCTCAGGGAGTCGGTCAGTCAGTCGACTGGCTGATCGGTTGAACTGTCTGCCATCGGGCGGGGAGGAACCCGAAAGAGGCTACGCCGAAGGGCGGATTGTCTTTCGGGGAGGTAAAGCGACCCTGAACCCGCTTATACGGGTTCAATGGGCATATTTTTGAGATCCCACGGGCTCGGAGATCCCACGGGCTCGGAGATCCCACGTTAAACCGGTCTTGTGCCACATGATGCTCTCGTCGGGGGTGGGGTGACTAAATATCGTTGGTCAGTAAGTCGATGTCGGACGACCGTTGTATCAGCGACCACCACTAGATTTCTCTGCGTCATTACCTATTATATCAAGTTCCTAACGTTTTGTACGTCAAACCTATTTTTAGGACCGACTTAGTACAAATACAAACCTCCACTGTGAAACCACTCTACAACAATATATAAAGTGAATATTGAAGTCAGCACTCAGAGGCGACAGACTGTTTCATGCTAGACGCAGTCCTTAGGCCTGATGATTGCGTCTAGCATGAGACAGCCTGTCGCATCTAAGTGTTAACTTCAATTTTCACTTTTATATTTACATAGGCTCTATCCTTGATATTGTGCACTTTATTTCATAAATATAGCACACTTTAAAACTATATTTCTTCACACACACACACACACATATATATATCGAACAATAAAAAATATTAAAAAAATAATATATATACATATATATATATACACACACACACACACATATATATGTGTGTGTGTGTGTATAGGTGCGAGAGATAAATTGTTGTCTAAATTCCGCAAATATGAGGATTAATATTCAATTATACTTATTAGTTTCATGAATGAGAACGTTAGGGAACAATCTTTCAACCTCTAAGGATCCTAGCATCTAGAATATATATATAGATATATATATTCTATATCTATAGAATATAGAATATATCTCTAGATATCTCTAGAGATATCGTTCTGAGGTCTTTTGGAGTGAAGAATTTGTAAAAATTCATTCGTAGAGATGATACTGTATTTGATAGGTAAATACAGTATGATTAATTGGTTTAAAGTTTTTGATATATAGGTGTAAGAAATTGTGAAATAATAGCGCAGGGTGAATTACCTGCTTTGTGGATGTAAACATCCCCGTATATAAAGCCAGGATGATATTAACCAGCAATTTTCTGAAGTTTAACTATCCAATTTCGTCGTTTTTCTTGGTGATTAGTTCATTTACTTGGGTTTTTAGCCGTAAAGTTGTAATACAACTTACAGCTTAAAACCCAATTTCCTCTTATCTGAGAAGGATTGTTCGTGATTTGGAAAAGTCGATCAATAAAATTAATCGACAAAAAACGTTTGTTGTCTTTAATAGCATTTACTTTAAAGAACACGCACACACAAATATCTCTCTTTCTCTCTCACTCTACATATATATATATATATATATATATATATATATATATATATATATATATATATATATATATGTGTGTGTGTGTGTATGTATGTATGTATATTAGAATTTCCATTCAAATATTCATTAAATCATTTGAAAACCTTTCAGAAAAGAAGTGTCGGGAAAATGATTTAACTGTCGTTTTCGGTATTTTGGTAAAACTTAAAGATAAGAAAAATGTTTGTGTCTAGAAACATTTTTTTTTTGTTCTGTGACAAAATTGAAAATAAAAATGATGGTTTAAAAAAGAATATTTGCCTGAAGTAATGAAAGGAAAAAAACAACCGTTTTGCTCCAGGATTCGATAGACGAGGTAGATTTGAAAAATAAACCATGAAGTTTGGAATAAAGGAAAACAGAATGAGAAAATGTTCTTAAATAACAGCAAAAATATATTTGGAAACGAATTGTTAAAAATTTTGCATAAGGCATGAAACAGTTTGGATGTGAGTAATCGAACTTGTTCTTCCTGTATATTTTGGCGTTGTGAAGCACAACATATATATATATATATATATATATATATATATATATATATACTCGTATTCTAGGATATCCGTCTACTAGGGAGTTTAGCTAATCCCTACTGCAGATGCTTGCTCAGGCGAATTTGTGTTTATTCAGCACCTGCAGAGCCCACTTGCAACTATGCTTAGCAGAACTTAGTTACAGTTTCTGGGAAAGAGCGTGCTGTGTTATCTCATTACAATGGGATCACTAGACTCAGCTGAGTCTTCTGACCTTATAGGTTTTTTATATTATACAATCTCACAGAATACCATAAAATTAATATAACTGACATTGGCTTATACAGAGACGATGGACTTGTGGTTATAAAGAACTCTACTAACTTTAAAATCGATAAAATTAGAAAGATATTATGTAAAGAATTTAAATGCCTGAACTTAAAAATTGCGGTAAGCACTAAATTAAAAAAAAGTTAACTTCCTTGATATAACATTGGATTTAAAGAAAAATGTATACATACCTTATAAAAAACCCAATGCTAATCCTTTATATATACACCATAAATCTAATCATCCTCCATCTATAACTAGGCATATACCTTCATCTATCGAAAAAAGAATAGTGTACAAATTCAGCAAATGAGAAGATTTTCTATGAACATATTAATTTCTATAATAAAGCTCTAAAAGATAGTGGGTACAAAAGCCGTAAACTAACTTATATAAAAAAAGAAAATGGAAAGTATATAAAAAACAAAAGTAGAAAAATAATTTGGTATACACCCTCATACAAGCAAATGTTAAAGAATAAATTAGGACAAAAATTCCTTGCATTAATCGTTAAACATTTTCTTAAAGATAGTAAACTCGGTACTATTTTCAATAAAAATGCACTAAAATTAAGTTACAGCTGTACTGAAAACTTAGAGAAAATTATTAAGAAACATAATGCTAATATCTTGAATAAACACTTAGACCAAAACCAAAGAAGTTTAGACAATAGAGAAAATAACAAGAGATGAATATAAACAAAAATTATGTAACTGTAGAAATCCTCGTAACTGTCCTCTACAAAATAAATGTCGCACGGAATTAGTATCCCAATGCAATATCTTATCTATTGAGAATCCCGAAAACATAAAAAATCTATACAGGCGGCGCAAGACATGAGTTCAGAAAAAAGATTCAATCAACATCAAAGTTCATTTAGGATAAATAAATACCGAAATCAGACGTTCCTATCGAAATATTTCTGACATTTAAAAGAAACTAATAAAACACCTACAGTAAAATGGAAATTAATAAGAAAAGCTAGAATATGTAGGTCATTAAATGACCCGTGTCCTTTGTGCATACATGAGAAACTATATATTACTAAGTTTATAAAAAATAAAAAATTACTGAATCAAATAAATGAAATAGCTAATCTTTGCCGACATTGTCAAACATTTTCCTGAAATAATGTTTAAAAATAAAATAAAATGTAATGATTTTAAAATAATTTAAGTAATTCTGTTACATTTATTTGTTTCAAAAAGAAATATAGTCTATTAATAATTAAGTCAAAATAATATTTTAAAATTGTAGTTCAATATAACGTATACTAATCCCCTTTTAGAAAGAATTTTTATATATACAAGTACGAATTTAACGGAAAAAAATGCCGAAAACCTTTTTGT
Source organism: Acanthosepion lycidas (assembly GCA_963932145.1). Taxonomy (NCBI): domain Eukaryota; kingdom Metazoa; phylum Mollusca; class Cephalopoda; order Sepiida; family Sepiidae; genus Acanthosepion; species Acanthosepion lycidas. The sequence continues at coordinate 59,240,195 of OZ010589.1, forward strand.
CGTTGACAAAAAACCAGACGACATGCGTGAAACGGATGTCATAAGTCGTTGAAAAAAGGACCCCTGCCCTACCTATACTTAACTTCTTTTTCGAACGTAACTGGTAATTGATACAATAATAGTTAATAAAAATGAACACGCTACAGCTATATATATATATATATATATATATATATATATATATATATATATATATATATGTATATATATATATATGCACACACACAAAACTATCATAAACGGACTAATAGGTGGAAGCGTTCATTAAAGCCGATTGTACGCAGATGAGAAGGAGTTATTTTTGAGTTATAAAACCATTATTAAACCATTATATTACCAGTAGTTATGATCATAATGTAAATACTATAAACATGTATATATGTCATAAATAAATACATACTTTATATAGATATATTAATCAAAGTGACAAAAATAATAGATTTCTCACAGCTATTTTCTTACGCACGCGCTAATGTTTCGTATTTTATATACTGTACATCCATCTTTCTTTACAATTGAAAGGCCCGCCACCGCCTCCAAGCGGTCGTTTTGAGAACTAATACGACTACGCATCTATCATCAACATATCTGTCATCGCCACCACTAAGACTAAACCTAGTGATTCTGTTACCACTTAGGAAGGAATTGACTTTTGCCAACCGTCCAAAAATGAAATCAAGGTGCTTCACTACAAATACAGAAAATGAACAATGAAACATCAAATGAACATAAGTAAATTTTATTCCTTTAAAAATTGATTCCTTTCATTTACCTGAAAGAGGTCAGGAGACCGGAAACGCGTACAGGAAAAATATGAAGAATAAAATATATGTACATTAAAACAAACCTACATTATAACTAAATATGTTTGCGGTTTATCTCTTGTTTTAAATGTATACATTTTTCTCTCGTTGGAACAATTATAACCTTTTCCCTATATATATATATATATATATATATATATATATATATATATATATATATATATATATATATATAATTATTTATTCTAAAATTGTAACATATTTATGTTAGAAGTAATAAACATATTTATGTTATAATGTTCGAATAAATAATTATATTTGCTTTGCTCTGTATTGAGCACGCTTTTAAGCATAGTATTTTATGGCTATTGGAAGTTATTCCGTATACACCAATTCTATACTTGGACACACACACACACACACACATATATATATATATATATATATGAAAATATTGAATGTTGAAATGAATTCCTTCCACTCACTTCACATTTCCGTTTCTTTTGACCGCTGCAAATGATGACAACGCATCAGTTATATATGTGAACCTTTTGGCTGCCACTGTTTTGGTTGAGACAGCTGCAGTCTTTGCTAGTAATTTATGTAAATATTATCTTGTAAAGATATAATCCCCCAACTAAGCTACGGTAGTTTCACCAATTCAATTGGAGAAACGGCAGTAGTTTGGTTAAGTTATAAGATAATATTTACAAATATGGTAGGGGGAGATTTTATACGATAATTTATTTATACAAGATGAAATTATATTTTATTGTGGATACCCATGTTTGAGTAGACGCCCTGTTGTATTTCTTTTATATATAACAGTATCGATTCGGTTTGTCGATCTCCGGATTCGAGAGACTTAAAGAAAATATTATCCCTAACAAATTTCGACCCGGCATCATTTAGGCAGGTTGGCCACAGAGTGCGTCACAGCTCTGCAAACGATGATAGCTTCTCTTATAAAGTGGAACGCAGGTTCGAATCCTGTCAGAGGGCACATTTTCTTTGTCTATCGAATGCACAGTCTTTATAAAAAAAGAAAAAAAAAGGTACCTACACAAACATGGGTATCCATGGCATAACGTTTGGTGCTGTATAAAATAATATGGGTTAAATATCCATTGATTCCTTAGAAATTACAATATATATATATATATATATATATATATATATATATATATATATATATATAAGTGAACATAGAAGTCAACACAGTTTGCTTCATGCTATATGCAATCGTCAAGCCAGGTGGCCTGACGATTGCATATAGCATGAAACAGACTGTCGCCTCTAAGTTTTGACTTCTATGCTCACTTTTATATTTACACACGCTCTATCTCTGATATTGAGCACTTTATCCCATAAATATAGCACACCTTAAGACTATATTTCTTCATATATATATAGTTATCTACGGACAGACTCTTTCGCTGTATCACAGCTCATCATTGTGACCAGACATCCGATTGCTTCAAGCTGGGATCGAAACCCGACCGAGTTGGCATCAGTCAGAGATTCTACCTTCAAGCTATAGTTGCACGGCAGATCGGCAGGGAATTTTTTAACGTTTTTACTATGCGAAAGACGTCAGTAGCAAGGAGAGCTCGATTCGAGTAGAAGAGCATTGTATTAGCAGCAGCAGCAGCAACAGTTTATAAAATCACTCCTTCCTCTCCCAGAACTTAATCGAATTATTTCGAGAATTTGTATATTTAGGTAGTAATCTCTCTTTTTTATAGGTTTCATCGAAGATGGCTGGCAATGCATTGAAGTTTTTCTTGCATGTGTACAAGAGATTTAATTTTTGGACACATTGTATAAGAAATGTCCAAATGATATTTGGATCCGAGCACTCTTGGCTGGTCTACTAACCATGTTTTCGTTTTTCTTAATATGTAGATTTTTTAATATTTTTTTTCTTTTTTTAGCAATAGAAATGTTTTAATTACCAAATAGAGTGAAGACATTATGGCTGTGTTCATAATTGATATTGTTAAGAGTTGTTCACTTGTGCTTTTTATTATTAGTGCTTTCATTATTTTAAAGCCTTTTCTATGTTGAATCTATTATATTCACTTAGTGCTAATACCCCTGGGAAAGGTCTGGATCCTCCTCTTCTCAGCCCCATTTATGGATAAATAGAAAAAAAGACCGGGTTCTGTAGCCTTAGATAGCAACTGGTCTACCGCAGAAATAAATGGCAACCTACTGCGGGAAAAATATTGCCTCGTCAGTCATGTGTCGAAAGGTACATGATCGCCTAAGCGTGTATCACGCATAGTACATGATGGACTGATGTTGAAAGAATGGCGCTTAATGGCTTATGATATACGTACCGACGTTTTCATCTGAGTCCATGATGCGAAAACTTGAAATTAATTTTATTTTTTACTAATGTTCACCCAATACAAGGCCCAAGGGCCACTCAAGGTATTAGGTTGGTGCAAAAATAATGACGTAATAATGTCGTTTTTAACGTCAAAAAACGACATTATTACGTCATTATTTTTGCACCAACCTAATAGAAGGCTACTGTGTGGAGTTGTAATAGCGTAAGAAAGGGCAAGAAGTGAAGTTCTTAAGAAATATGCAGGAAAGATAACAGCTAATTCTATACCATTACAAGTGCAAAATGAGGTTTTCCAAAATCAAATTGAGAAAATCCATAGTAAACACGATAAAACAAAGATGCAAACTCAAATCACAACTATACACCTGGCACATGCTGTATAGGTTTTTATCGTCTCTCAGATGCGTCTCTGACTTCGGGTAGAGTGGTGCTCCGTCAGTGGACAGAAGTGCAACTGGGGAAAATAACACTGTGAGGTGCCCAGCCCTGGGGTTCAGCTCCCCGAGGTTGCACTCTCTCACTAGGGAGAGGGATCGGTGCTCGCACCGAGGCCAATGCAATCGACAGTTACTGGCACTCAGTCAATTTTTGCTCTTGGCCCGAGTGCACACGCTCGGGTTCCCCACATTAAACTCTACCTTGTTCACATTCCGCCCCAG
>OZ010589.1:59248973-59258973 GCA_963932145.1 Acanthosepion lycidas
ATAAACTACATCCGACAGCAAGGCCCTTGGTCGGGAGATTTGAGGTTTTGAGAAGCAGAGAACCACCTTTTAATTACTGTTATTCCCAGATCAACTCTGATCCGGGGTGTTAGCACTTGTTGTGATCTCAGCTATAGTCAAATAGTGAGCCACCAAACAAAAACCAAATACTATAACAGTATGAAAATACAGCTTTATATAAAAAAATTACCAATGATACATATTTATAGTAAAATAACCAACAATATATTTTTAAAGCTGAATTACTAACAATATATTTTTATAGCAAAATGACCAACAATTCATTTTACCTGTAGTCGAAGCCATAAAATTGTATCCCAAATATTTAGATTTCGGCATTAAATAACTCACCGAGGTTGATATACCGCCAAACAAAATCAGCCAACCAAACAACAAACATAAAAGAACTCTTTCATGGCATTAATCCATATAATATCCTCCAATTTCTCAAAGAAATCAAACTGTATTCCAAAATATATAACTACAACAAAACTGCAACTTAAAACACACATATTAAGGTCGACACGTTTCCGCCAAAATTCCTCATCTTAAACCTGTAGGGCCTGACCACTTGCAAAGAAACCGACTATCTGTGAGACGCTGTTGTTGTGGTTGGTGCTACAAGCTTGCCGTCTTTTCATTTCCGGTGTCATATTATGTTCTGAATAAATCTGAAAGAGAAATGAAAACTTAAACATTTGGTTTCTTGCCACGTAACGTAACGGTTTTTATTCATTCATGGGACCCATGGTGCACTTTGTGATAAATTGAGGTTAATTTTATATTGCAATATTTTCTGTAAATTATTTTTGTTTTAGGCCAAATCAAAGAGTTAATACTAACGTCAATATTAGAAGAACAGTGTAATTTGTCTGATTTTTTTCCTCTACAAAACTTAGAAAATTGGATGGGCCAGCTATAAATTCAGTAGGGGGCTTGGCCCCATCTGCCACCCCGTAGAATCGCCACTGAGTCCTTCTTTAGTGCTTGTGGGGGAATCAGTTCTAGCAGATTCTTCCTCGGGATTTTGGAAACCATTTGCCAGCACAACTTTCATTGTACAGTGTAACCCGGATATAAGAGAGTTGGGACCAGAGAAGAAGTCCCTTATATCCGGGTTTCTCTTGTATCCGGGTTTGGTCTAATTTATATACATTAACACAGGCTCTAATTTGAGACCAGATAAAATCTCTCTTATATCAGGGTCTATTGTATCCGGATCTCTCTTATACCCGGGTCTCTCTTATATCCAGGTTACACTGTATTGCTTTTCTCACTCTTAACCCATCATGCCGACACATTCGTCTTTAGTCTGAGACTTCGATGTATACCTGGTTATCAGTCCATTTTTTTCAGTCTTTTTGCTTGGCTTAGTTCAATGTCTTTCTAATTATATGTAATAAGCGCATTCGTTTCATTAATCTTTTCTCAACTCTTCTTGATTATTTGGCTGTTCGTTCGACTGTTCCTAATTCAATACACCATTTTCAAAGTCGAGGAAGAGTAACTCTCTGTTTTCTATTTCATACGAAACATTCATTTTGTACTTGTTGCCTTTCTAGGTTAACTAAAAATTCAACGTTTCTTCCGTTCAGAGTCACCCCCTGTATAGTTTGCATCTAATGATCTCAACTGGTTTACGAAGAATCAGTATGGTTTCTTTTTTTTCTAGGTTTATTCTCAGACAGATGTCCACATTTTTCAGGACTGGCCGACTCAAAATCATCAAAATCTGTTCCTTCTTCAATAACAGGATTGGAAAGCTTACGAAAAAATCAAATTCCGATTCTGTGTCTGGAATTTCATTTTGTCGACTGACAAAACTACGCCATTTGCTTGATTCGTTTTCTACGGTTTATCAACTCTTTGCAGGTTAAAGCCAGAAAATATTTTTAGATTGTAAGATATTTTTTTTGTTTTTAGATAATAATGGTTTAGTGATAAAATCTTACTAATTAACTCTTAGCTAGGGGTAGAAGAGGTGGATTCATATATGTTCCAAGGCTATTTGCTCGTAACTGAATATAACAAACCCAATGGTAATTGGAACTCGGCTCTTTGATTAAAAATTCCGAGTCATTACCCGTTACACCATCCGCACATCCAAGCTTACAGCACTTAATATTATCAATCGGTCATCCATCTGGATAGGCTCGATGCTGCCTAATTTCGGTGTTTGTACGGGAACCGGTTCACTATTTGCTAAGGATGTATTATCACCATCAGAATTCTTTAATTTGATTTTAGGCGACGGGGTGGGGATCTAGCATAGGAGCCCCCGTGTTTCACGAGAACTTGTTTATTCTACTATCCAGTCACAGACTCAGGACGCATCTGTCTCTGTCTATGTTTTTTTTTTTTTTTTTTTTTAATAATATGCCAAATCTTCATTGTTGGAGATACACGTCAAACTAGGTCTCAGCCGATGTGGAAGAGCCCTTAATTTTGATGATGTTTCGTTTTCTATGAAGACCATGCCTGCAGTATGTATTATTTGTAACTCCTAAGGCAAGAGGGCGATTAACCCAATTATTAGGGAGGTTAGGATTATGACCAAAGACCAGTTGTTCAGGAATTAAATCATAGACTTTATACAAACCATTATTCGCACTTACTGCCCAAGCTAAGTTAATACCTAATAAGCAAGTAGTATTCTCCAGAGTTTTCACGGCTGTTTAGGTAAGGATTCCGTCAGGTCTCTCGTTCAGTCAGTTTGCCACAATAACTCTCAAAAGTGATAGGGATTTTGTGCCATACCAAGAAAATGTTCGTTATTATATTCTTCACAATTATGAATTTCTGGGTGTTTCAAAATAAGACGCCATATTTAAACAAAACTACCAATATTTCAGAACTCTTTTAGTATCGCAGTTAGGCTTCCTCCCTAAAATTGTATCGCATGATCTGATATTTAATACGTTTAAATCCTTTGATTTCGCTTATCTCCATAGCAATCATCTCATTAAATCTTATGACTAAGTGAAAACCGGCTACAATCTTGGGTTTGACCTTCTATTTTATACAGATGTCACGTGTAGAAGGGAGCTTGTAAAACAGTTTTTTTAAAAAGTTCTGTCAGTATCTCCTGCATTTCTTACCAGGTCGTACATTTTTTTCACCGTTGGGATGACTAAATTGGCGATGTAATACCCCAATAATCTTCAGTCCCCTGTATGACAGTAAATGCTGGACAATATCCCCGAAAGATGAAGAGAAAATGGGCAGTAACAGAAATATGGTTCTACAGAAGGATACTGAGAATTCCATGGACGGAGCGAATCAGCAACAAGGAAGTATTGACGAAAATGGCAACAAAAATAACACTTATACTCAGAATCAGGAAGAGACAGCTGAAATCTCGTGGACACATTATAAGGTAAGAGGGCTTGGCAAACTTAACACACACCGGGAATATTGAGGGCAAGGGTGAAAGCAGCGGACCCCTTACCTGACGAGCTTGTCTGAATGGATCGGAGAACGGAGGGCGAGAGTGTTAGCAAATGGAGAAAAACTGCTAAGGGACACTAGGGATAGGAGGTTGTGGAGAGCCATGATCAGAATAAGAAAATTAAAATAATATTCTTATTTGGTTCCTAATCAACCAAGTCATATTTTAATTTCCTTGGAAAGAAAGAAAAAAAATGCTGGATTGCTATGTGACATCCATTCTGAATTCTGGACAATTTCCCCCCGCAGATGAAAAGAAAAGAAAACTGGAGACAACAGAAAAGTGGTTCTACGGAAGGATACTGAGTAAGCAATGAGAAGGTCTTAAAGAAAATGGCAAGAAAAAAGAACACATACTCAGAATCAGGAAGAGACAGCTGAAATTTCGTGGACGAAAGCGGCTTGGCAAACTTAACACTCACATGGCATATTGAGTGTAAGAGAAATAGAGGAAGGCGGTGAGCTGACAGGGGAATGAATAGCGGGGCAAGAGTGGAGGTTTTAGTCGTAGTAAAATGAGAAAAAAACACCTAAAATCTCTAAGAGATAGGAAGTTGTGGAGAGACATGATCGTTCATAACATGAAGGGACGCAGCACATAAAAGAAGAAATAGACGAAAAGTACTTCATGATTACAACGACTGTCAGTCCAACGGCTTCCTTTTATGGGAATAAGTCCAGCGTCTGAAGATTTTAAATCCCCAAATTTGTGGCTATAGGTTTGGAATGGAAGATCTATAGTTCTTGGTCACTGGGTTGTAGTCTGGGGAACTTTTGCTAATTGCTCCAGCTGAGGTGGTAAACTTTGAAATAAATGAATTCCATATTTTCAAAAGAAATGGATTTAACATTCGCAATAAAGAATGAATTTCCAAAAGGAATAAAATTTAACACGAATTTTACGTACCATATATAATCGAGTATAAGTCGAGTTTTTATGGCCAGATTTTTTTTAAACAAAATACAGTGTAACTCGGATATAAGAGAGTTGTCGGGACCGGAGAAGTATCTTATATCCGGGTTTCTCTTATATCCGGGTTTGGTCTAATTTATATACATTAACACAGGCTCTAATTTGGGACCAGAGAAAATATCTCTTATATCCGGGTTTCTTATATCCGGGTTACACTGTATATGCAGTCACCGGGATTTTTTGAAGAGATTAAAAAAACATTCATTTTCAGTGACCGTTTGCACTATACACAGGTAATTTTTTTCTGGAGAAATTAATGCCAAAAAAATTCGGGTTCTCAACGTACATGAAATTGGCTTATACACGGTATATATTTCTACAGTGTAACCCGGATATAAGAGAAACCCGGATATAAGAGAGATGATATCTGGTTCCAAATTAGAGTCTGTGTTAATGTAAACAAAATAGATCAAACTCGGATATAAGAGAAACCCGGATATAAGAGACTTCTTCTCCGGTCCTGACAACTCTCTTATATCCGGGTTACACTGTATATGAAGAAGAAAATGATTCCAGAAGAGAGATAATATACTTGTGTTTACATAGTTGAAAAAGACAGAAAGAAACATTTATGGGCTTTGCTGCGAGAAAAAAATATATATGCGAGTGTTTGTGTGTGTGTGTGTGAGAGAGATGCACCACGTGGCAAGGCTGAAATTAAGGCTGACTGCCGGTAGGGGGTGGGGGAAGGAAATCTCACCTGATGGGGAGAAGTCCTGGTGTTTTTGTTCCCTACACGCGAGCCACCAATATGCCAGTGTGTGGCACGCCACTAGCGTTTACCGCTGGTGGCCAGGTGTCGGACCGCCGTTCCTCTCGGCAATGTTACCACTGGCTGCCACCAGAGGACCGCCAGCCGGCCACTAGCGGCTTGCGTGTAGGAAGTATATTCTGGACGAAAATCGAAAAAGAAAGGGTTATATCCATTCTTTGATCTCCCTGAACAGCGTCACCCAGGTAAGTATCCTGGAAGACGAGGTGGGGTAATCTCTTCAAATTCACCAAGCATCTGTGCAGAATCAGTAAAGATATCCAGCTTTGTCCTAACTTTCTTCATGGCACTTTCAGTTAACACTAGTAGCACTTTTTGTCACAATGTGATTTCTAACTTCTTTTCTTAGAATTGTGAGACAGTAACATACCCACAACATGGACTCTTCCAGGACTATATAAAGTATGCGATATAACACTCTAGGAGAGAGAGGAGGAGGAGGAGGAGGAGGAGGAGGAGGAGGAGGAGGAGGAGAGAGAATTCTAATACCGTAGTATCAGTCGCGTACGACTACCAATATTGGAAACTAGCACATAGGAAGCTCTACTTACCCTTACACTATCTTTGTAACCTTTCTGTTTAATATATCTTTCTTACCTTTAATCCGGGTTCCGTGTTTTCCTTCCGTGGTTCCGACTTTGGCCCCACATCATTTAGATATTGTAAAAAGAGGCCCCCGCCATATTTCACATGTAATTTTAGTATAATCTAAATGAATAATCAGTAATCCGATGATTTGTCAACTAATGTAGTATAACTCCCCATGCCAACACAAATTCAGGCAAAATAATATTGTGGCCCGATCGCAGTTTGGTTAGAAGCAATAAGATATTAATTTACTCATCCTCAGATCTGTAAGGCCACGCATGGCGGTAAGGTCGAGAAGGAGGGTCCAGACTGAGCGTGACCAACCCTCGAAGACCCCCAACGGCGGAATAGGCAAAGATCTACACGATCTCAAAGGTCAAACCAGCGGAAGAGAGCAGCGTCAGTCGGGCTGGCGTAACCAAAGCGGATCTCAATAGACCAAGCAACCGAAAGCCCGATTGCACCCGTCTCAATCTCCTTTGCGCCGCAAGGGAGGCGCTTCTTGGCCAAGTGCGTGGGCTTCTCCGTCGCCCAGAGTTGGCCAACAAAATCAAATTCACGCGAATGGCCTCATCAAACTCTCTTTGATTCACAGCCATCTTTACCACCAGTGGAAAGGAATAGGGATCGAGGATGACGATCTCGATGCTCAGATGCGTGCGTGTGCCGGATTTTCGAATCTTTCAACAAAGTAACTATTTTCTTATCCAAATATCGCAGGGAAATCAACAACGACAAAGCAAAAATACACACACACACACACGCACGCACACACACACACACACACACACACACACACACACACACACATATATATATAAAGACATTTTTATTTTTATACATTCTTTTTTATACATACACATATTTAAGTAAATGCTGTGTTTATAATAAACAGTATTAACAACATTAACTGGCCTGAATATCCGAGAAATTTTCATAGAAAAAAAAATTGTTCGGATGAATTCTTCGCTATGGTAGCAAGACTATGAATTTGAACACACATGTACACAAATTAGCAGTTTCTTTTCTTGGTTCTGGAACTCTCTTCCGATTACATGGCTTTCAGCCATATTTGATCTTCAAAATTTTAAAAGCAATGTCAATCGTTATCTACTGTCTTCTTCATTACTCTAATTTTATTCTTCTCACTTTTTAAGAATGTTTCTCTTTTTTCCTCATCGTTCACACTCAGTATATATATATATATATATATATATATATATATGTGTGTGTGTGTGTGTGTATTCAGGTAAGATGAGAACGAATAGAGTACAATTCCAAGGTTCGTAGCATTTAATTTAAAAGAGGCTCAATACAAAGTAGAGAAATATTCTTTATTTCAGGATATATACATCAAAAACGTGTCAATATCACTACACAATTGCAGTCGTGTTTCGATGCGTATGAAATGGATCTCATCAGGCGATAGTAAATTACTGGCGAGTGAACCTTAATGTAAATTATCTTATTGTAAATTACTGGCTGCTTATTTGACTGTAATTTACAAACACCTGATGAGATGCATTTGATACGCATCTAAACTAGACTGCAGTTGATGTAATATCCTAATATATATATATATATATATATATATATATATATATATATATATATATATATATATATGCAAGTATAGGATTGGGGTATATGGAATAAATTACAATAACCAACAAATAATATTCTTAAAAGTGTGCTCAATAATAGGTAGAGTAAATATAATCACTTATTCGAAAATTATAACAGAAATATGTTATAAAATCACTACAAAAATAGCCATTTTGTTTCAACACATCTGGTGTCTTATCAAGTGATGGTGTTGAATGTATAGTAAAGAGTTTTAAAAGGTTCAAATCAATCAAACACCCCTCGCTAGGGAAAACGCTGTTGCATAATCTAGAATGACCAATCAAAATACAAGTATATGAGAATTCAAAAAACTTGACAACGAACTTTGGTTATAATAATTATTTAATGCTTTAATGTTAGAGTTAGACTAAAATAGAATTAATTCTAACTAATAAATATTAAATTATACCATAAAATTCAAAATTACCAAATTTAAATTTAATCTATATTAAGTTTAAAATTATAAAATTATTTAAAGAAGGAACTAAGGAAACAAATACAATATGTTTTTCTATTTATTTTGTTTTTATTGATATTAAGTTGGAATAAACGTTAAGATTTAATGCTGTTCATAAGTCCGTTACAGTTTAGATACATTTGGAGTGAAGACATGGCCAAGGGGAGGATTAGATCTTGCAAAAGACAATATATACACAATCAGATTATAATACACAAACACGCAGACATATTTAGATATATAAACACACAAAACAAATTCCCTGTATCGTCGTTTTTTTGGGGGGGGTTTTTTGCGTGTTTATATATCCAAATATGTCTGCGTGTTTGTGTATCACTTGATAAGACATCAGAAGTGTTGAGACAAAATGGCTATTTTTGTAGTGATTTTATAACATATTGATGTTATAATTTTCGAATAAATAATAGATATTATATATATATATATATATATATACTACAGGATGTTCCAAAAAATGCACGCACGATTTAGATGACAAAATAAATGCAGTGTTTATTGACTTGCAAACAAGTGTAATGGCTAAAATTGAAATTACAAATTGAAATTTGAAATTATTAATGTTAATTTATTTGAAAGAAGATTAAATGATTAATTTAAAAATTAAATTAGATTAAGAGCATGTTCATAAATATTCAAACTAACGACGAAGTCAAAAAGTGAGTAATTTGGGGGAACACACTATATATATATATATATATATATATATAGTTAAGCTATGAAAAACTTGGTAATCCGTATGGGTAGTCCCAAGGAGGATGAAATCCTGAGAGCTCAATGTAAATCCAGAGCTAATATTTTAAAGAAAAACAGATCACTTTAAGGTTCCATTATTATAATTTATTTCACCAGAGCCCTTTTAAAGGGCGCTGGATCATGAGATAGCACTTACATTATTTGGAATTGCTATCTGATGATCCAGCGTCCTTTAAAAGGGCTCTGGTGAAATAAATTATAATAATGGAACCTTAAAATGGTCTGTTTTTCTTTAATATATATATATATATATATATATATATATATATATATATATATATATGTGTGTGTGTGTGTGTGTGTGTGTGTGTACGTATATTAAAGTGGTACGGACATTTTGTGTCTAGTGAATTTGTCCATCTTCCACTCCAAATTGAAAAAAGATGCTTGGCAAAAAACGCTAGATACTGATGTACTAAACTAATAAAATATTTATAATCGTTGTGTTTAAACTTTCGACAAAACAATTTTCGACGCAGCCATTACAAAAGTTTTGAATATTTCGTACAATTGCCGTTTTTTCGAAGGATCATTCGCAATAAGGAAAGAAAGATGGAAAAACACAATATACGTAGAAAGTATATACCCTTTAATAAGATATGTTTGAAAGGAGGTTTTCTGCCTAATTACAGCATCTAATTTTAACCACGAGACCCGGGTTCGAATCTCACTGTGGTCGAGTTGTCAGGAAGGACACTTCTTGAGGTTATCGGAATGGATCGAGGTCGATCCCAGGGTGCGGCACATTTGGAAAATGCCTGAAAACCATACCACAGGTTGATCCAAGCCTTGTGAGTGAAATTGGGTTGAAGGCCGTCGATAGATGTGATAGCACAAAACCACAAGACATTGTGGCCGAGGGCTTGAGCGTGCTGGCCTTGTTCAAATTGTTGATTACGCTAGATAACACGCTATCTCCCATAAACTATAACTAAGGTCTGCTCAGCATAGTTGCAGTATAAACCACAGGTGGGCTGTGTGGGTGTTGAACAAACACCAATGCGCCTGAATCCGCAATAGGTATTAGCTAACCGCCTTAGTAGACGGGTATCCTCGAATAAGAGTGGCCAGATATTATATATATATATATATATATATATATATATATATATATATATATATATATATATATATATATATCTTAGGTTGTTGCAAAAATAATGACGTATTAATGTCGTTTTTTGACATATTTTTTAACGTCAAAAAATTACACTATTACGTCATTACTTTTGCAACAACCTAATATATATATATATATATATATATATATATATATATATATATATGTATATGTATATATATATATACATATATATATGTATATATATATATATATATATGT
>OZ010589.1:59266473-59411473 GCA_963932145.1 Acanthosepion lycidas
TTGGTACAGTTACCGTGAAAATGCTTGCAGTAGAGACAGAGGGAAGCCACGGCACGTCTATGGGAAAGCGATTGAAAGTAACAGTTCTTGCGAAGAAGCTATCTGAATGGAACTTCCTTCTTGCAAATGGAATACGAAGGAAATAGAGAGGGTCTGACCCGGGGTACATGGCATGGCGGGTCTTAGTTATGAAGCTTCTTAGCTGTGTATATGTTGTTAACTAGTAGAACAAAGATGGTGGCATGTACCTAGTTAGAATATTTTCAATGGAAATAAGAAGTGTAGCGGGAGGCTACGAAGGATGCTAGAAAGATGAGAAAGCACATTGACTGAAACAGTTTATCCAAACAACAAAAATGAGAATGTTCATCAGAATAGTTTTAGAAGTAATTACCATATTTTATATTAGTGCTAGTAAAATCACCAGAATGGCCAAGAGTTTGATTGGTCAAAATCGTCAGTTCAACGAAATTACCTGAATAGCTAGAAAGTGGATTGGTCGAAATTGTTAATTATCACAATGGCCCGAAAATGGATCCGTCAAAATTTATAGTTCAGCCAAATTAAGATATTGCCAGAAAACGGATCCGTATAAAGTGTGAATTCCAATAAATTACCAGAATGGCCATGTGGATTGGTGGAAATTGCCATTTGAAGCAATTGTCAGAATGGCCAGAATGTGCAATGGTCGAAATCTTCAATTCAAATAATGAATGTCGGAAGAAATGATTTATAGAGTTGAAACCGTGTAGGTATTATGGTTAAGTCATGTCGAACACCCTCCAGTTGCCTTGGCAATTCGGCACACACACTTAGAAAAGACAATGTAATGAAGGTGAAGTGTGTAAATATTTCCATATACTATCCATATATAAGTTTCGCCAAGTTTTTGAGGACACATTTCGCTGCCCCTAATTGGAAAACGACTTAAAGTAATGTTACGTGGCATAAGTCAATAGCTTAGTACAATATATAAGCACATATATATTTTAGTCTTTTTCGGGTATATTACCGATAAAATATGTCTGTTACAAAAATAAGCCTTTAAATATGTTCCACTAGTGGAACAATAGTTATTAAACAGTTTACATGATAGCTTCTAGGTTAAGTGCAGGAAATGAAAAGCCACGTTGTGTTTAGGGGACTAGTTACCAGCCACAATGACTTAAAGATAGCCATCTTCTTGAAAGAGAACAGGTGAACAAGAGGAACATTTAACTCTGAGCAGACCCTAAAATAGTACCTAAGGTGGTGCTCATTAACTTCAAATTGTCTCTAATGGTCCAATTTGTTATATAACATATTAAACCAATTTCTTCCCGTAGCTTCTTAAAATCAATGCTGTTGTCTGCATCGACGTGTTGGATAAATTGGCTTGCCGGGAAATTCTCGATTCAGCTCCAATGTTCCCTTCTCGTTTTCTTGGTTTGAATCTCCCTCGGATTATTACATCTGAGTCATCTTGGAGGAGACGAAGTAACGACTCAACAAAACCAATCGTTCTGGGTATGACGATTAACTACATCCGGCAGTAAGTTCTCTGATCAGGGGTTTTTAATGTACGTGGAACTACCTCTTATTTGCTGTTATTCTTAGGTCCACCCTGACCCAGGGTGGTAGCACCTGTTAGGGTATTAGCTATGGGTAAATAGTGAACTCGTAAACTGGGACCAAAACACTATAAAAGCATAAAAATAATTTTTTATAATAAAAAAATTCCAGCCATAGATATTAGTAGTAAAAAAAATGAAATTTCCATCAATAGATTTTATTAGTAAAGAAGTAAAATTTCCAGTAATAGATTTCAATAGTAAAAAGTTTCCAGCAACGTATTTTAATAGCAAGAAAAATAAAATTTTCAGCAATACATTTTAATAGTAAAAAAAAAAATGTCGATTAATAGATTTTAATAGTAAAAAAAAATAAAATTTCCAGCAATTACGTTTTAATCAGAAAAAAAAATTACAGCAAATTTAGGGGTAAAAAAATGAAATTTCCAGCTTTAGATTTTAACAGTAATATATATATATATATATATATATATATATATATATATTTTAACAGTAATATATATATATATATATATATATATATATATATATATATATATATATATATATATATATATATCAAACCTCACAGGAAAATAAAATTTCGGCACTAAATAACCCATAAGCACAATATATATATATATATATATATATATATATATGAAAATATTGTAGAAAATAGGAAAGAAACTGGTTTGGTAAATAATACAAAGTTCCTTAGTATTTTTGTTATTATTTTTAAAAAATAGTGCTCGATACGAAAGTAGAGCATAAATATAATTATTTATTTAAAAATATG
Source organism: Acanthosepion lycidas (assembly GCA_963932145.1). NCBI lineage: Eukaryota > Metazoa > Mollusca > Cephalopoda > Sepiida > Sepiidae > Acanthosepion > Acanthosepion lycidas. The sequence continues at coordinate 59,268,823 of OZ010589.1, forward strand.
ATTCCAACTCGCTACATAAGAGGTCTCATGTTTCAAAACAAGAGCCGAAAACTTCAAAATAATATTTGAATTAACTTGAGTTAAAGTAGGCTCTGTTCCATCTTCAAGCGAAATGTTTTTTGGAATAACTAATTTCAGAAATTTAGTTATTCCCCCCCCAAAAAACCGGACCATAACAGTCTGTTAATTTGTTTATTATTTGTTTGGATTCATTTATTTTACTTGCTTTTTATATTATTTTGTTTATTTGTATTTATTCATTCATACGTCAAAAAACGACATTATTACGTCATTATTTTTGCACCAACCTAATAGTAAATTATTTTTGTCTGGGAAATTAATAATAGTTATTTTTTCCTCCAAGCAAAGTTTGCAGGTTTTTGATTGATTCTTGTAGGTTGATGATCTTTTGCTTATTTTCCATTATATTTTTGGTGTGATTTGTGTTTTTTTTTTTTAAAAAAGACAAACGTAGATAAAATATTCTTCAAAATCCTAAACAAACACTTCCCGGAATCAAGCACTCTACACAAAATATTCAATAAAAACACTGTAAAAATCAGCTACAGTTGCACCGAGAACATGGCACAAATAATAAAAAAGCACAACAGGAAAACTATCAACAAAGCATAACAATATCTCGACATGGAAAATTAAAACAAATTCTTATTAAAAAAAAAAAAGATAACAATATCCAGAAGGAGGCTGGCACAGGAGCGTCGCCTTTTTAATATTTTGCATTTGATGTAAGTACAAAACATTTTGCCTTTAAATTTGCCTTGTTAAAGTAGGATTGACGAAACGCGTTCGAAATGACTATTAAATATTTTCCAATTGTCTCTTTTTTATCTATCTATCTATCTATCTATCTACATATATATATATATAAAGAACAGTAAGATATATAATCAGGTGTTCTTATTGACATTTTTTATTTTTACAAAATTATATAATTAAATTTGAAGTTTTTAGCTTCAGTTTTTAAAACATGGTTATTACCGTGTAGCGAAAAAACATTTTAAATCAGTTAATTTATAACATATATATATATATATATATATATATATATATATATATATATATATATATATATATACATGTGTGTATAATTTCTATATATATTATTTATATATTATATATGCGCGGTACTTATTGGAAAGCTCTCAATATCAGTGACAGAGCTAACATACTTAGTTGTATTGATGTGAGTTTGTGACCCTGGGTTTCACGCCCTTGCGATCGTCAGATAAACTATATATATATATATATATGTGTGTGTCTGCACTATAGATATTAAGGTTTATTGTCTATTAGAAAAGTTATCTCGTTTTTAACCGATATCTCTTCTACTGTATGATACAGACATTACTTTTTTTTTCTTTTTCATATATAAATGAGTTGATTGTATGCAATTCTTGTGATTTGTCGTCAGACAGAACTTTTGGAAAAGTTGGAACTTTTCAGTAACTTAAATGATAAAAGAGACCATTACAGCAATTCCAACGACAAGCACTTTTGCAGAACTATTATTCTTGTTTCGAAGAAAGCACAATATGAGAAAAGGCTAAAGAAAATTCTTTTATGCGTCTCGTTACAAAAACCATTCTGGTTATTCACATCAAAAATTTTGTAGAATACTGACTTCAGCTGCAAGAAACAACCTTTGTAGCTTCCTGAATTAAAAATGAAAGCGCTTGTTTATTACATTCTAGTAAGAAAGTTATTTCGCTCGCATACTCTTTGATGTATTTTCAAAAATGTTTACAATCTCTGATTATTAATGCCACGAGCATAAAGATATATCTACTATCTACTTTCTATAATTCAAATTATGGATAAAAAAAAAAAGAAGTTGAATCATGATCATTTTGAGTTATTACAAATCTTCCGTCTCATAGCCGTTTACAAATTTTTGTTTTTAATCATTTCATCCCAAGCTAGGCGGGAATGGCGGCTAGTTCGCAGAGCGTTACAAGTATAACACCTTTAGCCGCCTACCCCCAGTGGTGTAACCACGTTTTAGTTGTCCGCTCCTCAGGGTCTTAGATCGACGTTTTAACCACGGAGCTAACTCGGTGCTGGTCAATGCTGACGCTGGTCCAAGCTAGCCCCCTCGATCCACACCACGCTGTAGTCTTGATCTTAGAGTAGTGCAAAATCGAACTTCGTCGTCCCGCAGCGCCGGTTCAAGCCGTAGCGGGTGGTATATTAAAGAAAAAAGTTTTCACGACGAAAAATAAAACGAGAGTTTCGTGTGGTTAATCTTCAATTGGTTTATATAGCTCTTGGTGCAACAAAAATTAACTCTTCCCTCATCAATCTCTATAGCGAGAATACAAAATCTTGGGATTAGGAAATCTGAGCGTCCTGGGTATGACGATAAACTACATCCGCGTCCTGGGTAAGACGATAAACTACGTCCAACAGCAAGGTCTCTGATCAGGAGGTTTTGAGAAGCGTGGAACCATCTTTTAATTATATATATATATATATATATATATATATATATATATATATATATATATATATATATATATATATATAGTACGAACACAAAAATCTATTTCATTGCGTTTTGGCCGGAAATTTTTGTTTTAGATCCTTAGTGTTCATATTGTTTTTGGGCCGTCATATACAAAAGTTCCTCAACATCGGATACTCTGCCATCTATCTATCTATCTATCTATCTATCTCACAGCTCACAGTTTGTGGCCACATCACATTGAAGCACCTTTTCACGTAGGACCATCGAAGTTAAACAACTCCGAGTACCTAGATGGATCACCGCTTTGGAATACTTTATGCTGTAAGCTTGGATGTGCCGGTGGTGTAATGGATAATGGCTCCGACTTGTTAATCGGAGAGTCGGCTTCCAATTTCAGTTTTGTAAATACCCTTGGTAAAGACATCAATCCACCACTTCTCCCTCCAGTTGTGGGTTAATTAGTAAGACTCGTATCAGTGAATCATTATTATCTAAAAAAAAGATAAATATTTGATATCTTAAAATATTTTCTGGCTTTAAATATCCTGAAGAATAATTCATAAACCGTAAAATACGAATGAATCATATAAACGAACAATGGTGAAAGTGGCATAATGCACCAAAAATTACGGTGTGGAACTGGAAAGCAGTATAGACAGCAGCAAGTGTCAGCAAGCGCCAGAAGGATTTATGAAGGTAACAGCGTGTCTCCAATTTTATTCGTCTTGGAAATAATTTCTCCCTATATTGAATAACATAAAATGTGGATATACCTTGGACAAAGGAAGAAATACAATAAACCATCTTTTATATATGGACAACTGATGTGGGCCCCAAGTCGGGACCACAGAAGGAAAACACGGATTAGAGGTAAGAAAGATATATTAAACAAAATGGTTACAAAGAGAGTGTAAGTGTAAGCGGAGCTTACTATGTGCTAGTGTCCAATATTGGTAGTCGTACGCGGCTGATACTACGGTATTAGAATACTCTCTCTCTTTCCTACTCTTCTCCTAGAGTGTTATATCGCATACTTTATATAGTTCTGGAAGAGTCCATGTTGTAGGTATGTTACGGTCTCACAATACCCACCTTACAAGAATTTTTTTCTCTCTCTTTTTGAAAAGGAGAAAAAAATAACATAAAACTGTTAATACTTTTTTCTCTTGGGATTTACATCGAGCGGTTGAGTAAATTTCCTTTTCCTTCCTGAGCGTCGCACTTCAGGAGAGACTTGGGGCGTGTCGAGATCGAAGTGATCGAAAATTACGTCGATCGTCTCTTCACAGCTATTTTGTAGTGATTCCTCCGATTCCTTCAAACGGCATTTTCTGAGCTGGTTCCAATGTCGTTTGTGAGTGTTTTTCGGTCCTTGGACAATATAGACCAGTTCGCCAATTCTTTGTTTTATGGCGCCTACTTCCCAGAATGTTATGTTGTTTTTGTAAGCCTTTATCGCCAGGATTGAAATATTTCTTATGAGGCGATACGGTTTTTTTTTTAACTTTGCTTGCCGTAGAATAAGTTTGTCGAAGACAGACTTGATTTTCCTTGCGAACATTGTTTCTGCAGGCGAGCTTCCCATAGGCGTGTTCGGATTAGGGGTTATCCGATACACCTGCAGAAACTGTTGCAATGCTCTATCTGTCGGTGTGCCTAGTGCCTTTTTAAAGCCCTTTTTAGAGTGTCCACGAACCTTTCGGCCTGGCCATTCGACCTAGGGTGGTACTGAGGCGTTGTAATGTGGTCTACCTGATACTTGCAGAAGTCTCTAAATTCACTTGATGTGAAATGAGTGCCATTATCTGTAACTACACAATCTACCACGCCAAAACGCGCGAATAGCTCGTGTAGAAATCCGATCGTGCAGTTTGTGGTTGGTCTTTTGCATTGAAGGACCTCAGGCCATTTTGAGTAGCTATCCACAACAATGAGGTAGTACATGTTGTCTATAGGCCCTGCAAAATCGACATGAATTATTTGCCATGGGTGGTCTGTGTTTGGCCATGGTTTGCACGTCGTAGTTGGAGCTTTTGCTGCAAGCGCGCATCCTTTGCATGATTCTATCATGTCTGCTACGTCCTTGTCCATGTTTGGCCAATAAACATAGCAGCGCATGAGGCTTTTCGTACGGTTCTTCCCCGGATGTCCCATGTGAAAATCCCTGAGGATTTTTCTTTGTAGGCTGTTTGGAATCCCTACGCGGTCATTGTATAGTAGGACATCATCGCAGAGGGAGAAAACTTCAGGCACATTGGAGTCTTTGTTGCGAATTTTGCTTTTTATTTATTGAATGAATTCATCCTATCGAGATTCCCTTTTTATGTCGGCCAAAGTAACTGGGATCTCTCTTATGGTACTCGCGATCATGTTTTTGATTTCATAATTTGACCTTAGAGTAGCAATGATGGAGTCTTCAAAGATAAACTGTCTGCATGGCAAATATTTTTGGATGTTAGGAACTCTATCTAGAAATTGTAGTTGAAGAGAATCATTCCCCAACGAAGTAGTCTATTTGCAGTATAGACTGGCAGACCTTTCTTAGAACCAAAAATTGTAATTAGAGGTTTATGGTCCGTCTGTAGTATGAACCGTCTATCATGTGGATATCTGTGAAACTTTGTCACAGCGAATATTAACCCTAGAGCCTCTTTCTCTATTTGGGAATATTGTTTCTCAGCTGGAAATAGAGATCTTGATGCGTGAGTCACAGCTTTTCGCGAACCATCTGGCAGTTTATGTAGAATGCAAGCACCGATGCCGTACGAACTTGCATCACTTGCGACTATGATGTCGAGACTAGGGTCGTAATGGGTGAGGGAGAGGTCCGAAGTAAGAGTTTTCTTGATCTTCTCGAATGCGTCTTGGCATTCCGGGGCCCATGACCATGGTTTGCCCTTTTTTAAATGCTGGTTGAGAGGCCCTCTCAAATTTTGCATGTTCTTAATGAACCCTTGGTAAAAGTTAGCTAGGCCGAGGAAGCTTTGTAACGCTTGAACGTTATCTGGGGCCGGCATGTTTCTGATCAAGTTGGCTCTTTCTGGATCAGGCCGACGACCATCTTTATTTATGATGTGTCCTAAGTATTTAATATCTGGTAAGAAAAAGTCACACTTTGCTTCCTTAACCTTAAATCCGTATTCTTGTATCTTTTCGAATACGTTTATTATATGGTTCCCGTGCTCTGTCGTAGTTTTACTAGTAACCAGTATATCATCCAAATAGGCTGTTGCGTAGTCAAGGTCGCCCAGCATGGCGTTCATGACCTGCTGGAAAATTGCAGGCGCAACCTTTACTCCAAAAGCCAGTCTGTTGCATTTGTACAACCCTCTAAGGGTGTTTATGCAAAGCAATTTGGAACTTTCTTCTTCCACCTCTATCTGAAGGTATGGGTCCGAGAAGTCGATTTTAGAAAAACATTTTCCACCATTGAGTTTATTGAAAATTTCTTCAGGGCTTGGGAGAGGATAGTGGTGATCTTGCAAGGCATCGTTTAACCCTGTTGAAAAATCTGCGCATACTCGTATTTGATTGGACTTCTTTTTTACGTAGACCGTAGGTGCTGCCCACTCACTGAAATCTGTTTTTGACAGAATACCTGCTTGTTCGAGTCTATCTAACACTTTGTTGATTTGCTCTAGAGCAGCGAAAGGGACATTCCGTTTTTTTTGTGAATACCGGTTGTGCACCGTCCTTCACCTTGAACTTAGCTTTCATTTTAGTACATTTCCCAAGGCCGCCAGAAAAAATCTGGGGAAATTGTTGTTTGAGTTCCTTTTTGAGATTTACCAAATTGGACGTTGTACTTTGTATCTTGCGACAAAATGTACTCATTGGGCAATTCCAAAGATTGAATTTTTCTATCCAATCAGTTCCAAATAAGTTATCTAAAGTTTTCAATACGTAGGCTTTGAGCTTTTTGGTAACTTCATTTAGTGTTAGTGTAAGTATTACCGCGCCTAAAATGTTAATCTTTTCGCCAGTTACGGATTTTGCTGTTTTATCCGTTTTTAATAAGGTCGGCTTGTTTAATTTTCGCCAAGTACACCAGTTAATGGTTGAAAGATCGGAACCCGAGTCAACCTGGAATTTAATGGAATTATTGAAAATATTCAGTTACATATTTCCTTAAATTACTATCGACGATATTGTCAGATTGAGCTTGCCTAATTTTATTTTTGGGTTTTCTCGTTCTGTTGGCGTACCAGCACCGAGTTAAAGTATGCCCACTTTTATTGCAATTTTTGCAATATTTTTTGTTCTTAACTGGACAGAATTTCATCCAATGCCATTTACCACAATGGTAACATGGTCCAGGCGGTTTCTTTAACCTATTTGGGTTTTGGTTACTGCGGAATTTAGGACATGAGATTTGCCTTTTGTCTTTTTGAGGGGAATAGGAGGTAGACTTGCTTCTGATTTTATTAATCTGAGCCACACCTGATTCCTCGATCGTGTTTGAGTCACACTTTACAGATATTACTCTTTGACAGTCCTCTGCCAGTTTTTTGGAGAGTCAATCCTTGTTCGTTCTCAAGCTTGGTCAGTACCCGTCGTCTGACTTCGGCGTCTTCTGCTGATACTAGACCTTGTGCGAAAACTAAGCACTTGAAATCATCGGCAGTCAGTTCGGCTAGTTTAAAATCATTACAGAGCTTGTTTACCGAAGCTGCAAACGTTAGAAAATCTTGCTGGTTGTCTTTGACTGTGTTCAGGCATTTCCAACGTTTGTGGAACAAGGTTGTGTTAGGCCCGAATAGTTCCGATAGGAGCTTAATAGTCTCTGAAAAATCCAAGTCAGTGGTTTTCTTGGGTAGTATGAAGTCTACGAACCTACTATGTTCTGTAGTTCCATGTTTTCTCAATAGTAGACGTACCTTTTTTTTACTGGGCCATTGTTCCCAGTCTACGTTGAAAATATCTTTGTAGCGCCTGTAAAAAGCCTCGAACGATTTGTCGTTCTCTGGCACGTATTCAAAGGTTTCCATTGAATTGTAGATTGTACTCTGGGAGAATATTGTATCTTTTTCAAAGTTTGAGCCTTTTAATGCATTTACGAGTAATTCTTTAAGTTGTTTCTGTTGTAGTTCAGCATTCTGAAGCGTAATTTGTTGGAATTCCATTTGTTGTTTATGTAATTCCAAAAATAGTTGTTGTTGTCTTTCTTCTGATTTTTGTTGCTGATCCAAATGTACTTTTAGTATTTGAACGATTACTTTTTGAAAATCTTCCATATTTAGACAAACAAAAATGACAGCGATTTTTTGTTGCTTTGAAACCCGTGTACCAAGGGGAGGTACACAAAAAAATCTTGATAGATTTTTTTTTTTTACAAAAAAAAAAATATGGACAGACAATTAGTTAAACTAAAATAATTATGTGTTTAGCTTTTTTTTGAGATTCCATGGTTCCGTTAATTTTAACGTAATTGTATAAATTTTCACCACACTTATGTATTTTTTTTATAGAGGTACAAAAAAGAGAAAACTCGCCTCAGTGAATTTGAGGGGAGAATAATTTATGCACGAGATTCAACTCAGTTAAATAAAAAAAACTTAGTTTTTTTCGAAAACTTGAGTCGTAAGTAGGACTTCGGCTCTTGAGTTGTCAGTTTTTTTATGAACAAACTGGGTTTTTTTCTGTGTGTGGGTCTCTAAGAAATCGTTCTCGTAATGTTATTTGGACAGACTTTAATATTCCGTAGATGTCGAATCGCTAGTTCGTCACTGCTGTTTGGTATCGGAATATTTTTTTTATATGTAGACGCTGGGTGTTGCGTTTAAATCGCTAATGTAGTAATACCAGCTTAATTTCTCGTTCAACACTGCTGTGGGAACGCGTGGAGTTTCTGTGTATTTTTCGAGTACTCTGTCGCTATTGATATGATGAGAACGAAAATTCTCGAATCTTCCTGTCGCCACTGATCACTGATGTGGGACTGGCAATGTATTGAGGTTTTCGACGTGAATGCGTTTCTCGAATTCTTCGTCGCCACTGATGTGGGATTGGTAAGGTATTGAGGTTTCGGCGTGAGTGCGTTTCTCGAATTCTTCGTCGCCACTGATGTGGGTTCAAAGTCAGGACCACGGAAGGAAAACACGGAACACGGATTAGAGGTAAGAAAGATATATTAAACAAAAAGGTTACAAAGATAGTGTAAGTGTAAGCGGAGCTTACTATGTGCTAGTGTCCAATATTGGTAGTCGTAAGCGGCTGATACTACGGTATTAGAATACTCTCTCTCTTTCTTTCCTCCTCTTCTCCTAGAGTGTTATATCGCATACTTTATATAGTCCTGGAAGAGCCCATGTTGTAGGCATGTTACGGTCTTACAACAACAACTTAAAGCTGTACGGAAAGTAATTCATTCAATAGTGCAGTAAGCGTAAAAATTCCTCCTTGGAAGGTGTTATGATCCGGTTCCTTGTACCACGGTGATAGTCCAAGGTAGAACCAATAAAGAAGAACTCGAACACGGATAAGGAATAACACAGATATATTACAAACAGGAATATATACAGAGAAATAGAAAGTGTTAGTACGAACAATCAGGTTTAGTAGTAATTGTCTGAACGCGACTCTGTTTCAGACTGCCTCTGACTCGACTGACTGACTCGCTCGCTCTGACTGACTGACAGCCTCCTGACGGACCTCACTCCAGACTTCAGACTGAACTCCCTGCTTCCTCTTGAGGCGCAGTATTTATTACGTATGGAATAGTCCATTATGTTATTATGGGTATGGTCCCATAACAGAAGGATTTGTAACACAGGCTTACTATCTCTCAGTTGCGTCTCTATCTTTGGACAGAGTGCGCTCAGGGGCTTCTCAGTCAAAGGACAGAGGGGCAACTGAGAAAATTATAGTGAAGAGGTGTCCAGCCCTGGAGAACAGCTGTCTGAGGCCGCGACCTCCCATTGCACCAGAGGAAGGGATCTGTGCTCGCACCAAGGCCAGCGCAACCGACGGTTGCGAGGGCTGTGGGCAATTTTTGTCCCTTGCCCGGGTGCATGCGCTCGGGTCCCCACTTTAAAAAGACCTTGTGTCACATCTCGTCCTGGTAGGGGGAACGAGTAAACACCGTAAAAGATTTTAGTGAAATCGAGTTTAGTATTAGGGTGTATGTAATGGCAATAATTCAAAGATGAAACTTAATACAATCACTCGGAACTGAGTTACTTGATGAAAAAATATCTCCGGAAGAAGGAGTTGGGCATATATATATATATATATATATATATATATATATATATATATATATATATATATATATATATACAGATGTTTGGTGAGAAGCGCCTGGTTTGTGTTGAGGCAATGATGCAGAGGGAAAAAAAAGAGTTTATATTGTTGCGCGAAGTTCTGGTTGTGTCTAAGCCGGAAAAGACGTGCCTCCTGGTGCATTTATCCCACAACAAAAATGGTAGACTCGGAATGTGAGCCCAGGAATTTGAGATAAAATAACGACAAAACTATACATTGAAACAAAAAGTATTGTATATACTATCAATGTATACGTCGACAACAGAATATTGTTGACAAAATGAACGTGAAAGAAAACATTTAAACTAGTGAAGGTGTTTGTGTAGAAGTAATGTGTATATATGTGTGTGACGGAGTTCAAACGTCAACAGAAGACCAAGGGAAACGAACGCGCCTCAGCGGCGGCGTCCTTATTTACGTATGGCTACATCTGAAAGCGAGAGAAAAAAAAACAGAAAGAGAGAGAGAGAGAGAGAACGACAGATTGAAACTTCCTTTTCATAGGCTTAGGAAGCGTACCGTAGCGGCGTTTTTTTAGGAAACTAAGTGGAGTAACTCCACAATATAGCTATATTGAAAATAGTACCTAGGAACTATTACATTGCGGTAAAAGAGGAAAGAGGAAGTATTTGAAACTCAGACTCTGCAATAGTAAAGATGGGATTTACTTCGAAAGAAACACAGTAGACATAAAGTACGAGAGGGTGACGTGGCATCAGAAAAAGGTTATTTGAAGAAGGAAACGGAAAGATTATTAACAGCAACTCAGGATGACGCATTATGGAAGAACTGGACAAAGGTGAATGTTGTCATGGTCAGCTCTTCAGCGTTATGTAAAATGTATGTGGAGAGAGATGATATTATGAGTCATATTGTATCAGAATACAAGACTATAGCTCAGAATGAGTATAAGAAATACAGGCAGGATAAAGTTACTGGCACTGTTCATTGGAAATTATTTAAAAAGGGACGGGTTTGTATGTAAGTGGCAAGCATTATGAAATTGTGATCAAAAAGAAGAAGAAAGTACTGGAGAACAGAAAGTGGAAATCCTGTGGATATTCCGATACAGACAGTGACAACTGTAGAGTACAATCAACCAACTTCATTTGGAGAAGCAGAAAAACGACTGGCTACATTATAGAAGTCTGCTGTCCATTTGACATGAGAAGTGAAAGCAAGGAAAGGAGGATCGACAACTATGATGATTTAAAGCAATGATTCCCAAAGTAGGAGGTACAGTGGAAAGGTCCAGGGTTGAAAGTGTGTAGCAAGAGGGTCGCGGTGTCACATTTAAACCATAACATACACCAAAACAGTGTAGCTGAAGTGTATGTTGCCTTCCCTTTGCAGTGTATCACATTTATATAACAATTATTGCGGGTTAAGATATTTATTTCACATGAAATACTAGCACCAAGAAACCCCATTCAAAGGTTGACTAAAATTTTTTGTGGAGGTTGGGAGGTTAGGGTTGTGTTTTGGTACGCAAGGGACTAGTAACCCCTAAAAATTTGGGAACCACTGATTTAGATTATGTAATTCTGAAAGGTTGGGAAAGATTAGCAATGTAATTACAATGCTAGTGGTCCCTATGATCATCGGAGCACTGGAGTTGATGTACAAAAGTATGGAAAAACCTTATAGATATTGGATTGTGATTAGAAAATAGAGTCATTTCAAAAATCTAACCTGCGGGGAACAGCAAGGATACCTCGGAAAGACTGTCGGTGAAAAGAAGAAATAATTGGTTTATTATTAAGTCACGAGTGGTGACGTTGAAAGTAAATATCCTGTACGTAATAATCTCTATATATATAATACGCCATATATATATATATATATATATATATATATATATATATATATATATACGTCTAACTATTGAGGGGCAGTGTGCAAAATGACGATGACCCACCCGGTGCCTTGCAAACTTCGTCTCGTTGACGCGTACTGATATCTCTATCGAAGAAGGTTCCTGATATTTCTATCGAAAAAGGTTCGTATTTATATTAGGTTGGTGCAAAAATAATGACGTAATAATGTCGTTTTTTGACGTATTTTTTAACTTGTACATTGTTCAATTATTAACGTTAAAAACGAACTATTTTAAATTACAAATTTGTCCTTGGATTAAACTAAAATTCCTTCTTGCCATCAATTTTGATGACACGAGTACACTAGTAGTAGTATCAGTAATACTACTAATAATAATTCGGAGAACTATATTACCCGACCTTAAGAAATTGCTTATAGGCTTAGTGAGCGTCCCCTAGCGGCGTTTTTTTTAGGAAAATAAGTGGAATAACTCCACAATATAGCTATATTGAAAATAGTACCTGGGAACTATTACGTTCGTGCCTCGACTGGGTTGTTTTTTTTTCCTTCAAAATCTATCTCTATATAACGCTTATTTGGCTGTGATACATGTGACTGGTATGTAAATATCAAACGTAAGAACATTCTCCGATTCACGCTATTTCTACTTACGAATAGGTCCCATAAGAAAATTCTACTTTCAGGCAACGGGAAAACCTGTAATAAATGTTGTCTGTGTGTTACTTTTTATTACACAATCACTTTACAATGCCTCGTGCTCCAGAAACGGGAAAAATAGGAACGGGAGTGGATATTCCACTTTCAACATTGAACTGCAGTATCATATAATTTACCACTACGTCTCATGTTATTTGCGTTCGTTAGACAAACGTTTCGACCGTTTTGCCCTCAGGTTTTCTTCAGGTGTCTGCCGATCCTGGAATTTCGAAATTACCCCTTATTCAATGTAGGAGACATTGTCCTCGCAATCAAATATCGAATTGTGTCAATTATCCGTTATGTAGCTAGAGTGATTGACTGAACCAAAGATGATCTGCGGAACACAGACAGAAAAACGAGAAAAGTGATAACCATATACAGATATAATTACCCCGCAGACAGACGTTGAAAGAATTTATTAAAATAGAAAAGAAGGTGAGAAGAGCCTGATTTGCGTTGAGGAAATGATACAGAGGGGGAAAAAAGTAGTTTATATCGCCATATTGAAAATAATTTTCATTATGGCGATATAAACTACCTGGGAACTATTACGTTGCGGTAAAAATGGAAACAGTGCTTCGTGGAAGCCCGGATTCTGAAAAAGTAAAGACTGTATTCTGTTTTCGAATGAGACAGTGAAGATGCGAGACGAGAGGTTACCGTGGCTATGGAGCAGAAAATCTTTAATAGTAGATTGTTCTTGGTCCGCTGTCCATGTCTAAACTAGGTTAATTGTTCACTGGATACTGTTAAGTTATTGTTAGTCCTGTTTAAACTAGATCAAATAAAGTGAAATTCGAAATTCCCTGTAGATGGGGCTGACACCTGACGAAATCCGGGAAACACAACAGTCGAAACGTTGTGAATATATATATATATATATATATATATATATATATATATATATAAAAGGACATGATTCTGACTATAAATCATGTAGATAATGATAGAAATTCATAGAGGAATTCTCATTTGTTCAATTTTCGATCAGCGGACCATTATCTACCCGGAGATTACGTAACGGAGACATTCGCTACTCAATCGCCTCGAACTCACGATATAATATGGCGACATTTCTGTCATAATGTCAATTTCGATTGATGCTCACTAAAAATTATGATATAAAGGGATCCTGGCAATCTAGAAAGCAAATATCGTATCTAAACTATATTTATTAATTTATGTCTTGTCCCTTCAAAGCAGTCATGGCTTTTTCCAAACTCGTTTCTTTATTATCTGAGAATTGCGCGTCGATTCTTGGGTTAAGTTGCTTAAAAGTTATTAAAGCTTGCTTAATAGTGATTATCTACAATTTTGAGTCCAGGGTTGTCTTTCTCCTAGACTGGCTGCCAAACAAAGATTAAAGAGCAAAGGATCTACTATTCGGTGATAGATTAATAGGACAGATAGCTCAGGATTTTTTTCCAAACGTATTTGGGTAAATTGAACGCGACAGCTTCAACCAGAATTGAACTCAGACTGTTTATTTGACTTTCAGCGCTGATAACCATCACAGCACATTGTGTTCCCCAATAGTGCCACAGACGTGGTTTCTGTAGCATGCAGGTTTTTACTGGGTGGAGTTGCCAGTCCTGTGCCCAACTGTTTTTTTGAATTCAGAGTTTTCTTTTATACTAATGTTCAACCAATATAAGGCCCAAGAGACCATTATGGTAGAGGGCTACTGTGTAGTGTTGTATGAGCGTAAGAAAAAGTAAGAAGTGAAGTTCATGAGGTTATGGAGAGAAGAAAACGGTTAACTTGATTATAGTGATCGGGAAGACATCCTGACAGGAGTCTGTGCCACAAAGTAGCAATATTTAGGTAGAAGCTGCCCGAGTGGAACTTACTCCTTACTAATGGAATATGAAGAGAGGTAGAGAGTTACTATGTGGTGTTGTATGAGCATAAAAAAGGTAAGAAGTGAAGTTCATGTGGTTATGTAGAAAAGATAATGGTTAACTCTAGGCTTGAAGAAATCAAAAATTGTTGTGATTGAGAAAAACATCGTAGCGGGGAGTCTGTCCCACAAAGCAGCAGTTCTAGGGAAGAAGCTGCCCTGGTGGAACTTACTCCCTACTAATGAAATATGAAGGAAATGAAAATGATTCATCGTTGACGATCAAAAATAGAGAGTCTGGTCTTCCTTGACATTAAGAAGAGACAAAACGGAGTCATGCCTTTTCCAAGCGTGTTTGTGCAAAAGTGAACGCAATAAACTCGGTAGGAGTTTGAACTCAGCACACCGATTCCACTTTCCAGCTGATAATCCCTACGGTACGTGCACATCCTAAACTGCAGAAAAAAAAAAGATAAAATCAAGTCATGAATTTTATTGAACATGTTAAAAAAAAAAAAAAGGGTACTAAACGGTTATGTAATATCAGTTCTCCTATATGGCAGTAAACAATCTCGTCATAGACGAAGAAGAGGCTTGAAGCACCAAAACGGTGTTTCTAAAGAAAAATGATGAGAATACTATGGACTGAAGACGTTGGCATTAGAAGCAAAAAATAGGGTATTGAACGCTTATGTAATATTGGTCCTTCTATTAGGTTGGTGCAAAAATAATGACGTAATAATGTCGTTTTTTGACGTATTTTTTAACGTCAAAAAACGACATTATTACGTCATTATTCTTGCACCAACGTAATATATGGCAGTGGACAATCTCCTCACAGATGAAGAAGAGACTTGAATCAAGAAAAATGTGGCTCTAAAGAAAGATAATGAGAATACTATTGACTGAAGACGTTGCCATTAGAAACAAAAAAATATAGTTGAGCGTTTTAGGGTATATAATGAGGATAGAGGGCTTCGAAAATTTGACACTGACAGGACAGATTGAAATCGAGACAGACGAAGGCAACGCATAACCTAGCTAACATGCTTGTGTAAATGTTTGGCAGAACAGGGATTAGGAGAGGTAACAAAAAGATAAACTGAGACCTACAAAGTACAGGGGCTTGTAGAGAGCCATAATCGCCAACGTCCTGAAGGGACACGACACACAGAAGAAGATCAGTTTTAAAAGGTGACGTAAGAAAAAAACATTGCGGAAGAGAGAAAGGAAGGCTTGATGAGTTTTGAATGCAGTCAAGAAGAAAAAACATCAGATCTGATAAGTCCAATGCCTGAGAAAATAATAAGTAAAAATAAGATTTGCTAACGGCATGTCAGATTGTCTGTTGGGTTGAAAATAAAGGAAGTCAGTTTCTTTTTGTTACGTACCTGTACTGATATTTTCCTGCTTCCCTGACTGTAACGTTTTTGATAAAAGTGGACAGTTGACATGAAAGCCAGGGTAACAAAAGAAACACCATATATATATATATATATATATATATATATATATATATATATATATATATATGTATGTATGTGTGTGTCGAAAAACTGAATGTGAGCTCACTGCATACAGACCAAGACAGAAAAGGATCAGAAAGAGAGAAAGTGGTGGCGGAGAAGAGAGAATGATAGAGAGAGAATGAAAGAGAGAGAATGAAAGAGAGAGAAAGAGAGGGAAAGAGAGGGAAAGAGAGAGAATGAAAGAGAGAGAAAGAGAGGGAAAGAGAGGGAAAGAGAGAGAATGAAAGAGAGAGAGAATGAAAGAGAAAGAATGAAATAGAGAGAATGAAAGAGTGAGAGAATGAAAGAGAGAGAATGAAAGAGAGAGAGAATGAGAGAGAGAGAATGAAAGAGAGAGAATGAAAGAGAAAGAATGAAAGAGAGAGAATGAAAGAGAGAGATGTCGTGGAGTTGGGGGAGACGGCATATTTTGAATCGTTTATTTAGTTGTGACAAAACAAATAGAATGACGTGTGGATGACCGACGAGGGACAGGAAGTAATTTCACCCGCCCACGCACACTCTCTCACACACAAACACGTGCGCGCGCACGCACACGGACACACGCATGAATATATAATTATCTCTCTTTATTCAAATCAAATGCCTAAAAACTCGAATGCTGCAAACCCTATATTTTTCTTCCTTTAATTTAGAAATTAGATGCAATAAGAGATTAACAAGAATGACTATTTAAGGTCAAGAGCCACTCAAGGTAGAGCGTTACTGATTGAGGTTGTTGTATGAGTGTAAAAAGAGGAGGGAAGGATTGCAGTTTATGAGGATATTTAGTGTAGATAATGGTTAATCCTAGACTTGAACAGGTCAAGATTGTAGTGATCAGGAAAACATCGTTTTGGGATTCTGTTTCCACAAAGCAGCGGGCTCTTGAGATGAAGCTGAATTTCCTGTCTATTAATAAAATCAAATAATTGAAACAATATCTTGTAAAAAAAAAAAAAGCTACAAAATAGATAGAGACTCCATTCTAACCGCAGTTACCTCAACAGATTATTTTTGGCTTTTCTTATTAAAAGGAGAGTAACAGTTATTGACGCGTTAAGTGGAATCGCCAAGACACGTTCAATATCCAGTCCAGTCTGTTGCATTTACTTTCGCACCGTTGCACTTAGGAAAAGCACCAATCTATCTCTTCTTCCGAATGTCGGTTAAATGAAAGGATATATTAGGCTTTTTAGCCTTGATTGCTCACTAGTCTAAGACAAGGTTTGTTTTAGGGCGTTATGTATCTGGAAAATATCATACTCACAGATACTAAAACAGAGAGTTAAAAATAGTATTGCTAATAGTTTTGTAGTCTACACAGCTCTGTCAGGATAAATAAAAACCTGAGGTGTAAAAGGTCTACAAAGCCGCACCACTGACATATTCCTCTGTCATCATCAAATCAGTCAGTGTACTTATCTCTCTCTCTGAACGTTTCCATCAGCGATGCATCCTCGCCGTTCTGAGTAGAACCTGAATTCTCACTACACACGAAGAATGGTTCCATTCTAAAAGAGGTTCTTTCGTTTGAACATCAGTCAGGATTCATGTACACCCCATACATCTACGGCTTCTTATATCGTTCTAGAAAATACCTGACTCCACCGGCTATTCTACGTTTTTACAAATGTCAGATCAGATCAAAAATGCGGTATTGAAAGCATATCTTTCTTAGCTCTGTCTAACCCTCACTTTCCAGCCTTGACAGAGTTCGAAAGGGTCTACCCGGTCTTGTGGGGGAATGTCTTATTTTCCACCCTACAACAACTTTCTTACGGACGAAACGTCACTAGCCTGTCGCTATTTCAAGGGAAAATGTGCTAACGAGCTACATTCTAAATTCTGTCAGTTTAGACCTAAAAACCGCTATGCCACGTACACAAGATCGAATCATAATCATTCTCTTCTTATTCTATCGGTAAGAAAGAAACCTTAATTCAGACAGTTTCTTCCCAAGAATCGCTACTTTGTCGAAAACACCTAAAATATCATCAATTTTATTGCCAATATTTCATTTTTTTCCTCAAATTTAATTAAGCAACCTATTATATATATATATATATATATATATATATATATATATATATATATATATATATATATATATATATATATATTTGTGTGTGTGTGTGTTTGTGTGTGTAGTTTCTTTGTGCACTTTATTTCTGCGCAATTATTTGTTTTATTTCTCTTCTCGATAAGATATAAATGTCTGAGAAAATGTAAATGAAAGCAAATCTATTCAAGAAACCAGCTGCAGGAGTTTAAACATATTCGCCACCTTCTTGAATGCAAAGTTTTTTTTTAACACAATCTACAGGTGTATTTATGTGCTAACTCAGTGATGCCATTTGTAAAGCTTTCACGAAGACCTGGTCGATTTACTTGCTAGATAACAAGTATTAGCAGAGAGCAAGGTTTTGGTGAATATATTCACGACGTCCGCACAAGGAAACATATCTATTTACATCTTATGTATTAGAGAATTTATTAATATCTTAGCTACAAAAAGAAACTGCCCGTCGATCAGTCTGTTCTGATCGATCAATCGGTTTACTTGTGTTTCTATCTATCTATCTATCTATCTATCTATCTATCTATCTATGTTTTTCATAATTTTTTCTACTGTGATATCGAAAAAAACGAAAGAGTTATGTTCCTTTTTGCTTCGCAGTGCCTATTGTACAACTCTACCACAAATATATATATATATATATATATGTGTGTGTGTGTGTGTGTGTGTGTGTGTGTGTGTGTGTGTGTGTGTGTGTGTGTGTGTGTGTGTGTGTGAGAAAGAGGGAGACTGGTCTCTGTCAAGGCTGGCAAAATGTGTTACATTTGTTGAGAGTCTCTGCCTTCGGGCGGAGAGGAACTCAGACGAGGCTATGCCTACGGACAGAGTCTCGTCTGGGGAGGTAGACAGCCACCCGACTCCGTTAATGCGGGGTCTACGCGGAATTTTTTTTTCTGGCGTACGCGATCGGAAATCCCCACGTCAAAAACCGGCCTTGTGCCACATCTCACCTTGTGAGGAGTTCTTGGGTAAATACCGAGAGTGGTTTTCCAAAGTAGACACTGCTTTTGTCTCCTTCCTTGATAAGAAATAAAAAAAAGGGACAAGATGCTTCGTCAGACTATTTTGTCGTTTTCAATCCATGCTGTGTATTTAACTGTCGTAGAATATATATATATAAAAAAAAGTTCTTAAAAGTGTGTAACATTAAACAAGTTGAAAGATGTTATTTCTAACACTGCAAATAACTCTGTCCAGGTGCTGCTATGGATTTTTACGGGATGTATTTATCCCAAACACCAGCCATTTTAAAATTCAGAGTTGTCCTGGCCAGTGCTTCTCAACCTTTTTTTACCCAATGCACCTTTTTCAATACGTCAGAATATCATTCTCCACCCGCTTTCCAAGGTTGTCCTACTCAAAAGGTTCATTCCAAATAAAATGCATATACAATGAGGGATTGTCAAATTGTCACCATCTTATATTTTTAATTAAATACACGCATGCACGTTGTTTGTTTTTGATTTTGTCGACTGTACAGTATAGTAGGGTCAGTTGGCCGTCGTCTGTGACAAAAAGGAGCACCATGAGGCAATTCACAAGAAATTTGGAAACGACATACTCTATTGATTGGCATTCGCGCCGGAAGCTTCAATACGGCCATTTCAGAGTGTTTGGGTGTCAATCTGAGGACATTGCAGAGGATTCAGAAAGAGTTGGATGATGTATCCAGTCAACATCATGCTGTTTGGTGTGATCACTAGAGATGGCGACGTTATGCCTACATTCATCTTCCCACGGGGTCTCAGACTCAACACGGAGGCCTACATCAAGTGCCTTGAGGTAGTGCCTCTCTGGATCAAAAGGGTGGCTGCTGGAAGACCCTATGTCTGGTAACAGGATTATGCACCATACCACACAAATAGAAAAACACAGTCATGGCTGTCAGACAATTTCTGTGACCACATCACCCCTTACATCTGGCCACTTAACTCCCCAGACTGCACTCCCTTTGATTATTGTGTGTGGGGCGCAGTTAAGCGAGAGACAAACAAAACTCCTTGTAACACAAAAGAAGAATTAAAGGCAAAGATTATGGCAGCATTCATCAACTTAAACAAGGAGACCATCCAGAAGAGATGAAGGTGTCTTGGAAGTCGTCTGGAAGCCGTGGTTGAAGCCAATGGCGATCTTATTGAATAAATCTACTCTTTCGTATTTCAAGATATTTTGATGTAATTTTGGTAAATATATCTGTTAAAATGAGATAATAGTATTATTTTCCTTTTTGGGTAATTTAGGCGACAATTTGTCCAATTATTGAAAATCTTCATTCTTTTCCGTATCAGTGCATCTACATTTATATGG
This sequence comes from Acanthosepion lycidas, assembly GCA_963932145.1. NCBI lineage: Eukaryota > Metazoa > Mollusca > Cephalopoda > Sepiida > Sepiidae > Acanthosepion > Acanthosepion lycidas. Next base: position 59,288,844 of record OZ010589.1, read on the forward strand.
ATTATTTTTATAGTGTTTTACAAATTTAATAGCAATGGAATACATTAATGGATTTTTACAGTGTTTTACAAATTTAATAGCAATAGAAAATATTAATGGATTTTTATAGCGTTTTAGAAATTTATTAGGTTGGTGCAAAAATAATGACGTAATGATGTCGTTTTTTGACGTTAAAGAATACGTCAAAAAACGACATTATTACGTCATTATTTTTGCACCAAACATTATTAGGTTGGTGCAAAAATAATGACGTAATAATGTCAACAGAAAATATTAATGAATTTTTAAAACTTGAATACATGTACAATAACATGTTTTAATTCACAACTAATTATTAAATAAATAAACTGAAGCATAATTCAATAAAAAAAAGGCTCAGTAGAATACCAAGGTTATTTACACTATTAACATTTTTCGGACTGTTGTCCTCGTCTTTGTTGCCATATTAAAACGTCGTGAATATGGTAAGAAATATGAGGACAACAGCCCGAACAAATGTTAATAGTGTAAATAATTACAATACCTCATCTGAGAAATATCGACAGATAGTGCGTCTCTGTCTTTGGGCAGAGCGCGCTCGGGAGCGGCTCCGTCAAAGGACAGCAGAGTCGCTACTGAGGAAAATTATACAAAGAGGTGCCCAACCCTGGGGAACAGCTGCCCACGGTCGCGCCCTCTCATTGCACCAGAGAGAGGGATCGGTGCTCGCACCGAGGACAGCGCAACCGACGGTTGCGGAGGCTGCGGACAATTTCTGTTCCTAGCCCTGGTGTATGCGTTCGAGCTCCCCACATTAAACCGATCTTGTGTCACAACCTGACTTCGTGGCGGGGGTGAGTAAACCAAACGTCGACAGATAGAATACGAAGGTATTGTTATTCAATAAACAAAATGCTGTAAATAACCCCTCCCCTCCAAAAAAAAAATCAAATATTTTCCCATACCATAAACCCTGAAATTACCCCTGGGTTGAATTCCCACCTGGTTGATGACACCTACGATAGACTAACTGCTAACCAAAAGAGAGTATAGTCTAGTTAACATATAGCTGGGGTAAGAAGGGATGGAGTCATTCCTTCCCAAAGAGTATTTGTGCATAAGTGAACGCAACGCCCTTGAAAGATATACTGATTTTTTTACGGTTTATCACCCTTTGGTATGTTATTTAAAGCCAGAAAATATTTTATATAGTAATTATTTCTTTTGAGATAATAATAATTTACTGATAGAAGCCCTACTAATTAACCCATAGATGTGGGAGAAGAAGTGGGTTGAAACCTTTCCCAATGGTATTTGGGCGTAAGTGAATCCAACAAACCCGACTGGAATTAGAAAACAGCTCTTCGATTTCCAGTTTCGAGTCGTTATCCATTACAACACACGCACATCAAAACTTACAGTACCTCCTATTCCCAAGTGGTCACCCATCTGACCAGGCTTGACGTTACTTAACTTAGGTGATCGGACGCGTTTTAATGTGATATGACCGTAAGCCTCGGATGGGATAAGCTAAATAAGGCAAAATTAATAAATGCTTCGTTTAAGAAATTCAGAAAAAATTATTTTTTGTTATAATAGTGTATAATTACCCTTTCGTTAATAGGTATATTCTTGTATATGTCATATCCTTACTATGCGTGGGTGATCATGTTTCTCCACAACTTCCTACCATTCGTAGCTCAAAGCAATGTTTGCCACCGTATTATTCCTCCAAATTTCTGTTCTGCTATACAAGTTCGTTAGCTAGGTTACTCACTGTTCCCCTTTGTTTTTTTTGTTTTTTGTTTTTTTGGATTTTTTTTTTTGGGGGGGGGGTTACTTCTGGGTTCTACGCTGTTTCTGATTTTCATCAATGATCTTCCTGACGTCATCAGTTCCCAAGTAGGCATTTATGCAGATGATACTACCATTTACTCCTGTGTCAATAGCAAATCCATCAGAACTGGCAAAATGCCCTCATTTAACCACCATAGAGAAAATTTCCTACCCGCCATCAGCATAGCTGATGCTAGACCCCTGGAGAGCGACACACTGCACCTTCTCACGTGGAACGACTACATTGAACCAACAGCTGCATCTACTGAAAGGAAAGTTGGGTCACTGTGTCGTGCCAGAAGGTTTTTCTCATCAGAGATCATCTTGCACATTCACAAATCTTCCATTTGGCCGTGCATTGAATACTGTTGCCATATATTGTCTGGTGCTCCTGCTACTCAGCTCGAAGTTCTTGACAAAATCCAAAGAAGGATATGCAGTGCAATCGATCCTAACTTGACATCTCGACTTCAGTCACTTTCTCACATACAAGATATGGATTCCCTCTGTCTTTTCTACAAATATTTTCATAGCAACTGCTCTAACGAGCTTTTTTCTCCTGGTGACCCGACTAGATAAATTCATGCCACTAGTTTGACATCTAGGTTCTAACCTTTTAGTGTCGAAATAGTTAAATGTAACCGCCATTTCTACTCCAATAGTTTCTTTTCTCGTACTTGCCGCCCGTGGAACTCTTTTCCGTTTACTTGCTTCCCTGAAAAATACAGTCTTCAAAACTTTAAATACAACGTCGATCGCTATCTTCTGTCTTCTTGAATCCCATTCATCTTTTATCCTTTTTCTCAATCACCCATTATACACAGTCTTTTCTCTCACTTTCACTCTCTGTAAACCCCTAAGTACTAGGTGCACTCCCGCCTTGCTTGGGGTGAACTGATTTAAAAAGATGTGTCCTGGAAATTTCAACTCTTTTTGATCTTAATGACAGGTGTCATTTTCGTTCTCATTTTCCAGAAAACTTGTATTTTGCTCACATGTTCTGTCCATGGTATTCTCTCTACCTAGCACGTACCATTCTTGCAATGTTGCAGATACTTTGTATTTTGACTGGGGGATGTGTGACAGTGTGTCGACATTACTACAACATTTCAACCAACTATATTCCTGATCCCAAACTGACCTCTCATCTCCTACGATTGGGTAACGTTGCAAAATGCTGTAGTTGAATAATTACGTATTGGTCAGATAACATCAGAAATTCTTTTTCTCCGCTTAACAATATGTTTAGAAGGTAGAAATATTCTTTTTAAAATCTGAGAATCACTAATTTAGATAGGGCTTACGACCACATCACATTGAAACATTAGTTCCCGTACTAAAGTTAAGCAACAGCGAGCCTAGTCAATATCTACAGGGTGATCCGAAAATCGTGTCACCCCTAGATAATATAATTTTCTATTTCAGAAGATGGATTAAAAAAATGATGGTGTTCATACAGACCTTCTCGATATGTGACAGCGTCAATGAAAGTGAATAAACTGAACCCAGTAAATGTGCTTCGTATTACTGTATTACTTGTTGTCCTCATTACATTTTCGTAGGGGGATGACAAAACTTTCCGACCACCCTGTAGATAGCTAAACGCTTGGGAATACCAGATGCTGTAAGCTGGGATGTGCAGGTGGTGTAATGGATTATGGGTCGGAACTGTTGTTCGAAGGTCAAGTTTCAATTCCAGTTGGTTTTGTTATATTCACTTACGCGCAAATAGCCTTGGAAAACATAAGAATCTACCTCTTCTCCCCTATTTATGGGTTAATTAGTAATATTTGTATCGCTAAAATTTTTATTATCTCTAAAAAAAAAAGAATTAATAAATTAATTAAATAAAATTGCGTACGAAATATTTAGATTTCGGCATTAAAAAAACGATGAGGTCGATATGCCGCTAAATAAAACAACCAACCAATAAATCTAATTTAAATAATGAATCTCAGCTTCTAAAATCTTCCTTGAATTTCTCTTAAAGTAACGTTATAAGGCAAAATATTTGCAACGTTATAATGTAACGTTGCCGCCGTCATTTTTTTTTTTTTTTTTTTGGTGGGGGTCTCAAAGAAAATTATTGCATCCTTTATGTAACGTTACCGAACCATGTTTCAATGTCATAGTCTTTAGATATGTTCATGAAATAAGCTTTAGAGTAAAGGTCGGTAAAAAATGAAAGTCATTTTGTGGAATCATAGTTTTTAGATATGTAAATAAAATGAACTTTGGAGTAAAGGTCTACAAAAGTTAAAATGCTAGACGCACACTAATATATAATATACTTATAATGCAAGGCACTAGAGTCACTCAAGGCAGAGAGTTTCTGTTAAATTAGTTAGGAGATATAATTTTGGAAGAAAAGAGGAAGTGGTAGGAAGTGAATATGGGGATGAGAAGAATAAATATAGATTGGCCTTTGACTAGGGATTAAAATAGTAGTTTTCAGGGAAGCATCCACGCGGGAGTTTATTGCATATAATAGCTGTTCTGAGTGGCATTTTCTTCTTACATTTGCGATACGCAGAATAATAATAATTAGCAGCATGGCCCGGCGTTGCCCGTGCTTGATTCAAAAATTGTACGACTCATACAGCAATCGCTCTCACTTGACTTAAAATAGTTTTGCCCTTCCTTGCCTCTAAAGGAGTGCCCTTTGACGTGCTGATGTTGCTACATGCCTTACTTCCTGCCTATCTCACACTGCGAATTTTTTCTAAGCTCTATACTAAACATTAAATCTGTTACGAAAAAAAGAACTAAACAAAATGAACACAAAACGATCAGCTTTAAAAAAGGACTCGTAACTGGAAAAACCGAATGAAAAAAGAATGTTAACAACAAATACTTTTTCACACCCAACCCAGTTCTGCGGAATCAGAATCAACGTTGAGTTTAAGCAAGCGAATGAGCCAATTGGAGTAAGGTGCTATGCAGATTTAAATTTTTTCCCACTTATGACGAATGCAGCTATCGATTATTTTGCATGCTAGCATGCTAGTTAACATTCGTGTCAGTCAGCTGTTGGCTCTCGCGCTGGTCAATAGAATCTTCCTGCCTATTCGTGGCAGCCAGCTATAGGCTCTCACTCTGACCAGTAGAAAATGGCCCCAAACTACATGAAAACTACCGTAGAAGCATGAAAAAAATCGATTATTTCCACTATCGATGGGAGTTGGGAAATGCAAAGTCGGTCTTGGCCTTCCCGCTAACTTGGAGCATGTGCATGTAAATTTTGGTGCAAATCCGTCGAAAATTGCGGCCGTGCATTCGTTACACACACACACACACACACACACACACACACACACACACACACACACACACACACATCCTGCCTTTCATAGATAGAGATAATAATAATAATAATAATAATAATAATAATAATAATAATAATAATGAGGAGGAGGAGGATACGTTTCCGGTGCCTGGTATGTACTCATCTGACTGGGTGTCATGATGGTTGTATTGAGCTTCATGGATTTGTTTGTGTAGGTACGGTGGAATAATGGATAGCGGCTCGGACTGAGGAATCGGTAGAGCCGAGTTCGAATTCCAGCCGAATCCATTACATTCACTTTCGGGTTCATACCCTTCTTCTTCTCTCAGCTATGGGTAACCTCGTTGGTTAGACTCTCCGTCCATGGCATTCTCAGCATCCTTCTGTAGAACCACATTTCTGTTGCTTCCAGTCTTCTCTTTATCTGTGAGGAAATTGTCCCGTATTCTCTGCCATATAGTGATTTTCCAAGCGTAGTTTAGATGCGACACCATGCCCAATGTAGGGGGCACCCAGTGAGGATCGAACTCACTACCCAGTCGTAATTGTTCTAGCGAGACAAACTTGCTAACCATTTTACACCGCCTCGAGGTGCCCTCCTCTGTCATATAGTAGCATTGATCCGCTCTCTCTCTCTCTCTCTCTCTCTCTCTCTCTCTCACTCAATAATAAGAATGATAATAATTGTCTGGTGGAGTCATAGATAGTCTTTCGATGTGTACAATAAGTTTTGGAGTAAATTTCTGTGAGAAACGAAAGTACTTTTGATACACACTAATTAATAATAATAATAAGCCGGAGACGGTCATCTATGATGAAAATGTAAAGACTTTATGGGGCATGAAAATTCAAATGTACAAAGTCAGTGAACTTTTGCACCCGGATATAATTGCTCTCACAAAAGAAGACCGGGTTTGTGACCTTTAGTGACGTTGCTTGTCCGTTTGGTACCAGAGTTGTCGAGAAAGAAGGAAAGAAAACTGAGAATTCTACAGATCTAAAGTACGAAACCACGAGAATATGGAATTCCCGGATAATATGTGCCTATTGTAATCAGAGAATTTGGAAATGTGTCAGAGAATTTTGCTCGTTGATTAAAAAAATTTTAGCTATGTCCCCCAAAAGCGATACTTAATGTTTTTGATGCATTAAAAAAAAAAAAAAAAGAAGAAAAATCGGCCCTGTTTAGTTTAAATATATGATCTATCTTCCTTGTTTGATCGACCAGAACAACGTATCACTAAAGTTGAGAAAATTCTCTACATTAAAATATACATTGAAAAAAAATAGATATAATATACGGAACAAGACAAAAAAAAAAAAGAAACAAGCCGTCCTTCTGCTGATGATTATTATTATTATTATTATTATTATTATTATTATTATAAAGATGATTATTATTTTATTACGGCTGTATTGAATTATGTGCTAATTTGATTTACAATAAATAGTAAATTAGTGATATTTTTTAAAAGAATATTCTTATTGACTAACAAAAGATAGCTATTCTAGTTTAAAGACTTTGAAATAACAATGTACAGTATTTTTATTCGAATTATTGGACTTATCTTGTTTTTTTTTTTCTTTTTGTTTTTATCACAGCGTTTGCCGAAACGTTGTAAAAAAAACAACAAAAATAAGGAAAATAGTCCGAATATAAATATTGTAAAAGGATAGCGGCTCGGATTGAAGAATTGGAGAGCCGAGTTTGAATTCTAGTCGAATCCATTACATTCACTGCTAATACTCTTGGGAAACGTATGAATCCTCTTCTTCTCCCCCCCCAGCTATGGGTAAATAGCAGAACAGACCGGGTTCTATACTCTTGAATCGTAATTGATCGACCGCAGAAAGAAATGGCAACCTATTGCGGGGAAAAAATCTGCCTCATCAGTCATGTATCGAAAGATACATGATCGACTAAGCGTGTATCACGCATGGCACATAACTGAATAAATAATGATAAGTCTTCATCCCAGAAATTCAAACAAGAATTAGTCTTTATACTAATCAAATGATACCATATGATTAAAAAAAAAACACAGGAAATTATTATTTTAACTAACACTATCCCTGTTTGTAAATAGTTTGAACATCAGAAATGCAATAAACAGATATGCAACAATAAAAATAAGTCTGGTTTATGTACAAAATCCAGTGGAAACCTTCATTCACTGTCTGCTACTTTGGTGTTACTTGAGTAAATTTGTGCATTTAATAATTTCCTTTAAGGTAAATAACATATTTTAGTAGAATCATGCACATATTTAATTCGTATCGAACAATTTTTTCTTGAAGGTTTTTATTTTACTTTAATTCAAAGCTAATAGATTAAAATTAATATTCTTAATAAGCAAAAACACTTTGGTGTGTTTTCAAATCAAAGTTAAAGTGATTGGAATCTTTTTTTCTACTAATTACTTACGAGCAAAATCGATAAATTGGCCCATATCGACAGATTTGTCAACACAACTTAATTGTCTTTATTAAAACTTTATCAAAATAAAATATACTCTTCTGAAAAGTTATTTGAGAAAAATTAGCTGATTTAAAGTTTAATTAATTTGAATTGAAACGAATATTACGATTTTAGTTTAAATATCGCAGATAAGCATTTTTAATACGGTGTGGGAGTGTTTTGATGTGTTGATGTTTCGGAAATTTAACTTAGGGGTCAATAACTAGAAAATTACACGAAGAATACAATGTTAATTATATATATACACCAGCTAGATGTTTTCCATAAAAGCTCTCAATCTGTGGAGTTAAACTTCAAGACAGAACATCTAACGTAAACCTTTTTAACAGGTGTAATATTGGAGGAATCGAGACTTTCTCATACAGCTTCAGTTACAATGGGCTGGTCATATCTTGAGAATGTTTGATGACAGGATACCCAAGATCCTAATGTACAGCCAGATCAGGGATACAGGAATGTAGGACGCCCATGGCTAAGATACAAAGACAAGCTGAACTTGTCAGCTGTCAATATACCACATAACACCCTTGAGCGATTAGCCTTGGAGTGGGTAGAATGGAGATCAACGTGTTTTAGTGGACTCAGCAGTTTTCAATCTGCTTGTGTGAATCGTCTTCAAGAAGCGAGAGCAAGATCTAAAAGGTCAGCCAATCTAACAGTGATCTCATCCCACAACCCTCACGCTTGCTCCATATGTGGCCTCCTTTTTAAATCGCTAGTGGGTCTTAAGTGCCACTTAAGATTATCGCACAAAATTTAATAACTGAATCAATTAAGCTGTCATATTCTCATACGTCGAATCCGACAGTAGAGTCATTATATATATATATATATATATATATATATATATATATATATATATATATATATATATATATATATATATATATATATTATTATTCTAATTTAAAATCCTAAAAAAATGAAAACTAATTTTGCAAAAAGACATTATTCATGAATTTCTTTTCTGTATCAATAATGACCATAATATATTTATTCATAAAAGCAATTAAAAGCCTTTCTATTAAATAATGTTCTAGGTTTATTGCATTTTTTATTGGACGATTCCAAGCTGATTATCTGTAATTAGGGTCTTTTTAAACAAAAACATTTCATGATTTAAATTCTCGCAGAACTTGTCCATATGATAAATATAAATATTAAGCGTTACAAAAAAAAAAATTAAAAAAAAAATTCTCGAAATTTAAAAAAATTAAATGAGTGAATAGAGGCAACATATATTTTCACCAAGTTTTTCCAAAAAAGGAAAATTTAATAATAATTTAATTAATTTCTGAATAAATCCTAATAGTGACAGTAAATCTGATAATTATCTGATTTTTGCAAGAATTACCAAATTGATGTTTTTTCCTGCAAAAAGACACTTAAATTCCATGTCCAGATTTATGGTTCCGCGTTGACGACAGAAAAAGAAAAATTTTAACTAAAATTTCCAAAGTTCTAAATGGGATAAAAAAAAATTTCCAAAGTTCTAAAAAGGATAAAAATTTTTTCAAGGTTCTAAAAAGGATAATTTTTTTTTTTTTTTTTTTGATCTTTCCTGTTTTTATTGACAAAGATGTTGACGATAAAATTTTGTTTTTATCGTATTTTGATAATTTTTTTATTATGTACCCCCTTTCTTAGCGAATTTTTGGAAGTACATACCTACATTATATTTTTAGTGAGTTTTATGAGGAGGCACGGTGGAATAATGGATAGCGAGTTCGAATTCCAGTCGAATCCATTAAATTCACTTACGTGCTAATACCCTTGGGGAAGGTATGAATCCTTTTCTCCCCACCCCCAGCTATGGGTAAATAGCAGGTCAGACTGGGTTCTGTAACCTTGGATGGCAACTGGTCTACTGCAGAAAGAAATGGCAAATTACTGCGGGAAAATAATCTGCCTCGTCAGTCATGTATCGAAAGATACATGATCGCCTAAGCGTGTATCATACATGGCAAATAACTGAGTTTTATATGGCTTGTTTAGTTTACTTGACACAGACCGAACAATCAGAACAGTAGTGAATAACTATGACTGCTAGATGTAGCTTAATATCCTATGACTGCTAGATGTAGCTTGATATCCTATGACTGCTAGATGTAGCTTGATATCCTATGGACAAAATCAGCTGATAACATCGAATAAGCTGAGCAATAAACAATATAGTGGAATCATCGATAGTTTTAAATTATGTTCTAAAATTAAGAGTTTTTTTTTTTATTAGTTAATGCTTTGCTTCTAATTTCTTCGTCTTCTTCTTTCGAAAATAATTCTTTTTTCTTTTTTTTCTTTATAATTTATAGCAGCTGGGTGGGGTTTTAGCATATTCTTTCCCTAACACCAACCGTTGACCCTTCCTTTGCAATAGCACCTATTATTTTTCTCTCCACCCTTCAAGTCTCTCACTGGCCTTTCTTTCGGCAACATTTTTTGCAAAATGCTTTTCCACACATCCGTCCCCTCCGACATGAAAACTTTCTGTCGCTTTCCTCCTTTTTTTTTTTTTTTTTTTTTTCTCTTGCTTTGATTAAGGGCGGACATCGGTTTGAAAAAAGTTCACAGCTTCAAAAGAAGTGAATGTCCACCGTAGAAATTCAGGATACAAACTTGAACAATATAATAGCAAAATAAAGACGCACCAGAGGCGGACTTGCGCCGAGACACAAGGAAAAAATGTGCTGCTTGCTGTCAATGTTAAAGCAAGTCATCCATATCGCTAAAATGACATTTTTATGGTCTATGAAAGGGTTTACTTAGGTCAACCCTGAAACTCAATATTCAAATCGGATGAGCGTTTTATTTTCTTTGTGTATATGTAGTTTACTTAAAATCCTCCTCCTCCTCTTCTTCTTCTTCTTCTTTCATCATTATTATATTTATTCCACATTTTCTTCTCTTCTTTTTCTTCATCTCCTTCCTCTTCTCCTTCTTCTTCTTCTTCCTCTTCTTCTTCTGTTATCCTTCTCCGTATTCTTTTTCTTAACCTCCTCCTCTTCTTATTTACCTCTTCTAATTTTATAATTCCACACTTCTTCTTCTTCTTCTTCTTCTTCTTCTTCTTCTTCTTCTTCTATTATTATTATTATTATTATTGCACATTTTTTCTTTCATTTTTTTTTTCATCTAGTCTTCTTCTGTTATCCTTCCCCGTATCTTTCTTCTTCTTCTTCTTCTTCTTCTTCTTCTTCTTCTAGTACTCCCCTTCTCATTTTATAATTACACTTTTCTTCTCCTTCTTTGCTTGTCTTTGATTCTTCTTCTTCTTCTTCTTCTTCTTCTTCTTCTTCTTCTTCTTCTTCTTCCACATTTTCATCTCTTCTATTTTTCACGTCTTCTGTTTTCCTTCCCTTTACTCTTTTTTGTTCTCTTCTTCTAATTTTATAATTACACTTTTCTTCTTCTTTTTTGCTTGTCTTGATGATGATGATGATGATGATGGTGATGATGATTCTTCTTCTTCTTCTTCTTCTTCTATTATTCCACACATTCTTTCTCATCTTCTTCTTCTTCTTCTTGTCTTTCGTTTAATAGTTTTTTCATGCCATTTTTCTTTGGCGTTTATCCTTTTCTATTTCTTTTACTCCTACGTCTTCCCTTCCATAGCACATTCTTTCGTTGAAAGGAAAACAAACAAAAGCTGTATTAAATGAAATTAAATGCAGTGCTCATTATTATAGGCGAACTTGGAATATTTTTAAAGACCTTTACCGAATTTAAAAGGATCCGATGTTCAAAGAAGAGGGATGGTAGGTGGGCAACAAATAACTACAATGAAGGAAATAATAGCAATAATTCATTGAATAACCTATACGCTTTCTCCTAGATCATAAAATATTAGGAAGAACGGAAAATGCAGCAGCCTAAAAGATAGGGTCCAGGTAAAACAATAATACTAGGTCCACCTCTCCTTCTTGATTTATATTAATGATCTACCTAACAGCATAATCCGATCTCTTGTGAATATCTATGTAGATAATGCAAAGGAATATGGGTGCACATCTAAAAATTTAAATGACCAGAGCCTAGCAGATGATCTCTTCTCTCACTTAACTCTAACAACTCAATGGGGTGGGGGTGGAGGGAACTGGCTGATTGCATTCAGTACGTCAAAGATCAAACTTGTAACATTCATCACCATCGAGCAGCAGTAGCGTGCAGAGTGTGTGAAGGCACCGAGCATCTATATCGGGAGGGTATCTAATCAAAGACTGAAATATTAGGTTGGTGCAAAAATAATGTCGTTTTCCCACATATGTTACTATGTGAGAAAACGACAGTATTTTTTGCACTATAATTTAGTTTATATTTAATTTGAATAAAGTGTTTATTTCATGTTTCATCTGTTTTTACATATTTAAAATGTCTTCCTTTCTCACATTTCTTACTACTAGGCCCTACTTGTGTCATAAGGGTGTACAATCAAGGAGTTGGCCCCAGACATCACCAGATCCCTGCACGTCACGGCCAAGCAAGCCCTGAATCTCCTCCTAAAGCAATGAAGTATGTTCTCTCAAGGCAGCTATTTGCCTTGAACGCCAATTAGGACTAGACCTCAAATCGAGTATGGCTGTCATATTTGGTCTGGAGCTGTTCAGTCTTTACTTTTCACTCTTGATAGAGTCCAAAAGCGTCTACGCGGCCTTGTGGGTGATGGATTGTTTTCTACTTACAAACTCTTTCCCATAGACGAAACGTTCCCTGTTTCTTGCTACTTCCGTGGAAAATGTTCAGTTTCCCAAATTCTAACCGCGTCCCAACTAAGACTTGCCATGTACATTGAGGCAAACAACGTTCATCCTCTTCGCATTCCATTAGTAAGGAGTAAGTTTCACTCTGATAGCTTCTTTCCAAGAACTGTTGATTTGTGGAACAAAACCCCGGGAGGATATTTTCCCAACAATCTACAATCTTAACCAGTTCAAATCTAGGGTTATCTTTCACACATATCTTCATAAACTGCTCCCTTACTGTTACCGCTCACACAAAAAACCATCTTCAGTAACCATCTGCCTTGAGTGGCCCTTGGGTCTTGTATAGGGTGAAGTTTAGTAAAAAGGAAAAAATGAAAAGTGATTTATGAAATAATAAATTATATTGATTGTTTTCGTTGTTAGATCGTATTAGAAGCGTTTAGATCTAAAAAAAATTGTTAAAAGTTCGATTTCCGTTGTATTACAACAGACGTCATATTAACGGGCATGTTTTTATAAAATAAATTCTCAAAATTCATATATTTTTAATTATTTCTTCTCACATTGAAAATAGAATAAAATAATCAATATTTTCAGTTTATTATACTTCTATTATTTTAAGAAAGGTAAAAAATATAGACTGAATACAAAAAAATATAAAGCTTATATAATATGTTCTGTGAATGAACGAAAGTTTCAAAAGTGGTCTTGAAAATTTCGTATTAGATATTTCTCGCTGAACGAGGTTCCATGGTTGGGATGCCTAGTTGAGGTTGACAGCGATCAAATCAAGATATTTATTACAATAATCACCGTTATAGTGCGCGTGAAATAACTGACGTACTCAAAATAAGTGTTGAGAATCATTTGCACCAGATTGGTTATGTTAGCCACATTGATGTGTGACTTCCACATGAGGAAATTTAAAAAGTTTAGCATCTGCGTTAATCTCCTGACAAAAAAATCAAATGATTGACTCGACCAAGTACTGCCGCCATATGATACCAGCTGAAAAGCCGCAATCGACGAAAAGCGTCCGTTCGGAATTAGTTCATCGAAAAGGTGAAATTGTCCGTTAAGATAATTTGCATTTTTTTCTCAGGCAAACGCTGATGCAATCTGGCTGGAAATTTTTCATTCAACAGATAGTATACCTCTGAATTAACTTTTATTCTGGTCATTTGCAGAATATTTTTTTCTATGAAAAATCTTCAATTTCCAGTATGACTATAAAAGATGCGAATAACTGCTCTTTATCGTCATACCCAGGACTAAGAACAAAGAAGGTCAAAGAACTGCTCTGCTTGTCCTTTTGAGGGGCGCCTTTTGTAGCATATCCGTCATGCGTAGCTGTCTTCATCCGCTGGTTCAACCGTTGAGATCTGTTGTAATCATTATCCATTTGTTCCGTCATCGTTTGGGGTTTTTTTTTGGGGGGAGGGGGTCGCGCTTAATCTGGTCCCTCCTTGTTTTTTTTTTGTTCCTTTTTTTTAATATTGATTCAGAATAATCTATTTCGTCCTCCATTATTCATGTTTCAAATATTTTGAACAATGATAATAATAAAAAAAATATTTTCACATATTTGATGATTTCATACTTTCAGTTCTTTCGTATCTGTTTATATTTCTGAGATGAGGTATTATGTACACTATTTACATTATTCGGACTATTGTCCTCATCTTTCTGGCCATATTTATCACAACGTTTCAGTCGTTGTACGCTTCGGCCTTCTTCAGGTGGTTGGAATGTCGAACTGAACCCTTTATTTCGCTCTCTGGTTAGACTGTTCTAGTTCCACGTGCCACGTCTAATGGATGTCAGTTATCTCCTGTTAATTCCCCTCTGCAAATTCTCCATTGCCTTAAACAGGTATTGAACTCACACTCTTTGGGTACTGTCACTGGATCTAACAAACGCCTTTATCCACTGTGCCATGTGTCCTTGAGGACATCTGTGTATGAATTTCTGGGTATTATGTCTTAAACCTAATGTCTTCAGCAATCATTTTTACCATTGCTCATATTGCAATTTTTGCTGTTATCATTTTATGTTTTTTACCAGAGCTCATATTGCAATTTTCGTTGTTATCACTTTTCTCTGGCACTCCTTATTACTGGTTCCCATATTGTTTTCATTTTTATGCTTGGTCGGCTCAGATTTTTGTGGCCTAGTATATGTACTGATTCCTTAAGTTTACGAATTTTCCAATGATGTTCTTTGTCTATGATTTTAACCTGATCCCACAGAGGGCGGTGATCTCCCTTTTCTCACCATATGTGATCAGTCACGCCTGATTTTTCCACTTCCCCTCGTGTTACAGCTTTCTGGTGTTCTTGAAGCCTTACCTTAAGGGGGCGTCCTGTCTCCCCTTTATATTTCTTTTCGCAGCTGCACGGGATAGCGTACACACAGTCATAAGTCATGTTCTCCTCTATGGGGGGGGGGGTTCTTACTCGGGAGAGATATCTGCGAAGTGTCGTCCAGCTTTTGAAGGTTGTCCTGATGTTAGATGGACCGCAGATTCTTTGTATTTTCTCTGATAACCCCTTCACATAAGGCAAGCAGACTCTTTTCTGTGCTTAACACGCGCCTGGACACCAATCCAGTTATTCTCTTCATCGTTGGAAGCGTTAACAAAGTCTATGGGTCCCAACACTGATAGTGTGCTTACCACATGCCTGGACACTAATCCAGTTATTTCTACATTCCCACACCTGTGCCAGATGGTCATTGAGCGCATGAAAGGATTCACTCGCCCTTTGACAGGTCTTGCTGAGTGTCTAGCCACTCTCCTCACTAGAAATGCCTGATTAGAGAACCGGTTCAGTCGCTGATAACCCAATAATACGGCATGTAGTTGATTGGTTAGTTGATTTTGTTTAACGGTATATCAACCTATCAGGGTTATTTCATGTCGAAATCTAAATAATTTGAACACAATTTTTTATGAATTAATATATTTCGAACGCAATTTTATGCATTCAAATACAGATAAAATGTATTGCTAGTCATTTTGCTTAAAATTTATTGTTGGTCATTTTACTATAAAAATGTATTGTTGGTCATTTTATATAAAATTGTATTGTTGGTCATTTTAATATGAAATCGTATTGTTGGTCATTTTACTATGAAATCGTATTGTTGGTCATTTTTACTATAAAATTGTATTGTTGGTCATTTTATTATAACAATGTATTGTTGGTCATTTTATTATAAAAATGCACTGTTGGTCATTTTACTATAAAAATGTATAGGTCATTTTGCTATAAAATTGTATTGTTGGTCATTTTATTGTAAAAATATATTGTTGGTCATTTTACTATAAAATTGTATTGTTGGTCATTTTATTATAAAAATGTATTGTGAGTCATTTTACTATAAAAGTGTATTGTTGGTCATTTTATTATAAAAATGCATTGTTGGTCATTTTACTATAAAATTGTATTGTTGGTGATTTTACTGTAAAAATGTATTTGTCATTTTACTATAAAAATGTATTGTTGATCATTTTACTATGAAATCGTATTGTTGGTCATTTTTTCCTATAAAATTGTATTGTTGGTCATTTTATTATAACAATGTGTTGTTGGTCATTTTATTATAAAAATGTATTGTTGGTCATTTTATTATAGAAATGTATTGGTCATTTTGCTATGAAATTGTGTTATTGGTAATTTTATTATAAAAATATATTGTTGGTCATTTTACTATAAAATTGTATTGTTGGTCATTTTATTATAAAATTGTATTGTTGGTCATTTTACTATAAAAATGTATTGTTGGTTATTTTACTTTAAAAATGTATGGTTGGTTATTTTACGATAAAAATGTGTTGTTCATTTTATTATAAAAATGTATTGTTGGTCATTTTATTATAAAAAATTATGGTTGGTTATTTTACGATAAAAATGTATTGTTGTTCATTTTATTATAAAAATGTATTGTTGGTCATTTTACTTTAAAATTGTATTGTTGGTCATTTTACTATAAAAATGTATTGTTGTTCCTTTTATTATAAAAATTTATTGTTGGTCATTTTATTATAAAAATGTATTCTTGGTCATTTTACTATAAAATTTTATTGTTGGTCATTTTATTATAAAAATGTATTGGTTATTTTAATATAAAATTATATTGTTGGTGAATTTATTATAAAAATGTATTGTTGGTCATTTTATATAAAATTGTATTGTTGGTCATTTTACTATGAAATTGTATTGTTGGTCATTTTTACTATAAAATTGTATTGTTGGTCATTTTATTATAACAATGTATTGTTGGTCATTTTATTATAAAAATGTACCGTTGGTCATTTTACTATAAAAATGTATAGGTCATTTTACTTTAAAAATTTGTTGGTCATTTTACTATAAAATTGTATTGATCGTCAATTTATTATAAAAATTTATGGTTGGTTATTCTACGATAAAAATGTATTGTTGTTCATTTTATTATAAAATTGCATTGTTGGTCATTTTACTATAAAATTGTATTGTTGGTCATTTTATTATTAATATGTATTGTTAGTCATTTTGCTATAAAAATGTATTGTTGGTCATTTTACTATAAAATTGTATTGTTGGTCATTTTATTATAAAAATGTATTGTTGGTCATTTTACTATAAAATTGTATTGTTGGTCATTTTCCTATAAATATGCATTGGCGGTAAATTTTTTTAGATTTAAATATGTGTTAATAGTATTTTTACTATGAAAATGCATTTTTATACTTTCATAATGATTTATTTTTGTTTGCAGGTTCCTTATTTGCCCATAGCTGGGACCCTAACCGGTGCTACTACTCCCGGTTCATGGTGGACCTGGGAACAACAGCAATTCAAAACCTTAAACGCTCCAATCTCCCGATCGGAGAGACTTTGCTGCCGGATGTAGTTCGGTATATAGTAATGGATAACACAGTAGCAGTAGCACTCATAGAGTGACATAACTAATGCACACACCCGATGGTTGTCAACTCATTTAACGAGTATGATCACTGACAAGTTTGATCCATGGAACGACAATGGCCCTTAAAGCCTGCAAATGACTTCCAATGATTATTGTAGAGCGATAAATTACATTGTCCTATAAAGGGCTTGGTCTGTTTTGTAAATGTTGTTCAGGTTGCTCGTGGTTTCTGTATGACGCATGAGACCGTCATACACATACATATAGACACACATGCATACACATAAAGATGCGGCTAGGGCACCTCAGCGTGGTGCAATGGTTAGCAAGCTTGTCTCGCTAGACCATTTACGACTTAGAAGGGAGTTCGCTCCTCTAGGTGCTCCATACTTTCGGCCCTGTGCCACATGTAAGATACGCTTAGAAAATAACCATAAAGATGCGGCTGTCCTGGGTATGACGATAAGCTACATCCGGCAACAAGGCCTCTGATCGAGAGATTGGAGCTTTTGAGGATGAATCCTACTCTTCTACCCACAACTCCCCAGATACGAGTAAATTGTAGGACAGACCGGTCAAGGACCGGGAAAACTGAATTCAAAATTGTATTTAACCCTGGCAAAGCACACATTTTACAAAGGAAATGATCGTTTGCATTGACTCGATCATCTCGACTACGGTCGACACCTTTTTTACTGCAACTACCCAGGCTGTCATTCTATTTGTATTTTTATTAGCTGAAAATTTGTTAAGGTTTATTCATTTTTGACTAGTATTTCTTTCGCCTTACTTCCAGTTGCTTTTTATCGCAACTGCTCAGAACGTCTCTTTACAATCGATAACAACCAGCGCATTTTTTCCCGCATTCTGAGAATCGATGATTCTCTTTTAAAAAAATATTCGTCAAATTTTCTGTGCTAATTTTTTTTTTGGTGTTTTAATCCAAAGAATATGCAAAATGGCTAATTTCGAATCAATGCATACCAATGAGAAGATGCTTTAAGGAAACATCAGTGATATTTCTCTTCGTTTTTTTTTATCACAGCTTTTCGGTCGTTGTCCCCTCCGGCCTTCATAAAATTCATACGGGACAATAGGATTAAAGCTGTGGTTCGTGAATTTGATGGCATAATAATTAGGAAGACATAATAATTATGAAGACATAATAATTATGAAGACATAATAATTATAAAGACATAATAATTATGAAGCCATAATAATTATGAAGCCATAATAATTGTGAGTTCAATACTAGAAACAGGACGAGCAATAACTGAAAAGTACTAAAAATAAGAACTAGACGAGATATCCCAAGATGTTGAACGAGAACCGTCTATCCCCATAGATTAAATAAAGGGTTCATTTCGGAATTCTATGTAGGTTACCCAAAGCAATATCCACCTGATGAAGGAGAAGCGCTGTGATAATAACAACAAAGATGAGAACAATAATATATATCCGAATATAAATAGTGTAAATAATAACTCCTCATCTCAGAAATTCAGACAGATATTTTATAATTTTGTTTTTCTTAAAATATCGTTCTGTTTCACTCTAAAATTCCAAGTCGTTATTTTTCACTGACCGCATAACTGAACACCTCCAATCTAAAATAAGGAGGGAACAGATACTACACCTTCATCCCAGTCAATAGGCTCAGGAGGTGGAGGCGATAATTCCTATGCTGTAAGGTTGTTGGTTTATATTCCTCCGTTTATTGGCACAAAATATCCAATTTGAAAACTTCAGACCATTTGAGAATAATATACAATACAAAATAGATACGTAAACATCTTCGACATAATTATATCGAAAAATAAATTTTAAATCGCAAAATATAACGATAGTTTATGTGGATACGACACTTATATTTTAATGGATAATATGATAGAGATTTAAAAATAAAATTACAAATGGTTGGCTGTATTAAGGGATGTCATTTGTCCCCTGGTTTTATCTCCTGAAACAAAGGCTCGTATTTATACTCAAATCGTATTATACACAAGAAAATACGGTAGGGTTACCAACCGTTCCACAAAATACGGGATTGTCTGGCAGTTTGTTGCCAATGGACGTATACAACATTAACATTTTGAGAATAGATCGGTTCTTTGAAAAAGTACGCGTGAATGTTTTTTTTTTTTTTAATTCATTTTATTTAGTACTTAATTATGAACACAGTTCTGTGTCACTTTCTAAAATTCTAACTTAAATACTATTTTTGTAGATTTTTTATTAAGTCGGTGCAAAAATAATGACGTAATAATGTCGTTTTTTGACGTTAAAAAATACGTCAAAAAACGACATTATTATGTCATTATTTTTGCACCAACCTAATATAAGTAAGATTCATTCTGTACAAGGCTTGGGACCACTGGGGTAGTTTATACGGATGGGGGAGTGGGAATAACAGTTAATTCTAGTTTTGAACGGGTTAAGATTATAGTGATCGGGGAAACATCCTCTTGGGAGTCTGTTCCAGAGAGCAGCGGTTCGCGGGAAGAAGTTAATTCGTAATGTAATTCGTATGAGCATTTTTCAATAGAACGTATAAATTTCTTGAATATTAATCTGTGTATATATGAATTTCAAACTGGTTTAACTCAGCTTCGTGGGTCCGTAGGTCGCTAAGTGGGAAATTCTAGCCTCGCATCGTCTCCCATTTTAATTTTAGGGACTCTACCGGCATATCCCTCCAGCATGTATGTGAGCTTGGCTATCTTCAGTATTCATAAACTGCCTATTGTGATTTCCTTGTTGCTGTCACCATGGTTTTGAATTCAGACTTTTTTGTAGAATGGTTGCCAAGTACATCTACTATTTAACCCATAGCTGTGAGGTTGACAAAAAAAAATATTCAAGATAATATCAGTTAAATAAAGAACTTTTTATTCTTTTTTTTTTTTTTTTTTTTTTTTTTTACTCCGCGTGTTTTTCAGTTTCCTTTGTCTTCTCTAAGAATGATAATGATAACTTTACATCGAATTCGCACGACCGGCTCCTGATTGCGGGTACAGACCCAATTCTTGCTCCCTTTACCCTGCTGCCTGCAGGATATTGGGACTAAAATCCCAAAGATCTTTACCCTTGAAAGTGAATCTGGATTCTGATATGCCTGACTCCAGGAATCCATCACTAAAACATATTTATCTTTATTTAACCTCAAATTGAACCTCTCAACAGTCTCCCACCCCCCAACTCGGCTGCATGCACTTCTTCGGTCTCCCCCACCGAACCAACACAAATTCACTTTCACCTCTCTTGTCCCTATCTCTGGCCATGAAGCATGTGAGGGGGAAACGGTACTCATTTTTAACTAGTCTTATCCCCCCCTCTCTCTCTTCTTTGGTTTCGATATACGTTGGAGAGAGTTCGCGGGATGAGAGTTAGGCTTAGTGTTGGGGAAATACTAAATGTAAACTGACTATTTGTTTGTTTTTTTTTTTTTAATTTTTTCATTCTCTCATTCTTTCATTCTCTCATTCTCTCATTCTACCATTCCTTCTCTTATTTATTTCTTCCGTTCACTGTTTTTGTCCTTCTTTCTTGTTTGTTGCCGTGAAAGTCGTTGCTTCTTTTCTTTCTTTTTTCTGAAGAGGTTTTTTTTTTTTTAACTTACCCCTTTGCTTTCAGTTTTGTTTGTTCATTCTAACTTTTTACGACTAATTCTCTTCATTAACCCCCAACCCCGCTACTGCAAGTACCTGTTTCTTTCCTTCCTCCAGTCTTTCTCTACTCCATTCTTTTCACCAAATTCCCTGTTTATTTCATATTTTCAGTAAACAATTTTCTTTTCTGCACAGTCTTTTCTTCCTTTCTTTCTTTATTTTATTTTATTTTTTGTAATTCATCTTCCTTTTTTTTCATTCTTTTTTCTTTGTCTTTTTTGCAATTCAGGTTTTCATTTGTTCTGTTCTTTCTTTCTTTATTTCTTTCTTTCTTTGGAATTCATCTTTTCCTTTTTTTTCTTTTGTTTTTCTTTCTTTGTCCTTTTTGCAATTTGGGTTTTATTTCTTTCTTTCTTTCTTTCTCCTTTTTGAAATTTGGGTTTTCTTTCTTTCTTTGTTCTTTTTACATGTCGGGGTTTCGTCCTTTCTGTCTGTCTTTCTTTCTTTCTTTCTTTCTTTCTTTATTTGTAATTCATCTTTCTTTTCTTTTTTCTTTATAATTACTCTTCTTGTCTTTCTGCTTTTCTTTCTTTGCTTGTTTGTTTGTTTCTTTCTTTTTTATAATTTATCTTTTCTTTCCCCTTTTTTGTTCGTTTCTTTTTTTCTTCTTTCTCTCTTTCTCGTCATCCCAGTCTATTTCTTCTTCTTCACTATTCTTCCCGTTACAATTTTCCCTCTTTACCATCCATTCATCATCGCCCTTCTCATCTTTCACCAGTTGTGATGGTGGTGATGGTTGTGGGAGGGGTCACCATCAGATTTTCTCGCCGATCGTCTTTTATTTCTTACTGGACACTTCAGTGACGTCAGTGTCAAAACACCAACCAATCCTTCTCGACGCCATCTTGCAGCGAAGGAGAATACCGCAAGCTACGCTTTCAAAAGAAAGCAACTTTCCTTTCGACATTTTCAGCAGTCTTCCTCTCCCTCCTCCTCCTCCTCTTCTTCTTCTTCTTCTTCTTCTTCTTCTGTTTCCGCTTTCACACCTTCTTTACACTGTGGCCATTATTTTATTTTATTTTTTTTTATTTTAGTTTCATCTTGTCTCCTCTCAAACAAACAGTTTTTATTTTGTTTTATTTATTTTGTAAGTTCCTCCATTTTATTTTTATCCTTAAGGTTCAAAACGTTCCTTCTTTTTTTTTTCTTTCTTCCATTTTCTGTTCTGCATTGTCTTCGAAGCATGGCTACTTGTTTTTCTACTTCCTGCATTCTTTAGATATTTACTTTCTTTCCACCTTCCTCTTTCTTTATTTCATTCGTTGTTTCTTTCCCCCTTCACTCACTCCTTTTTCATTATTCATGTTACCCTCTTCTTTTCTTTTTTTCCCTCCTCGCTTTTATTTCATTATCAACCACTTCCTCATATATCTTTTTTTTTCTCTCACATTTTGATACTTATACCTCTATAAGTTAGCTTAGTTTTCAACGCGGTTAACACATAGATATGATATGCGAAATGATATCTTTTTATAAATTCAATAGATTTTTCTTATTCTTGATTTTTTTTTTACAATAATAATTACATGTTACAAGTCCCAAGAGCCACTCAGGCTAGATGGTTACAGAGTAAGAGGTACAGTTTATGGGGATATGTGGTGAAGACAGCGGTTAACCTGAGACTTGAACAGGTTAAGATTGTAGTGATCGAGGAGGCGTCCTCTTGGGAATTGGTTCCACAAAATAGGAAGAGCTGCTCGAGTGGAATTTACATCCCACAAATGGAATATGAAAGGGATGATGTTGGTTCGCCAAAATGTGCATGGCATTGGCGGGTCTTAGCCGTAAAGGTTAGAACTGGTGGAACTAAAGAATGTAGTTCGTCCGAGCACTTTCCAGGGAAATAGCGATAGAATAGCGAAAGGCTTGCGACGTTTCGTCTGTGATAAAGGGATTATATGAAGGAAAATAATTCATCGCCCAAAAGGACGCAGAGGCTCTTTTGGACTCTATCGAAACTGGAAAGTGAAGACTGGGCAGTCCATATATAGGCAGCAGTATCTCGATGAATGCGCATTTGTTTAATGCGTTTTCGTTTAGTACGCTAAAACTTTTATATACCAAACTTCGATTAGTGCATACATAATACTCGATTAGTGCGGTAAAACATTCTCCAGTTTAACCATAGTAATTGAAAATTGATTTTTTTTATAATTATCGATGTACAAATTCGTCGCACTAATCGAGGGATTCCTGTACTCCATTTTTGATATGTGCGTGTATGTGTGGGAAAGAAAGTTGGGTGGGAATTCGACAGAATTTGTAAATATGCAAGACAATTTGAAAAAGAAAAAAAAAACCGAGATGGAATTATTAGGTTGGTGCAAAAATAATGTCGTTTTCTCACATAGTAACATATGTGAGAAAACGACATTATTTTTGCACCAACCTAATAGCTAAAATTTAAAATGAGATATTTAAAAATTTAAAAATTTGAAATGAGATATTTAAAAATTTAAAATGATATTTCTATAACGACGCATTTAAAGTAAAAATTAAAAAAAAAAACTCAGTTGCGTGTCATGAATTAGGTTTCTTCTCGCTAATATGGATTTTGTTCATGTAAAATAAAATTCTTCTGTTTTGATGATGCCCGATCATCGCTGAAACATGCCAAACTGAAGTTTTCAAAATTGTCGTATATATTAAAACACACACACACATACATACATACATACATATACATATATATATATATATATATATATATATATATATATATATATATATATATATATATATATATATATATATATAAAATGCCCTGTTACATTGAAACATGTATATACCCACTTCAAAACTGTACATATTGTTTCATCAGGTGGGGAATTACGATGGTCTAAGAAGAATAAAAGAATCGTGATTTCCTACCTGATGAAACGTTAAAAAAATTTTACGTTGAAACAAGATGTACAGTTTTGTAGTGGGTATGTGCATGTTCTAATGCAACAGCGCATAATAAATAAATATCTATTGGTCTACTTTTGTATTGCGCCCTGTTTTAAATTAATCTTACTCTTCGTTCTTTTACATTTGCATATATATATATATATTTATATATATATATATATATATATATATATATATATATATATATATATATATATGCAAATGTAAATGTATATATATATATATATATATATATATATATATATATATATATATATATGGTCAGTTCAGTTTAATTTCTAGCGTATATAAATGTAAATAGAAATAAAAGCAAATGTTGATAAGATAGCGAGGGTCACAAAACATTCAGTAAGGCGTGCTCCCACCCCGGTTGTTGAATTCGGGGTAGTGTACGCCAACCCTACGTAAATGTAAGAGTGCACACACGCACACAAAGTTTGCAACATTTTCACGAAGCCATAAATTTTCTTTCTTTATTAGAATAGCTTGTTCAAAGTCAGATTAGTTTTGGAGAAGAAACGTATTTCATGATGTTGTAACCTAGGGAAGGTTACTGAATAGAATAATCAAACGAAAGTTAGTAATGATCGATAATACTTAGAACAAGAACAACACATATAAGATTCGCCATCGGCGCATAAAAGTAGTAGTCTGCTGTTAGAAGTGAGTCAAGTGGATTCCACAATGAATATCTACTAACCGCCCCACGCGGTCTGATGGTGCACAAGGCCGAATTTAATGTGGGGTATCCGAGCCCGTAGGCTCGACCAAAAATTTCCCGTAGCCTCCGTATAAAATGGGGTCGGTAGCTGTTTCCCGAGTCGAGATTCTGCCCTTCAACAAAGCCTCGTCTGAGGATCATCTCTGCCCGGAGGCAGAAAGTTTGACCAGCACAGCTGCAGACGAATCTCCGACTGCAGACCAACATACAGTATTCACTACTGTATTTATAAGAATGGGGACATACCTACCGTAGTTATGCTACAACACTTATATTCGGAAATAAATTTTTTCTGTCTGAATTTCTGCTATGTGGAGTTATCATCATTTACATTATTCATATACAGACTAATATCCTCACCTTTGTTGTTATTATTACCTGATCACCTCCTGGCCGAATTTCTGGGATGTGTTAGCATTATTTACGTGCAGACTATTTTCTTTCTCTTTGTTGTTGCCATCACAGCATTTCGTCCATTGTGTCTTCACGCCTTCATCAGGTGTTTATCGATACGGCTAAACCTACATAGAATTTCGAACTGAACTCTTTATTTTAACTACAAGGTAGGTTGTTCTCAGGCTCACGATCGTAAGATCACTGAAGTTAAGCAACATCGAGCCAGGTCAGTAACGTGATCGGTGACCGCCTGGAAATACCATGGATGAGGCAGTTGATGTAATCGATAACGACTCGGAAATTGCAGAGCCGAGTTCCAAATCCAGTCGGGTTCGTTATATTCACACACTCAAATAGCCTTGGGAAAGGTGTGAATCCACCTCTTATCCCCCTCAGGCATGGATTAATTAGTAGGCCTTGTATCAATAAAATCATTATTATCTAAAATAAATCTTACAATCTAAAAATAATTTCTGGCATTAAATAACCTGAAAAGGGTTGATAAGCCGTCAAAACACACCAATCAATCAATTCGAATGTTCTCGCTCTGCTGTCCATGTCTGGAGATATTCTGAGAGTTATCTGTCACAGATCCTAAATGAGAACAAGGACAAGTCCACACTAAATAAGTATAGACAGCTGACTCAACAGAGGGCACAACGGTTGAAACTTTGTGCTAATAACAACAAAGATGAGGACACTAGCCTGCGTGTAAAAAATGTAAATAATTTGTTTACTGCGCAAACGTTTATTTACCTTTGATATCCGTTTTTTTTTTTTTTTTTAATAAAGCTGCACCTAAACTGTCCATGTATCTTACATAACGAGAGTCTCTCCGAAAGTTATACCCTGCCTTCATTATATTAGCAAGATAGCAGCTGTCTGGCATAATCGCCTGACATGAAAGTCCGTATGAAGTAGAATGGTGTTACTGACTTCCACCATATTGTCTTTCAAATAGACAGGCTGGGACAATAGTTCTTCTTTGGAAAAAAAATCCACCGGGGACATCTTTATTCTACCCGCTCCCACATCTTATTAAATATTAAGGAATGTTTTTTAAGCGTTTCACCCAGGCGGGAGTGCCACTAGCACGTAAGGGGTTACAGAGAGTGAAAGGAAGAGGGTCGTTTGAGGAAAGGATAAAGAGTAGGGCGGGGATCAAGGACGGAGGTCAAGATCATGGCACCAGAAGATGTCGATTGACATTACATTTACATTTTTGAAGATTGCAGTTATCAGGGAAGCGAATAAGAGAAAGAGAGTTCCAGTGTCTGGAAGTGAGAGAGAAGAAGCTGTTGGAGTAGAAGAGGGGGTTACATTTGTTTAGACAGTAAAAGGGTGGGACCGAAATACCAACCTAGTAGCACACTTAAATTGGGGTACTAGTGAAAATAGCTCGTCAGAGCAGATGCCATAAAGGTATTTGTAGAAAAGACAGAGGGAAGCCTCGTTACGTCGGTGAGAAAGTGACTGCAGTCGAGATGCCAGGACCTCTCATATTGCATATCTGTCTTTGGATTTTGTTGAGAACCTCGAGATGAACAGCGTGGGCACCAGACCATATATGGCAACAGTATTCCATGCATGGACCAATGGTAGATTTGTATTGGAGGCTGGGCTTAGGCGAGAAAAACCTTCTGGCGCGACACAGGGAACCAACTTTCCTCGCGGTAGATGTAACTCACGCTGTTTATCTGGAGGTTCTCGACAAAATCCAATGTAGTTGTGACACTATTTACGACGCTAGAAAGAAAGAAGAAAAAAGAAAGGCGAGAATTAAATTTAGGTGATAAGAAGCCATCACGAAAAGGACACTAAGCGGTGTTATTTTTCTGACAAGGAAAAGTGGTAAGATTTTTATTTCCATTGTCGAGAAGGTGAAATACAGAATTTAATCTGATTTATGCTACGGGGCGGCGAGTAAGATATATCCAATCTGCCCATTGCAAAGATAAAAAAAGACTTTTTCAAGTTGGACAAGAGACCTCCCGCAGGGTGCTGGGAAATAAAAATTAATTAGGTCAAGCTTGACCGAAACCAAAATGTCCGTGGAACCACCTCCATGTCATTTGGGAAAAACACCTGTTTATTGTCAGGGCTGGCTGTGATAGCGAAATTATTTTATCAGAACAGTTAATTAACAACAGAATGCAAATACGTCCAATTGACCGCCCACTTGTTTGGCGAAGGGGTGATAAAGTCCAAGTGACATTTGACTATGATAAGTGTCTAAGGTTTGTTGTCGGACAGAAGGAAAGAAAGAGAAAGAAAAGAAAAAAAAAAGAAAAAGGAAGATAATTTTTTTTTCTTTGAGCAAGATTTTTTAAATCGAGGCTAGTCTGGCCACACCCACGCCGCTGAGCGCCCATTGGCTGGATGGTGGCATGAGCGTTAGGCGGAGGTAATCATGTGAAGAAGAAGGGGAGGCCTGTTGCGCCCCCCTGAATGGATGGGTGGGAGATGCCACTGTGAGAGAGAGAGGGGAAACCCGTTGACACCCTCTGAGAGCATGGTGAGATACCAATATGAGAACAGAAGAAGGTGGGAAGACGAAAGACTTCCAAAAATGGAAAATAATAAAATTTTCCTGACTGAAAACAAAGAAGTGGATTGTGGGTTTAGAATTATCAAGGAACCTCAAACCCCGACAAGCCCACCCCGGTTTTGGTCGGCGTCCATATAAGCAGAGTCGCAGCGAGTGAAAAGGAGTTCGAGTTCCAGTTGAGTGAAGTTCGCAGTTGGAGTTGCACCCGCCTCGTAGATAGCTGACTTGAAAGATTCCAGGCAAATCACGACTCAATTTCTAACCAAGAACAATTTCTTTTTGAAGAACGACTTAGACTCATACCACCAAAACAAGTTTTACAAATATCGCCTGAAGATACACCAAGAACCAGTTTCTTAAAGAACAAACAACTTAAGATATTAAGACTCGCCTAACAAACACAAAGTGTCACGAATCCATATAGCGGGTTGGGAAGAAGACGCAGTCCTGTAATCAGCAACCAGATATAAAATATTGTTATCTTTTTTTTAACACATTTGAACTTTTCGAGTTATTATTTTATTTTATTTTACATATACTTGTGCGGTGTTATCCTTGATCGAACTCGGCTTGCATTACGGCCCGGCGACTGATTGATTTCGTCTGCCTAAGATCAATTCACAACGTGGGTAGGTTAGACTGGAAATCAAAACAGTTACTTCGGTAACCAGACGTTGGAGGCGAGCTGGGAATGACAAGGCTGATACCGAATCTAACCAGATTCCGATCCGAATCACCAAAAGGTTAGAACGTCACATTTGGTGCCGCGACCAATACCAAGCCAGTTGGTCGTCACAGGACAGGATAGCACGACGGACGTGGTTAGGCAGACGTCACATTTGGCGCAGCGACACCGGGGGGGGGGGGACATCACATAGTTGTTCCACATCAAGTCAGTGGAGAACGTGAAACGACTCCTTAATTTAGGGCGCGAGCATTGGGAGACAAAGAATTTCATTATTGAAAATTATTATTCTTTTTAAATAATTATTTAAAAAATTCTTGCGACCTCTTTTAATCCAGCCTCCCCGTTTATTTGAAATTCAACTATGTCTCGATTCTATTTATATGTATCTACCTCAGTTTGTTCATATATTTTTGTGGGTATGCAGCGAGGTAGGTATGTATGTTGACCAATAATAAACTTTTAAAGAAGCAATAAAACTGTTTAAATTATGTTTGTGCTGCTTTTTGTTGAAGTAAGGCTCACCCTATACTCGGGGCCACTCGAGGTACAGAGTTACGTTAAGGAATAGTTTATATGGCATGGGGTGGGGGGAAAATATATATATATATTTAAATATATATATATATATATATATATATATATATCAGGTTGGTGCAAAAATAATGACGAAATAATGTCGTTTTTTGACATTAAAAATAGGTCAAAAAACGACATTATTACGTCATTATTTTTGCACCAACCTAATTGCACATTATTACGTCATTATTTTTGCACCAACCTAATATATATATATATATATATATATATATATATATATATATATATATACATATATACTAGCAGTATAACCCGTCTTCGAACAGATGTTTCATTACTGGGAATTTTTGCCGTTCAATTGGAGCAGTTTAAGTTTAAAGTCAGCCCATCAGAAAATCAATATTAGTAACAACAATTGGGTGCAACTGAGACACGTCCCCAAATGGAGAGGGGGGGGTTAACAATTTGAATGGGGGAGGGGGCACCCTAAAAAGGGCTGTTTTTGCTTTCTCAATCTTGCAAGGAAGGTACCTCTTCCATGGACCGTCATAATAATAATATACGATAATTTTTATTTATAATATATTTTTTTTATAATTCTAATAATCTTTTGCGTTAGATTTCAACTCTCTAAATTGATTGTACGCTGTTTTTTACAGACATTAAATATTACCTTTGGTTTTTGCGCAAAGTGTAAAAATAAGTTTTTTCGATTTTCCACCTTCAAGGTTGTAATTTTTCCAGTGCGTCCAAAAGGTGACGCTCGCGAAGATAATGCATATTTTAAGACTAATCATCACATGGAATCGGTTAGAAAGCGTCAAATACGTTGGTGACAATAAAACAATACGCTTTAGAGATTATGAATTAATATTTTGTTTACTTATCACATTTCGGTCAATATGAAAATGAGAGAAGAAAATGGAGAAAACGGTAATTTGATGGCAATATCTCCATTACTGAGTGTAGCGTTCACTGAGGGCTCATTTGATTGATTGCATACCTCTTGACATTGTCAAATTTGTGTCATTCATATATATATATATATATATATATATATATATATATATATATATATATATATATATAATGTAAATATATATAAAAATAAATATATATATATATATATAAATTTCAAAATAAGTTATTCTAAAATTCGTCTGGAAATGAAGCAGAACTAATGCTTTTAATTTAATAAAATAATTGAATTTGAAGTTGTTAGTTTCTGTTTTTGTAACGTGGTATTTCCTGTATAGCGATATAAACCTATTTTTAAATCAGTTAATTTATAATATTTATGCTCTGTAAATTTACATTGAGCACTGTTTTGTAAAAATAAAAATATCAATTAGAACACCGGATTATATATCTTACTGTTCTTTCTTTTTTTACTATCATATATATATATATATATATATATATGTGTGTATGTGTGTGTGTGTGTGTGTGTGTGTGTGTGTGTGTGTGTGTGTGTCTGTGTGTGTGATAGGATAAGGAACAAATAAGAAACGTTTATAAATCTTTTTTTTTCATGCTTTGCCATTATTAAAGCTTCATTAGAGAATGAGATATGGAGAAAAAGAAATCAAGAGTAAAAAATTGCAAGCTTTTAGATTTCTTGCTGTCTCGCCAATGTTACTATTTCTACATTGCAGACACTTTATTTCATAAATCCCGTCATCTAAAATCTTACCCAACCCAACACACATTAAACATTCTGTTGACCTCCTCCATACTCTTATCCTATAGAGTATGTAACCAGAATGTTTAAACGTCTACATCTATGAACATAGGAGAGATCTACGCTAGGACAACCATTCAAGCTCTCTCGTAATACACGGGAAAAAAATTGGTCATAACTTTGATTTTAGGAATGCCATCCTAATTAAAAAGAACATAATACTTTACCGGTGTTATGTAAAAACGTCCCCAAATCAACATGCGGACAACCAACAAACACGATTAAAAATGCTTTCTTGACACACACAGATACAAACGTACATACATTATCATCCAAATCCCACATAAATTCATAATAGACTTACACGCATAAATTTTATACACGAATGCTGCTTGACAAGACAAATGCACATGAAGTTGACTTAACCAATACAAATCAAAACAACAACAAAATTAAAACTACCAGTTTTTTTCTTTTACTCCATATTCTTATTTAGGTTCGGCTGCCCCGGTTCAAACACTTCACCAATCTTTTGAGGTTTATCTCTTCTTTCTTGTATAGGGTCAGATTTACAGTTCTTTCTAAAGTCTGCTTCAGTCTGTACTCCTAACGCCTAAACCTGAAATTTTATTCACTTTTATTTTATTTTATTTTATTTTGTTTATTTTTTCTCTCTTCGCTCAATATAGGTTCGCCGATTGTTCGGTTCACTCTCCTCCCAGATCTTTAGAACAGGAGTAAAGGTCTTATCCATTGTTTCCTAGTTAGGATTGGGTTTCCAGTTCCTACCAAAGTCTAATTCAACTCTATGCTTCTAACACTTGTCCTTTCTTACGCTAATAACCCTCTACCATCAGTGGCTCTTGGGCCTTGTATTCGGTGAACATACTAAAGCAGTTTTTTTTTAAATCAAGTATATTACGTCGCCTAGCCGATGTTCACACTGATACAAGAGATGTCATAATAAAATTGATACAGCCATTGTACCCTCTAGACCATCCAGATTTCTACTTGTCAATCCGGGTAAGCAGAAATAGCTTAGTAAATCTGGTAACATAGTGATAGTAAGTTCAAGGGCAGTGAGTATTTAGACTCAATGGAAAAATGGTGAGCAATAAATGAGCAGTACTAAATAAGAACTCAAAGATATATCTCTAGACATGGTCAACTGAATGACAATCTAGCTCCGCATCCCCGTAGATTAAATAAAGTGTTCAGTTCGAAAGGCAACATAGTAATAGTAAGTTCAAGGGCAGTAAGTATTTAGACTCAATGGAAACATGGTGAGCAATAACTGAGCAGTACTACACATGAACTCAAACATATATCTCTAGATATGGTCAGCTGAATGACAATCTAGCTCCGAACCCCCGGAGATTAAATAAAGTGTTCCGTTCGAAAGGCAACATAATGATAGTAAGTTCAAGGGCAGTGAGTATTTAGACTCAGTGGAAACATAGTGAGCAATAACTGAGCAGTACTAAATAAGAACTCAAAGATATATCTCTAGATATGATCAGCTGAATGACAATCTAGCTCCGCACCCCCGTAGATTAAATAAAGTGTTCAGTTCGAAAGGCATCATAGAGATAGTATGTTCAAGGGCAGTGAGTATTTAGACTTAATGGAAACATGGTGAGCAATAACTGAGCAGTACTAAATAAGAACTCTAACATATATCTCTAGATATGGTCAGCTGAATGACAATCTAGCTCCGCACCCCCGTAGATTAAATAAAGTGTTCAGGTCAAAATTCCCTGAAGGTGATTCGGATTGACATGCATCTGAAGAAGGTTGGAAAGCAAATTGGACGAAACGTTGTAATAATAACAATAAAAAATAGGAAATTAGTCCGAATAATAAATAATGTACATTTTGATCACTCCTAATCCCAGAATTTCAGTCAGAAATTTTTTTTTACACATTTTAGTCTTTCAGCCATTGTTATTTTCCATGAATTTCTATAAAATTTCACCGACTTTCAGTTGAAGGGTGCATAAAAGAAAAAAGATTGGTTCTGATTCGTTAAAATTCTTTGAGCAATTTTTTTTCAACACCTTGGCGCTGTTGACAAGACGACATGCATACAAGAACTGACATTCCAAGCTACATGATTGTTGAGCCGCATTTGTAAGTGGAAAACAGGAGGACTCAAAAATTGTTGCTAAGTAAAATAAATAAATAAATAAATTTAATTAAACAGCAAAATCGGTTGCGACTGATTACGTAAGCAATAAAACACCGAGTAACCATTAAAAAGCCTTCTTAACTTTCTCTAAGTTGCAAAATAATATTTACGTTTAAAATAATTTCATTATGTGTGTGTAAATGTGCGCATATATATATATGCGTGTGTGTGTTTGTTGTAGGATGAATAATAACATCCGTGAAGATGGTAGGGCAATTTTTTTTTGTTTGTTTGTTTGGTTGGGTTTTATGGCATATCAACCACTGTGGGTTATTTAATGCCAAATCCAGTTTATATGAATTTTAAATGCCTATTTTGTATAGAATAAATAACGTATAGCTGGCAACATTATTGTTTAAAAAAGAACTTAGAGCTGGCAACGTTATTGTTTCAAAAAAAACTTAGAGATGGCAACATTATTGTTTCAAAAAAAAAATACTTAGAGCTGGCAACATTATTGTTTCAAAGAAAAAAACTTAGAGCCGGCAACATTATTGTTTCAAAAAAAAACTTAGAGCTGGCAACATTATTGTTTCAAAAACTTAGAGCTGGCAACATTATTTTTCTGAAAACATTATCTGAGACCTTGCTGTTGGATGCAGTTATCGCCATACCCAGGACGCGGATGTAGTTTACCGTCATACCCAGGACGCGGATGTAGTTTACCGTCATACCCAGGACGCATTTTTTTTTTTTTTTTGTCAAAGACGCGTTTCGCCGGAGAAAGCTTTGTTTTTTCATATGTTTGACTGAAATAAAAAAAAAAAGACTAAACTATGTGTTAAAAAATATCGGATCTCTGAGGATAAGTGTGTATCGTAAATCAAATTAATTACCCTAGCTTATCACTTCCTGACTTGAAACTTCAAGAGAGTCAGATTAATGAACGACTAGGCAAGACAAATAACATTTGAAAAACATGCATATATGCATACATACATATATATATATATATATATATATATATATATATATATATATATATATATATATATATATATATATGCACACACACAGATAAACACATATATATATACATACACACACACATATATATATATGTGTGTGTATATATATATTTGTATGTATGTATGTATGCATATAAGTATTATATATATATATATATATATATATATATATATGTATATATATATATATATATATGTATATATATATATATAACGTTTTTGAATAATAATTTGGGAATATCTGTCAGTGGAAGCAGGGCGAGCAATAACAGAGCACTAATAAATAAGAACTAGACATGATATCCCTAGACACGATTAGCGGAACGAGAACAATTTACACCCGTACATTGAATAAAGGTCTCAGATCGAAATTCCCTGAAGGTTACCTCATGATGGCCGGAGGACACAATGGCCGAAACTTTATGATCTTAACAACAAAGATGAGGACAATAGTCCGCAAGTAAATAATGTAAATAATGATAACTCCTCATCCCAGAAATTCAGAGGGACGGCGATGTGGTAATAATAACAACGAAGATGAGAACAATAGTCCGCATGCAAATAATGATAACTCCTCATCCCAGAAATTCAGAGGGACGGCGATGTGGTAATAATAACAACGAAGATGAGAACAATAGTCCGCATGTAAATAATGATAACTCCTCATCCCAGAAATTCAGAGGGACGGCGATGTGGTAATAATAACAACGAAGATGAGAACAATAGTCCGCATGCAAATAATGATAACTCCTCATCCCAGAAATTCAGAGGGACGGCGATGTGGTAATAATAACAACGAAGATGAGAACAATAGTCCGCATGTAAATAATGATAACTCCTCATCCCAGAAATTCAGAGGGACGGCGATGTGGTAATAATAACAACGAAGATGAGAACAATAGTCCGCATGTAAATAATGATAACTCCTCATCCTAGAAATTCAGAGGAACGGAGATGTGGTAATAATAACAACGAAGATGAGGACAATAGTCCGCATGCAAATAATGATAACTCCTCATCCCAGAAATTCAGAGGGACGGCGATGTGGTAATAATAACAACGAAGATGAGGACAATACTCCGCATGTAAATAATGATAACTCCTCATCCCAGACATTCAGAGGAACGGCGATGTGGTAATAATAACAACGAAGATGAGAACAATACTCCGCATGTAAATAATGATAACTCCTCATCCCAGAAATTCAGAGGGACGGCGATGTGGTAATAATAACAACGAAGATGAGGACAATTGTCTTTATGTAAATATTGATAAATCCTTATCGCAGAAATTCAGACGGAAGGATATGTTGTAATAACAACGAAGTTGAGGACAATAGTCCGCATGTAAATAATGTAAATTTTGATAACCCCTCATCTCGGAAATTTAGATGAAAACAATTGATATTGGTTTGGGCATCCCACCCTATTATTACTTTTACGTGCTGTTATCCCACAATGCAAAGTCAACTTAAGTGGCCAATAACTTCTTTGCTTGCCTCTATTATTATGGCCTTTGACCAGACCATCTTTAATACATACATTTGGCTGTCTTACTTCAATGTCCTGATTAGCATGCTTCTCTAGAAATGTAGTATTGCTATCATAAATTTGATCCTAACAAGGTGCTCAATATTTATGACCTTGTGCCAGACAAAGTCTTATTAAAGTCATATAGATATTTTCATATATTGGAAATTTCCATCGTCATTGGATGCTCAATATTTGTGACTTTGCGTAAGACAAAGTTAATCTTATTAAATCCGTATAGATGTTTTCATATCTTGGCAATTTCGATCATGATGCTCAATATTTTTCTCCTTGTACCTGACAAAATTAAACTTTGTAAATCCGTATAGACGCGTTCATATCTTGACAGATTTTCGTCTTGACTGGGTGCTGAGTATTTGTGTGCTTGTGTTGGACTAAGTTAACCTTTGTAAATCCGCATAGATGTTTCTGTGCTTCGACAAATGAGGAAACTAAGGATTCTCCTTCGACGCCACAAGTTGGTTTTCAATCCCGGAAAAGATAGGATACCGAATATATCTGCTTTTTCCGAGTAGGTAGGTAGGACTTTGTTCATATTATGTCTTTTTATTTGTTTTTTGTTTTGTTTTCTTTTGTTGTCACTGCGCAAAGAAAAAAAAAAGAGCGAAAAAAGAAAAAAAAAAAATGTATCTCACTCCGTCTGTTGGTTGCCAGAAACTGTCCTTCCTGTTTTGAGAGAAGGTGTGGCTGCCACTAGGGGTTCTTCTCACATGAGTGAACAATTCAGTAAGACCTAATTGTTGAGATCTCCCCGCTCACGAGATGACAATGCATCGGTACTTCAAGCTTATTCTTCTCTTATTTTCATTTAAAAAAAAAAAAAAAAAAAAAAGAAGTTATTTTGTTTAAAAGGATTTAAAAGTAAGGGCCTGACGCGGTTGTATCTAACAGCATATTACCTGTCAATGTCATTTTTCTTTTTTTTGTGTGTGTGTGTTGTTGTTATCTACCAGACACGTACTGATTGCCCCCAATTGTTTAACGGCTCTCTCGGCGTCCGTAACAGACGATTCAGTGATGTGTAGACAGATGCAGGTAAAAAAAAAAAAAAACATCTTGTAAATATATATTTGGACATGATATTTCTTGTGAAAGAAACATTATTATGTTGGTGCAAAAATAATGTCGTTTTCTCACATATGTTACTATGTGAGAAAACGACATTTTTTTTGCACCAACCTAATATCTGTTAAAGATATTGTCTATTTCGTGAAGAGTCATTCTCAGTCAAACGGCTCTTTAGAAAATTGAATCCATTTTATGTATTCATTATTTTATCGTTTCTACTACGTTTTGACCAACTCATTCTACGTCCATGTTGAAAGAGACTGTCTTTTTGTATTTTATTTTTGTGTCATTGTGTTTTCGCCGATATGCGCTGCGATCTTCATCAGGAGTACTACCGGCATGAAAAAAAAAAGATATCTCTCTCCCTCTGTCTCTCTCTCTCTCTCGCATCTCCGTCTGTCTGTCTGTCTGTCTCTCTCTTATTTAGTGCCACGATGTTTTGGCCGATTCGTTCTACGGTCATAGTCAGGTATACTACCTGTATGAAACGAAAATGTCTCTCTCTTACATTTTTCATAGCGATATTATATTTCGGCCTATCCATTCTCCGGCCGTTGTCAGGTGTACTACCCCTATGAAAAGAATCGGCCTCTCTTTCTCCTATTCAGACGATTCTTTCAACGGCTATACTTGATGTACTATCCTTCGCATAAAAAAAGGTCTTTTTTTTCTTTCCCTTCTTCTTTTTTAATGCCATTACGTTATGGTCGATACATTCTACGGCCTTTCCTAGATATACTACAAATATGAAAAGATATCTTAGTGTCTAATTTATTTTAGGTTTTTAATGCGACCAAGTCTCGGGCCATCCATTCTATGACCTTTCTCAGGTGTAATACTTTAATGCCGAGGTAGTAAGAGTAAAAAGCTCTTACTCACACTGCCATCCTTACTAAGAGCCATATATATATATATATATATAGTTATAGTTATACCTACGTTTGCAGTGCAACTTAAAGTTTCATTGTTTCCCAATTCGTAACGCACATATGACGATTGAACCGCTTTTTATAGTTTTGTTTGCACTAATATTTCGGTATTTAGTTTAAATTAATACGTTATATATATATATAAAAGGCTCAAACACTAATATTCCATGGTTATAATTTATTACATTGGAACTGGAATCACAATCATCATACATACAAATTATTGTTTAAGACTTTTATATTTGCCGGTCCTGGACATTGAGCTCTACTTGGATTCTATCCACTTGGAATTTTATATTTTTATATATATATATATATATATATATATATATATATATATATATATATATAGACCACTAATATTATCAATATATATATGTGTTTCAAAATGTAGACATACCATTAAATATACTCTGAGCCAGTACGAACCTGGATAAACAAGTTTTTTGATTTTATTGTTTCCGTTTCCTCCAACTCTCCTCTCTCCCTTCCGCTTCTGATAATTTTGATTTGTGGCGCTTTGATAGTTTATTTAAGCGAGCATGAATAGCGTTACAGATTAACCACCCACAAGTAGCTGCCCTGACGAGACAGTCAGATCGAATCCCAGGTAAAGCATTGCGCGTGAATTTTTCCTAGTTAATATATATATATATATATATATATATATATATATATATATATATATATATAGAGAGAGAGAGAGAGAGAGAGAGAGAGAGGCAGAAAGGAAGAAAAAAAAGAGAGAGGGGGATTTTTTACAAGAAGGGTCATAGACTGTGGACAATTGATTAACACTTTCAACACCAAAATACAGAGACTAATCTACCATCAAGAAAAACTTAAAGAATAAAAAATAACTTGTCTTAAAAAAACAAACATCTTTGAACGTACATATATATATATATATATATATATATATATATTACAATAAATCATTCATACAAAAAGCAGATTAGTAATGTTAATGATATAAAATGGCGGAATAAATTCGCGAATAAAATTTTAAAGTTTCATTAATCTATAAATCACTCAATGAATGTTATGATCCTTATTTTTAGCAACTACAAGCCGTATAAGGTCTTTTTTTAATCTGCAAGTACTTTCAACTGTACATTCAGTCATCCTCAGTCATGGAAATTATTTTGTTTTTAGTAAAATCCAGGTAGCATCAAAGACGAAAAAATTAAATGCTAATCGAAATATGTTTTTTAAATATGTTATTGTTAACGGATACAAACATTTGGAGCGTGCAGTCGCAACGCTAAGGATGAATTATTTGAAAATTTAAGAGAGTTTGTTTTTTACTAATATGGCAGTTTGAGAATTCTTTTGTTGTAGGAGTTTATCAGTCAATATGGCATGAACTAAATGGTTCAATAAATAGAGTTGAAAGTACTTGCATTATAAAAAAAACTTATACAGCTCATAATTATTAAAAACAAGGATCATAACATTCATCGAGTGATTTATAGGTTAATGAAACTTTAAAATTGATTCAGTGAAATATAAATTGAACTGCACCACATAATTGATATATATATATATATATATATATATATATATATATATATATATATGTGTGTGTGTGTGTGTGTGTGTGTGTGTGTGTGTGTGTGTGTTTGTGTGTGTGTGTGAAGAAAAAGAGAGAGGGAAAAGAAATAATTCTGGTTAGCAAGCTAATATCGGATCCCATATGAGTTTGAGTTCAGCGGATTGGAGCTTAATTAGATGCGTCCCCATTGTGAATTTGTGCTAGCAATTCATTTTCTTTCCCGAGCGCTAATATCCAATCAAATTTTACCAAAATAGTCTTATTTCCATGCAAATTTACTTCCTTTCAGCCTATTTACTTCCTTTACAGAAATTCCTTACAGAAATCACTACGCGCTTCCGTAAAGTGATTTTTTTAAAAACATAGTCAGCGCCTTCATGTTTTTCTCAGAGAGGCGAGCAGATTGTATAAAACTATTAAAACTACTTCATTATAGACATCTATAAATTTTATGTATATTTGTAAGTGAAGTATCTCCTTTATAGCATTTTTCTAAAATTGTCAATGTCATTTTTTCCATAGATATGAAACTTTTACTTCCTCTTTTACAATTGAATTAATTATTTTTTTATTTTCAATTTTAAATATTAAAAAAATGCATTATTGTACTACTT
The DNA here is from genome assembly GCA_963932145.1 of Acanthosepion lycidas. Taxonomy (NCBI): domain Eukaryota; kingdom Metazoa; phylum Mollusca; class Cephalopoda; order Sepiida; family Sepiidae; genus Acanthosepion; species Acanthosepion lycidas. Next base: position 59,328,056 of record OZ010589.1, read on the forward strand.
ACTTTATTATTCTTTTATTTGTCGATATTTTCATATATTTGAAAGTTAACTTTCTTCTTAAAAAAACTACTTTTTTATTCGTCGATGTTTACATATATTTGAAAGTTAACTTTCTTCTTAAATTAAGTACAAAAAAAAATCACTTTACGGAAGCGCATAGAGATTTCTGCAAGGAATTTTTGTAAACGAAGTAAATAGGCCCAAATTTTATGACTCCGCCACAAATCTTTCCGCAGTAAATTGCTTCTCACTAAACCGGTAATGGCTGACGAAAGACTGAGAAGAAGTCCGATTTTTTTCTGGTCGTTAACATCCAAAAAGGTAGGTTTCTTCATGATCTAATTGTTGATTTGAGTTCAGCATGTACATTTGCACGGAAATAAGACTATTTTGGTAAAATTTGAAGGGATATTAGCGCTCGGGAAACAAAATGAAAATTTACCGCTAAGCTTAGCAAATTTTCAATTAAAATAGATGTGAGTATATGTAGGGGTGTGCGTTGTGGTGTAATGTATGTAGGCTCGGAATGAGAAAACGGAGAACCGAGGTCGAATTCCAACAACGTTAAGCCTGGTCACTACCTAAATAGTTACCGCTTGGTAATATCAGGTGCTTAGATGTGCGGGTGGTGTAATGGACAATGGCTCGGAATTGCAAATCAGGAGAGCTGAGTTCCAATTCGCCTTGGGTTTTTTTTTATATTCAATTACTCGCAAATAATCCTGGAAAAGGTATGAATCCATCTCTTCTCCTAGCTATGAGTTAAATAGCAGGATGGACTGGGCCCTATATCCTTGTCGACCATCTACAGGCTACATATATATATATATGTGTGCGTGCGTGAGAGAGAGAGAGAGAGCGAGGGGAGGAGAAGAAGGAAGCCGTAGATGTTGAAAGAGAGAAAAGAAGATAGCGGAAGAACAATAAAAAAAGAAAGAAAATACAAAATGAAAAAGGGAAAAAAAGAGATAAAAAAAGAGAAAAAAGATAGAAGCGTGATCAAATTTTGATCATCGAAAGATCAAATTGTCACGTGATAACATCGTTTAGTAAAGGAGCCGATTAAATTTTAATTACTAATTAGCTGATTAGATTAAGTTATGCAGAAGAATGGACAAAATTAATGGCTAAAGTTTCAATCCCTACAAAATAACATCAACCAGAAAATATGGTCATCGGAAAATCTAAGTACAAATTGAATAGAATGGATTTTGGATCCTCAAATGGTCAATTGGTCGCATTAGTGAAAGATGTGTTTTTCACACGAGTCGATATTTTAATACTGGTGAGTATCCGAAGGCATATTTGAATAGAAGTTAATGCTACACAAAAACAAAGCAAAGTATCAAGAAACAGGAAACTTTCGTCAGAAACAAAGAACAGAATGCTGAACTGATATGCAATATCAATCCTCCGATATCGCAGCTCAAGCTCAGTCGCTCAAGTTTTGACCGGCTGTTCGGTTGAACTCTCTGCCTTCGGGCGGGAGGAACCCGAAGGAGGCTACGCCGAAGGAGGCTACGCCGAAGGAGGCTACGCTGAAGGGCGGACTCTCTTTCGGGGAGGTAAACCGACCCTGAACACGTTTATACGAGTTCAATGGGCATATTTTTGGCCGAGCCCACGGGCTCGGAGATCCCACGGGCTCGGAGATCCCACGGGCTCGGAGATCCCACGTTAAAAAGGCCTTGTGCCACATGACGCCCTCGGGGTGGGGGACTGAATATGAATATCATCGCAGCGAATGGTGGAGAATTCTTTCATGTATGAAGATGAGCTTTGTAGTCACAAAGAAATGCAGTCCTCCTACAGAAGGATGATGAGAATACTATGAAAGGGACAAAAAGAACACTTAGACTTGGAATCCGAAAGACATAGTTGAAATACCTATGGCATGTAATGAGAAAAGAAGACTTGGAAAATATAACACTCACGGGATGTATTGGAGGCGTGAGAGACAAAGAGAAACAGTGAATACCCTACCTAGGGGGTTTGTGTAAATTGATGGCGGAACAGGGATTGGGAGGGACAGTAAAAAATCGAAAATGGATAGGAAGCTGTGGAGAACTTTCAACGCCAACGTCCAGAAGAGACACGGTACATAATAGAAAATAGAGTGAACCACATATATTAGGTTGGTGCAAAAATAATTTCGTTTTGTAACATATGTTACTATGTGAGAAAACGAAATTATTTTTGCACCAACCTAATACTTTGAAAGAAATTGTAACTTTTGAGACAAGCTTTTCTTTTTTAATGAAGATCTTTTTTTCAGAAATTGCAGATATTTCTTCCCGCCTATTAACATCAAGTGCAAAGCCGCTTTGTCCATACAGGTAGCAAGATAATCACTCACTCTAATGAACGCGTCGTTGTTTTAATGCGTTCTCCTGATTAGTACATCGACCGCATAAATTTAAGCATATTACTAGACTGGCTGTTAGGTCTCATCGTTTTACTATCGAAATAACTAGATTTAACCATAAGTTCTCTCCTAATAGTTTCTCTTCTCGCACTTCTCACCTGCGAATCTCTTTTCCGATCTTGCTTCCTTGCCACGCACCATTTTCAAAAGCATAAATGCAATGCCAATCGCCATCTCCCATCTTTCTGAACCCTGTTCTTTTATTGTCCTTTCTTCTCACTAAGGTCTTCTCAATCTTTTCCTCTCTCGGTAAGCCATTGAACTTTAATGATACCATCGTTTGATTAGGGTGAAATGATTTTAAAAAATAAATACGTCAAGTAACCCAATAGGTTAACTGGTACATCCCATGTACTGCAGCCATAGCAGCAATGGTGTGCCTAAGCTAGGATAACCGAAATGTATCCCTCCTCTGGTTTTAAATTCAGAGTTATCCTTGTCTTAGACTGGTTGCAATCTCAAGGCAAGACATCCCTATTATTTAATCCATAGCTGGGGGAAATGAAGAGATGGATTCATACCTTTCCTAAGTGTGAAAGTGAACGTAGCGAATTCGGTTGGAATTTGAACTCGGCCCGTCGGGTTCACTTTTCGAGTGTCTAACTCACTCTTCCAAAATTAATGCTTGTTAGAATCTAAAAGCGTATTTGCTGAATGAGGACAAAATATCTCTGCGCAGTTCGGATGAAAGTCGTTAGTTCTGCACAGATGTAAAAAATAAAAATACGGCAGTATGAATATCTTGAACTTCGACATCTCAACGTAATAGTATGATAAATTCAGTTTTAACTGAGTATTTGTTAATATTAATATTTACCAATACATGGCTCAAGAACTTCTCAAGATAGAGTGTTACTGTGCAGTGTTGTATGAGCGTAAGGCAAAAACTGAAGTTTATGAGATCAAATAGGAAAGATAACGGTTAACTGCAGACTTGGAGATAATGATCGGGAAAACACCTTTACGGGAGTCCTTTCGACGAAGCAACAGTTCTTGGGAAGAAGCTGTTAGAGTGGAACATCCTTCTTACTGATCGAATACATTATGCATACATCATCACACGGCTAGTGTTGACCGTCTGTATGTGTCCAGATCCGAAGGAAGATGACAATTAGTTCAACTAGAACTGTCTTACAAAACTGCAACAATCGGTTTTCAAAGATACCTGGAAACTACAGAAGACTGGATGATGGTCTGTATCAAAGAACATGAAAGAAGTAAAAAAACTGTATTTAGGAAAAAAGGAAGCCATCAAGTTCAAAATGAAATTTCAAGTGAGTGAAGAAATGCATGCAAAACATAATGCACTTTTACTGCAACGGCAAAAACCTTAAAAAAGAAAACAATTACAAATGCAATGGACCAAATACAGAAACGATGGCAAGATAAACGTCTTCACGGTGATGTACTGCCCGCCGTGTCAAACAAGCTAATGTAGACAAGCCACGTACCCATCAATGCCTACGTAATACAGGGTTAAAAGCTGAAACCGAAGGTTTTATTCTTGCTGCACATAACCAGTGCTTGCTAACTAGAAATTACGAAGCATACGTACTGAAAAAATTGTGTTAGTCCAAAATGCAGATCCTGTGATAAATATCTAGAAACAACTGACCATCTTGCATCAGGTTGCACGGTATTGGCACCCACAGAATATAAAACACGGCATGACAGAGTGGGCCAATATCTACATTGGAAAATATGCAACTTTTACGGAAAAGATACTGCAAGAAATTGGTATGAACATCACCCAGACCCGGTTACGGAGATAGGAACTGGGACTTTACAATACACACAGACAGAGCAATCAAAACTAATGGCCCAGACATCGTGATCAAAGCCCACAAAAACAAAATGTGGTTTATGATTGACATGGCTTTCCCTGCAGATTGTAATGCATCCTTAAAAATCTTCAAAAAAAAAAAAAAAAAACTATCAAAATACAAGAAACTTGAAGTGGAAATCTGAAAAATGTGGCACATGACGACATCAATAATTCCAGCTGTAGTTGGGGCCCTCGGATTGATTGGGGAAGGTTTCGAAAGACTCATTGAAGGGATTCCGGGTCGCCCATGACATAAAGAAATACAAAAAATGTCTCCTCACAATTACAGCTCAAATATTACGAAGAGCATCATTTAAAATGTGTGTGATCATAGTTTTTTTTTTCTAATTATCTTTTTTTTTTAATAAAAATAATCAGTGGAAAATGTCATGCAGCCGTTACTGACCTTAGGTCTCTTGTTGGGACCCGGAAGCAGATGTGTATACAATAAAAATTAAAGGAAATAATAATAATGATAGTAATAATAATTCTATTTTCTAATCGAAAGCCGCCCCCTACTTCTGATATTAAATAACCATTAGGGGTTTGAAATAAACCTAGCAGGGGAATGGTATTTGCATAGGAGATACGATGGCAAGCCGATGTAGAATTCTTCGGAAGGAGGATGTTAAGTGAAGATGATGTTCGCTGGAATTGCCTCTTGTTTCAGCCTTTTTGCAACTGGTATCCCCCCACTGCAATCCCCACTTAGCGCAAAGAATGGCTGCGTCAAAGATGAAAATAAGAAGAGTCGAAAAAGTAAAGATAAAAAAAAATTGTACTGAAGAAAATTGTAACTGAATTCTGGCAGAAATGCCTACTATACTCGCTTCGATGTTCTCATTCCTTGAGCTTGTGAATAGTTGTCTGAATATTGAAAATTATCTTCTATGTGTTGAAAAAATCTAGATTTTTTTTTATATCTATTACGCTGCAAATGCGGTTGTGCGGTTGTGTAGCGAATAGCGCATCGGGGGAAAAAATCGGCGAACTGGATTCAAATTCTTCTATGTGCCGCGTTCCTTCAGGGCGTTCATGGCTCTCCACAATTTCCTGTCTTTTGTAGCTCTCAGTAAATGTTGTCCTTTTGCTATCTCTCCTAAACTTTGTTCTTCTATCCTAGCTTCTTGGGTAGGTTATGCGCTGTTTTCCTATCCCCCTCTAGTCTCCATTATGTCCTGTGAGTGTCAAATTTTCCAAACCCTCTTTTCTCATTATGTGCTCCAGAAATATCAGCTGCTGTTTCCATTTTCGTCGTTGCTCAGATGTATCAGTCCATCGTATTCTCACCATCCTTCTGTAGAACAACATTTCTGTTGATTCAAGTCTTTTTATCATCTGTGATAAGATTGTTCAGCATTTACTGGTAAACTGATATTACATATCAGTTAAGTACTCTTTTCTTTGTTTCTAACGAAATTTTCCTGTTTCTTAATACTTTGCTTAGTTTTGGAAAGCATTTTCGTTATCCCAATGAGATTTTAGATTTCGGTGTTGCCATCGCAGAAAAGGTAAGAAACGAGAAATTAACTGAATATTTATTTAAACAGCTATGCATTGAACACTTTTGTGTATTCCGTTCGCACCTTCTAATTTACATAACAATTCCGAGCACAACTATCCGCTGAGGCAGCTAGCCAATCCCTGTTATAGACGCCTGCTCAGGCACACTTGTATTGGGTCAACACCCACAGATCCGACCTGTGAATTACACTGCATCTATAGTGAATGGGCCTTAATTGAATTTTCTGTAAAGGGGTGCATCATTTAGCGTGATCAGCGTTTGAACAAGCCCTGCGCGATCAAAACCTCGGTCACGATAACAAATGATGCAACCATCGACGGCTTCTGAACATTTCCATCTACCCATTTTTTCCCATTAGGCTTGGATCAACCAAGCCTTGGGATATGGTTTTCAGGCATTTTCCAAGGTACCCATGAGACAAGCGGTAAGACAAAGGTATAAACCCCATGATAAATCGATCATGGCGAGATTCGATTTCAGAGTTTTATGCTTGGAAAACGAACAATCTTATCATATATATATATATATATATATATATATATATATATATATATATATATATATATATATATATATATATATATAGGCAAATCAAATCACTAGATATTAGCAAACATATACGCGCGTGCGGACGTGAATACACAGGTAAGAAAAATAAATAATTACCAAATTTTGAGATGAGGTGTGAATATAATAGTGCTCGATGTGTTTAGACAGAGCTAAGAAATATATAGGAATAAATATACATATACCTACGTTTCGTGTGCGACTTAAGTTTCGTTGGCTAATTTAAAGTTTAGTTTTTCGTTCGGAAATATGGTAATTTCTGTATCGCGCTGAATACACATTTTTAAATATACCCCCGCTCTCTCTTATATATATATATATATATATATATATATATATTATTTAAAAAATAATTTGTTTTCAAATAGTGCTTGAAGCAATAAAAATGTCAGATTAAAAATAAATCCATCAATTCTTTAGAAATTGCTTTAAGTCTCGGATACGAAACTCAGCCTCCGAAAAAAAAAAACAAAGAAAAAAAGCTTTCATAGAAATACACTTTCTTTAAAAGGGAAAATATAACCTTGCTGAGCTCTCTGTGGCCGAGCGGTTTAAAGCATGCTGGCTCAATAAGATCGTTTCCTCCTACAAAGTCTGGTAGAGGGCCCTAATAGATTGGGAATATTTTCCCAATTACTATCTCCAGATCCGTTATCTTTCCTGTATAATCTCATACAATCTTCACTTTTCTCTTTTTTTTTTTCATGCTCACACAACACCGCACAGTAACCCTCTATCCAGAGAGAATGTTTTTTTTTATTAAGGTTTCTTGAGTGCACAGGCCGATAGACGTAACACATTGTTTAAAGAAAAAGAAAAAGAAAAAAGAAAACGAGGCGTCTACTTCAAATACGGGTATTCGCTAAAAATAACGTTTGAAATAATAAAAATGTGGGATGAAAAACGAATTCATTAGTTTTTTTAGAAATTTCTTCGTTTAGCATACGAACCAGAATAGATATGAGCTTTCGAGAAAATAATCTGAACGGGAAAATGTATATTGTATAAAGAAAGAGTAGGTATAAATTCACTTTGAGCAGAGAGGCACGGTGGAGTAATGGATAGCGGCTTGGATTGAGGAATCGGGGAACCGAGTTCGAATTCCATTCCATTCCATTCGTTTACATGCTAATACCCTTGGGAAAGGTATGAATCCTCTTCTTCTCCCCCCAGCTAAAAAGCAGGACAGACTGGGTTCTATAGCCTTGAGCATCTGGTCTACCGCAGAAAGAAATAGCAACCTACTGCCGGAAAAAAATATCTGCCTCGTATCGAAAGATACATGACTGTGGCACATGATTAACTTGAGCATCGCAAGTGACGTCACTTTGAAGTGAATGAAACTGGAATTCCAGAAAACTAAAAACACTGGAATTTGACTATGTCACGTGTGAGACAAAAGAAATAAGATAAAAAAAAAAGTAATTGGAACAAAAAGAAGACCAACTAAGTTTTATAGTAAAGGGGAAAAAATGGTTTTATAATTTTAGTCAATGGCTAAAAGGAAGAAAATCTAAAGGCGTATCGATAAGAGATTAGAAATACTTTTAAAAAAACCTTCAGTCAAGAGTTGCTGTAATTTTGTGGTAGAGTCTACATGTCAGGTCAGCGATTTTGTGGCAGAATCTACATGTCAGTCAGATCAGCGAATGGGTATTAAACGGACTGCTCAGTAGCAGATTTTCATTTTCACAACTGACTTAATTTTTGGCGCCAGTCAGCGAATACGAATATCCGGATAAAAGACCGCCACTTGTAAGATCAAGCGACCACATCAGATGACCCAGAACACGTAAAGGTTTCATTCATAAAAATAGATTCACTTAACACTGAGCACATAGACTGATTACTTGCAAATAGTGATAACGTCTGTAGTGCCAGTCAAAAGTACTCGAATGTATAAAAATAAACTTTGAACAGTTTAACTTTTTTTTTATCCTAGTGTAAAATTACCTCAGTTGGAAGTGATTCTTAATCACTTCAGCATTGATTAAAATTTGGAATATTTTGCCGAAAAGCGATAAGAGATAGACAAACAAACACACACATATATATATATATATATATATATAGATAGATAGATAGATAGATAGATAGATAGATAGATATAGATATAGATATATAGTCGATTTACCAAGAAGGAAACTTCCAGATCTTATCGGAATGGATCGACGTTATAGGTTTTTTCTAAGTACTTATTGCGATTTTAACACAGTTTAAGTTGCATTGTCTTCTAAAAGTGAAAAAATGAGATTTTGTTAGGTCGGTACCAATTAAGAATTGGACTTATTTATCTACACGCATACCATTAATCTCCAAAGCTTATGGCCGTAAGTGAGGAGGGGACAGAGAGATCAAACAGTGAGTGAAAAAAAGTGTAAATCAAAAACAAATTTAAATAACTTTTTTTCTTAAACTCTCATAGATGCAATCTAATACAAAAAGAGAATTCTTTTTTATTCTGCTAAAAAAAAACAAACAGAAATGACCAGTTGGATAGATTTGTATCTACACACTTAAATGACGGCAAGTATTAAATTAAAATTAACGACAACAACAACGGAATAATTAAGAAAAAATAAATAAATATATAAACACATAAAACAATATAATATGCAACTGCGTAAAGATTTTTTTTTATTAAATAATGCGATAAACGAACAGAGAAAGAACGAAAAAAGAAAAGATTAAACCAACATTCACGAACCTAGGCATGTATTTATTTCCTCTTGTGCACAACTAGATGTAGTATCCATGTGCATATAAGACAGTAGGTAAAACACTATTTAGTGAGATATTTTTCATATCTTGTGTATCAGGTAAGTAAGCTGATACCAGAGTGTTCTGAGAGAGATTTCGTTTCAATTTAACCTTTAACCTCCTCTCTCTCGACTTACTCTGTTTTTTGTACTTCCATCTCTTTTCTCACACACACACACACACAGACACACACACACAATCATTCATCTATTCATTCATTTATAAGTACAATTATACCTGTAAGTCTATACAGGTGATATTTTTATATTATCACGATATTCTTTTACTAAATTTTCAACCAATACAAGGCCCAAGAGCCAATCAAAGTAGAGCGCTACTAAATGAACATATGTTATGGGATCTTACTCATAATAATAATAATAATGGACTATTCCATACTTAATAAATACTGCGCCTCAGGAGTAGGCAAGAGAGTCAGTCATTCAACTTTTGACCAACTGTTCGGTTATACTCTCATCCTACGGACGGGAGGAACACGAAGGAGGCTACGCCGAAGGGCGGAGTCTCCTTCGGGGAGGTAGACCGGCCCTGAACCCGTTTATACGGGTTCAATGGGCATATTTTTGGCCGAGGCCGCGGGCTCGGAGTACCCACGTTAAAAAGGCCTTGTGCCACATGACACCCTGGGTGACTGAATATCGTCAGTCGTTCAAGTTTTGACCGACTGTTCGGTTATACTCTCATCCTACAGACGGGAGGAATCCGAAGGAGGCTACACCGATGGGCGGAGTCTCCTTCGGGGAGGTAGACCGGCCCTGAACCCGTTTATACGGGTTCAATGGGCATATTTTTGGCCGAGCCCACAGGCTCGGAATGCCCACGTTAAAAAGGCCTTGTGCCACATGACACCCTCGTTTTGACTGAATATCGTCAGTAGTTCAAGTCGATTCAAGAGTCGAGTCAGAGGCAGTCCGAAAGAGAGTCGCGTTCAGATAATTATTGCAAGACATTGGAATAGTGATACTGGTCGAGACTACATTGTTCTTTCTACTAAACCTGATTGTTCATACTAACACTTCTACTTCTCTGTATATATTCGTGTTGTAATATATCTGTGTTATTCCATACTTATGTTCGAGTTCTTCTTTACTGGTTCTACCTTGGACTATCACCGTGGTACAAGGAACCGGGCCATAACAACATATTCTATGGAGTTAAGAGAAGGAAGATTATATTAGGATATATAGTACATGTATAGGCGTATTGGAATATTGGAGAGTTGAGGTAGCGAAACGCCAACGCCCTCCAGTGCTATGCGCAAGAATTAACTGGATCAGTTTTTAGATAGTAGAGCCGTAACTGCACACGGCATCATGGCACCGAGAGGCCCCACCGGAAACTACTGCACGGTCCAGATCCCATTCACAGAATGACAGCAGTTCCGATATCACTCACCAGCTGGTGGGAAAACCTCCTTAGGAGTTACTCTAAGATTCGGATCCATGACTATCAGACAGATAACGCCAGCGCAGAAAACGTTTATCTTCAGCACCCTAAATGAAGAGACAAACGATCCTGGAAAGAAGAAAACGCAGATCTACTACCAGGAAAGAACACATTTCATCTATCAAAATCATCAAAGCAGCAGAACTTTTTTATAAGCATAAACATGTTCATAAGCATCGTGCCGAAGCATTATACACACATATTATATATATATATATATATATATATATATATATATATATATATGTGTGTGTGTGTGTGTGTGTGTGTGTGTGTGTGAGTGTGTGTGTATATATATATATATATATATATATATATATATATATATATATTAGGTTGGTGCAAAAATAATGACGTGATAATGTCGTTTTTTGACGTATTTTTTAACGTCAAAAACGACATTATTACGTCATTATTTTTGCACCAACCTAATATATATATATATATATATATATAATTATTTATTTTTAAAGAAAAAAAATTTATAACATAAATATGTTATAAAATCACTACAAAAATAGCCATTTTGTTTCAACACCCTCGGTGTCTTATCAAGTGATGACGTTGAATGTAAAATAAATGGTTTTAAAAGTTTCAAATTAATTAATATTCTACGCAAGGGGAAAACGTTGTTACAAAGGCTAGATGGACCAATCAGAACACAAGTACAGGAAAATTCAAAAAGCTCGATACCGAAGTCATGTTATAATATCTATTGAGATGTTTAGTATTAAAAAATAATTTATTCCAACGAATAATTAGTAAATTATATGATAAAATTTAATATTAAAATTTAAAACTGCTAATTACAAAATCAAAATTTAACATTTATTCGCTATCAAGTTTACAACTATAAAATTACTGAGGAGAAAAGAAGAAATATATATGTTATTCAATTTATTTTTTCATTGAAGTTACTTTAGCTATATTTAATATCCGGTCTTTTTACAATGTATACATTTTAATCCTCATGGTGTGTAAATGGGGTCCTAAACTCTACTTTGTATTGAGCACTCTTTTAAGAATAGTAATTGTTGGTTATTGGAATTCATTCCATATACACCAATCATATACTTGGATATATATATATATATATATATATATATATATATATATATATATATATATATATTTCGTTAAAGTCGACTGAAAAAGTGCTGTAATTAAGCTTTTAATTTAATTTTTCTTATGTTCGTCCAAGTTTTTTCTTTTCGGGACACAGAGTGTGTAAAAACTGTACAAATGTTCTGCATTTCCGACCACTTTCGTCTATACTTTTAGCCCATATCAAGGATGATTTTATCTTTACTTTTTAACTGGATGTATGGGTTGTGTGTATGAATCTAAAGTTATAGGGATGTTTTATTTTCCAAACACGATCAGTACATTGTGGCCGTGTTCGTAGTTAATGTTATCGAATGTTGGCTATTTCTTTTTTATTATTAAGGCTTCCATTATTTTTAATCTTTTTTTTTTTTTTTTAACATATGGATGAGGTTATTATGCTTGTATTTTTTACTGCTGCGTTGCGGATGGCGTGTGTGTATTTAAATGTGTTCTAATGGAGCTGTGGTCGGATCCTCGAGAATCCCTCTTTTATACAAGTTTCGTTAAAGACGACAGACAAGGTACAGCGATTAAGCTTTTTATTTAATCTTTCTTGTATTCGTACAAGTGTTTTCTTTTCTGAGCACAAAGTGTGTAAAAACTGACCAAATATTCTGCATATCCAATTGCTTTCGGCTATTCTTTTAGCCATGATCAATGATTTTTATTTTTAACTGAATGTGTGCTTTTTTGTTTGTGTCTAAAGTTATAGGAATATTTTTCGAAACACGGTCAGCACATTGTGGCCGTGTTCATAGTTAATGTTATTGAGTGTTGACTTTTTCTTTTTTTATTATCAAGACTTCCATTATTTTTAATCTGGCTGGTTACATTCAATGCCTCTAAAACCAAACTGGTTATATTCCATTACGGTTGATCAAACCCCGAACTAACACCAGTCACGATGAATGGATTTCCCTTCGAGGAGCCACCGTACCTTGAGAAGATATTGTGCCTCAAACTCACACACAACCTCAGTGGAATTCCTATATACAATCCATTGTTAAAGATGCAGGTAAAATGATTGACTCTTTGTACCGGTCCAGTAAGTACCTGACTTCTTACGCTATTCTCTACCTTTATAAGAGATAGATCGGACCAAAAATGGACTACATATTTGGGCAGGTGATGCTCAGTCCTTGCTTTCCTGTCTTGATAGAGTTCAAAAGTGTCTCCGAATCCTTGTTGGAGAAGAAATATTCTCCACCCACCAATCTCTCTCTCTCTCTCTCTCTCTCTCTCTTTCACAGGCAGGGTGTGGCAAGTCTCTCATTGTTCTATCGCTGCTAGCATGGAAAGTGCTTGGACAAACTACATTCCTTGGTTTCGTAAATTCTTCACGGTTAGAACCTGCCATGCCACTTACATAGTAACAAACCCCACCCATATTCCCTCCGTATTCCATCGACTAGAAGTTCCAAACAGCTTCTTACCGCGTACCACTGCCCTAGGAAACAGGCTCCTAAGAGAATATTTCCCCATCACTACAATCTGAATCTGTTCAAGTCTAGAGTCAGCCGTTATCTTCCCCTCCTATCCATATAAACTAGCCCCTAACTTAACCCAGATGTTGTACAGGATGAACCTTACTATAATATATATATATATATATATATATATATATATATATATATATATATATATATATATATCACTGTAAACGTTATGTTTTAGTGGATACTCATATTTGGGTAGACACTATATTTATTTATTAAACAATAAACTGTATTTTTTTCGTCTACCGGCCTGGATATTCGAGAAATCTTATTAAAGTGCAGTATGCGCTCTCCGACAGGACACGAAACTGCATCCCTCTAGACAAAGGGAAACTGTTGCCGACGTACCTTAACCTGGAGTCGACGTACCTTAACCGACTCGGCTACGGAGCAGCCTCGCCGATAAAGTAAGGTTTGAAACGTGCCTTTAAGCGAAATTCTTCTCGTATTAAATTCCTCCAAATTTTCATATGTGCTCAGTTTTTGCATTCAAACGTCAACAGCAGAAGACAACTTCGATTGCCACTCTTGTAAAATAAAATCAAGAGCCGGAGGGTACAATTTGCTAAAGATTAAAAAATTGGATCACAGAAAATTGACAGAACGTGACCGCGATTTTTGATGCGACATTCTTAATGGATACTCATATTTGAGTAGACGCTCCATTTATCAAACAGTATATTTATTTATTTTTGTCTACCGGTATGAATATTCGAGAGATCTCATTAAAGACAAATATATGCTCCCCGGCATGATACGAACTTGTGTCCTTCTGGGCAGAGATATCCGATATGCCTTAACCAATTCAGCCACGAACCAGCCTCCCCGATAAAGCAAAGTTTGAAATGTTCCTTTAAGCGAAATCCTTCTCATTATTAAATTCTCCAAAATTTACATATCTGCTCAGTTTCGTATCCAAATGTAAATAAAGTAATTTCCTAAAGTAATTGATTTTATTTGTAAATCCGGCAGATTTGTTTTTTTATCATTTTAAACGTTATTTTTAATGGATACTCATATTTAAGTAGACGCTCCATTTATTTATTAAACTGTATATTTATTTATTTTTTACACTATATATTTATTTATCTTTTATTTTTATTTATGTATTTATTTTCGTCTACCGGCCTGAATATTCGAGCAATTAAAACATATTAAAATACTAAATATTAAAGAAAAAATATGCATTCTTTATTAAGATTTCCCGAATTTTCGGAGTTTTTCCCATTTTGTGAAGAGGAGGAAACAACGAGCTATTTAACAAAATAAAAGGCAGGAAGCTGTGGTGGGTCTTGATTTTCAATCTTCTGAAGGGAGCTGGCGCATAAAAGATGAAAAGTATAAAGCAAGATTCCAGAAAAAACAAAAAGCAAAAAAACAATACAAATCCGCTCATACGCTTCCTCCAAGTGAATTATTGCAATATGGCCGTCAATACTATACCGGTCACAGTTATGCTCGCTTATGCTTGCATATAAGCACATCTTAACATTGTTGATTGCCTTAGTGCTGCCAAATGTTGAAAGGGTGTAGTCATGAGTCATAATGCTGGTGCTGTATCGAGGCCCTTTCAGTGAGTAAGTATAAAAGTATCTATGTAGTACGAACAACTCTACGGAGGTGGGGTCGGAGAGGATCGAGGTTGTGTGTGGGGGGGGGATCTTTCAGAAGAAGAGAAACGGCACTGCTGAGAATTGTAGAGATGTTCGCTTCCGACAAGAAACCAAAGTCATCTTCCTTGGACACCCTCCCACAACAGTTATCGCTTCCTCCCACCTCTGTTCTATTTTCTGAACGTATCTCCCCTTGCCCTGTTGATTTGAGGGGAGAGGGAGAGACGCAGCATGCAAGGCATACTGTTGATGGTCTCTCCTTTAATCAATCATTCTTTCAGCTTCGGTTCTTTTTTTGTGTATGTATGTGTGTGGGGTGTGTTTTTTTTTCCTTTTTTTGGAGCGGGGGTGGGGGAGCATCTCATAAGACAATTTAGCGTTTTAGGCAATGAAGAATTGAGCTTACCGTCGACGGGCGCCGAGCGATCGCTGATTGAAACTTTTATTTCGCATGTGACATAAAAGAGGATATGACAATTTTTCGTTTCTTACTAAATAGAAATATTCATCTGTACTCACAACGTGAAATAGAAATGACATAGGATCAGTCATTCTAACACGCACACACACACACAAACAAAATATATAAGCAGTGTGGACACAAATCAATATATCAACACCGAATGCCGACAGTCTGTGTTGATCTCTGTGACCATAGTGATTACGATCTATCCTGGATTTTACCTCATAAATATCCCATAACTTAATATATTTTATCATACTGTTATACACCGTACCTATGAACACTAATGGGTATATCCCAATCCTCTAGCAGTGGTTTACCTACTTCACGGCGCTGGCGAGTATTGTATTTTGTTGATGTTACCATTTCATTTCAAACCTCCATTTTGGTTATTCCTCATTCAGGTTACAACACATACGTATGTAAATATGTTATTTTTTGTTATTTTTATTTTTTTGCTTTTTAAAAAATCATTTCAGAGCTAGTTGCAATCTAGTAGCCTACTTATATTCATGCAGTCGAGGCACTAAGAAAAACAGCTCATCCGGACAATTACCATGAAAATGTTTGTAGAAAAGACAGAGGGAAGCCATGCCACAACGACGAGAAAGTAACTGAACGCGAGATGCCAGGTCAGGATCGATCACATTACAGACCCTTCTTTGAAATTTTGTCAAAATCTCCAGCTGTACAGCACGAGCACCAGACCAGATATGGTAGCAATATTCAATGCACGAATAAATGTGCAAGATGGATCCTGATGCGAAAAATTCTTTGGTACAACACAATGAACCAATGTTCCTATCAGTAGATCTAGCAAGTGATTCAATATAATCACTCCGTTTCCTGGCAGTGGGAAACGTGAGCTCGGAAAAGCGCAAAGAGTTGCTCTCCAGGAGTTTAGCATCAGCCATTCATACTGATTTCAGGCAGAAAATATACTTTGTGGTGATTAAAATGAAAGCAGTTTCGTTTCGGGGCTGTTAAAATTTACAAGCCATTCCTTGTTCCAGTTAACCATTGATTGGTGGTTCTTTTTGAGAGCAGTTGCCAGTTTTACTTTGTCGAATCTGTTGGCCTTGCTACTAAAACAGGAGTAAACAGCAGGAGTAATCTGCAAAGATACCTAGTTGGAAACTGATGATATCGGGAAGGTCGTTGATGAAGATCAGAAACAGCTTAGGTCCGACCATAGAGTCCTTGTGACCCCACCCCGAATTCATATGAAATGAACGAGAATTTTTTCTTTTGTTTTTCAATATGATATGAGAAACACAGAAAATGTCTCATATCGAGAACATTTAACATTGAAAAACAAAAGAAAAAATTAATTATTTTTAATAATATGTGGAAATCCCCGCTTTTACCTGAAGACAGTCACGAGACCAGAAACACGTGTAGTAAAATTATGTAAAACAAAACATAATATTTTTTTCTAAATAAATCCACATTACAACCAAAAACGTTTACGGCCCCTCTCTTCTCTTCTTTTTAATATATATATATATATATATATATATATATATATATATATATATATATATATATATATATACGCCCTACACGAGTCGCTAGGACAAGTTGCTTACGCTCTCCACGAGTCGCTAACACAAGTCCCATCTCATTAATAATGTGTGTACCAGAGGAGGACTGACATCGAAAATAAATTTAAAACAATGCTCCGAGACAGACACTTAGGGCCTGATGATAGCCGCGTACAGAACGGCTTGAAATAGACTATCCCCATGTGAAGGTCATTTTTATTTTTTTATTTTTTATTTATTTATCTATTGCTGTAAAAAATACATATGCTCTGTTATAATAAATACATCAAGCTCTCTGTGGATCAGATTTAATAATTAATATTACTAGGATCCACCCGGATTATATACCAACGGTTCGATTACCTGTACTATATATATATATATATATATATATATATATATATATATATATATATACTGACGCAAGATTAAATTGCAACACACTGAATATGTATTTCAATTTATTCAAGATAATATTAGAATAAATGTTCGCATATACAGATTGGCCTTTTAACTGAACTGAAAATCCACCTACCGCCTCCTCAGAGGAGTAAGACATTCACCAACAAAAAACTGGGGTACTTTACAGTTTAATCCTTGTAACTCGGATATAAAGCAGACCGATATCTACCTTTTAGACTCTAGCGTAAACATAACAAAGGTATAGCTTTTTGATTCTGGGGTAAACTGGACCTATGTCCACCTTCCTGACTGTAGTGTAAACCGGACCTATGTTTACTTATTAGACTCTAGTGTAAAACTACCAGAAGTCTAGCTTTTTGATTCTGGACCAAACCAGACCTATGTCTACATTCCTGACTCTAGTATAAACCGCACCTATGTCCATCTACCTGACTCTAGTGCAAATCGCACATATGCCTACGTTTTTAACTCCATAATAAGTCAGATCTATATTCATCTTCTTGACACTTGTGTAAACCGAAACTATGTCTACCTTTTTGACTTCAGTGTCAATTGGTCCTTTCTCTACTTTTTGAATCTAGTGTAAACCGGGCCTATATCTATCTTTTTTTTACTCTAGTTTAAGCCGAACCCATATCTAGTTTTTTTTTTACTCTAGTGTAAACCGGACCTATGTCTAGCTTTTTAACTAGTGCAATGTGTCTACATTTTTACTTTAGAGTAAATCGGACCTACGTCTACCTTTTTTAGGCTAGTCTAAACCGGACCTAAGTTTATCTTTTTGAGTCTAGTGTTAAACGGGCCTATGTCTCCTTTTTTGTTTTATTATAGTGTAAACCCATCTTTGTCTACTTTTTTTTATTCTAATGTACACCGGTCTAATGTTTATCTTCTTAAATCTCGTGTAAACCGGACTATATCTTTTGTTTTATATTGTACTCGCAAACAGGCAAACTGTACACGTGCATCTGGCTGTAGACACGCGTGCTGGCCTTCCTGCCTCAATTCTCAACGCTCATTATTGATATTCCTTTGGCTATGCTTCAACTTGGCAATTGTCTCTATGAAATGGCCGGACAGAACCTGGTCTACGAATGCAGGAATGTTAATTTGACCACTGTTGCAAACATCGAAGCACCGCCGTCGCGTCACACCTAACACACGGAGCAATTATCCGAAATGACCATCCAGCCTCTTAAAGCGCCACAACCGACCTTCGTTCAGATGCCTCTGAGCTAGCAAAACGAAAACATGGGCGTTTTTACTGAATATGCTTTGCACCAAGATGTTTCACCAACACTGAAACTTATCGTAAGAGGTCTCGCTATCTAAAGTTTTGCAACAGACGACGACCTGATATGAATGTTACTATACCACGAGATTGCCGAAGGCACTAAAAAACTTATCAGAATATCTACTCCACTCGCATGCACACAATGGTACCCAGGAAAACATCAGTATCGTTGTTAGCGAGTAGCAATTTCAATTTCCTTCGGTTTATTTCGGTAATAACAATAGATATCAAGGTTTATATTCTGGGATTGGGATCATTGGTGTTCATTTACAAGAGGTTTTGCAAAAGTTGAAATACTTTGAATAATTCAAGAAATTTGAACACTTCAAGTATCTTTTTTTTTAGTCAAACGTAGATATAACATATCAGAAGGAGCCAGGTACTTTTTGGAGGGTACAAGCAAGCACCCAATTTTCAGGTCACTTCCAAATATTTTTCTCGGGGATTTCTTACAAAAGTCACCTAGCTTTTGTTCGTGTTTTCAAGACTCCCAAAGATATTAGCAGAGATATATAGCTAGGAAGACTGCAGTTGATCCAGCCATTTCTTTCTCATTCTCGAGCGCCAGCGTCCAAAAGAGTGCAACGTGCCGTATAGGATCACATATTTCATCACACTGCGCAACTGCTCTGCTTTCTGTAGCAAATAGGTTTTTACGAAACGGGGTCGCTCGCCCCACGCTAGATCTTTTTTTTTCTCTTAGACTGGTTGCCAACTAAAGCTGAAGAGCCTAGTCAACCTTATTATTTATGCCAAAGATTTTTGGACACTTCAAATTTGATCAGTTTAAATAGTTTGTTCTGTTCGAGTAATTTAGTCAGTTCAAAAAGTTTGAACAGTTCAAGTCGTTTGGTCATTTCAAGTAGTTTTATGTTTTCAAGAAGTTTTGTCAGTTCAAATAGTTTAAACGGCTCAAAGAGATTGAATAGATCTCGAATTTTGAAATAGTTTGTATTTACTTGACTCCCCATTGAGTCAGGTTGTGACACAAGGTCGGTTTTTAACGTGGAGACCCGAGTATCATCACACGGGCCGCTGGTCTTAGCTTGTCGAAGCTGGTCAGAGCTGGTCTAAGCTAGTCATAGCTGGTCTTAGCTGGTCCAAGTTGGTTAGAGCCGGACCAAGCTAGTCATAGCTGTGATACTATCAGTGCAGGGACGGATCCCTGTGACCGGCAAGTATCAGAGGGAGGGGTATACACGCTGAGAATTTTGAAGTAGCTTGGTCAGTTCAAGTAGCCTGATCAGCTTAAGTTTTTGTACAGTTCATGTTGTTTCAATATATCAACCCGTTCAACTCACAGTTTGCAAATTGTTTCATATTTCTAGGTTGATATCTCATACTTATCTTGAAATCCGAACATAAAGATTAAGCAATATATTTTCATATTTTTCGTATTTTGAAGAAAGATCTTCCAAATTTATATTTTGCAAAGTGGTTTGCATATATATATATATATATATATATATATATATATATATATATATATATATATATATATATATGATGCTATGCTCTTTTTTCATCGAATTATTGAAGGCACATAGATTAAAGTTACAACACATGCAACAAAATGTAATTTAACCGTATATCTTTCAGTCGTCACTTGTAAATATTAAGCAACAACGCTCTAATAAAATGCAACTAAACGGACCATGTGTTTTTTAGTCATCGCTACCCACAATAAGTCTACGGCTCTGCAGGAAAACAATTAGATGACGCCTTTCATTTATCGTAAAATAGGAGAAAAGTAACAATGCTACAAAGAGAATTACACTCAGTCACTGTCATTCATCATACAAGCTACAACCATGCAATAATTATAATTAATTAAACTATGTATGTCTCATTTATCTCTACGCAGGTTAAATCTACACTGTACAACTAAAAAGACAACTAAGGGAAACATGTGATTTCCATTCGTCTCTAGAAAGACTATAATCTACAACCGTACAATAAAATACAAAATGATCCGTGAGTTTTGCATTCATTACTACACACAATAAGCTACAAATATATACTAAATTACTAAGTAATTATGCATCTTTCCTTCACCACATCTGAGAAGCTATAACTATACCACGGGAGACTGTTTTCTTTCATTCATTCCAAAGTTTATTTCATTCATTACTAGTAAGACTAAAGAGACATTCTTATAATTAAAAAAAAAACCTGCTAAATAAAAACATTACATTTAACTCATTTATTAGAATAGAGCATAAATTTATAACCATGTGATATTAAGTTCTGAACGAACCATCATTCATCACGGCACAGAATTTACCACAAATATGCAATGAATACAAATAATTTAACTTGTATCTTTCATTCATTCCAACTGAAAATAAAGTTACAACTTTGCCACTAAACAAATAAGTGAAATGCGCCATTTTCCCCCACAAAATACAAAAACAAACAAGTCAACACTCTTTACGAATTGTTCCAAGAAATAGGACTCAAGATAATTCTTTCCATAACAGAAACTATGATCTGACATTGGAATCCCGTAAATCCGTTATGAAAATTCAGAATGTGGAATTAATAAAATTTAAACATTTCAGATGCCGTGGTGTATGGATCAGTTATAACAAATTTAATATTGGAGATAAGGAAATTGGATACAGGAAAGGTTCTTTAGTTCAACACTTTAAGATGGTATATAATCAAAATACTAACTTAAGAACTGGAGTCGTGTTCTTAAATAACCTTTTCAGATCTAGACTTTCATATGGATGCCATGTATGGTGTCCAGCTCGTTCAGAAATGTCTAAACTATCATCTGTATTTGAACCGTTTTCTCAGATCAATGATTAATAAAAAAAATGGTTTCAAGGGAATGAATCATTTAGGTATTAAATAAGGTCATGTCCCACCAGACCCTATAGAATGGTAACACCAAAATCATATAGAAAGATATTTGCTAAATAATAAGAACATTAATTAAGCACTTCCGGCAACTAAAAATGGTTAGCATATACAGACCGAAGGGAAAATAAGGAATTGACTTTCTACACTATCTTAAACAAAAGATTAGGATGGAAACTCCCATCAGTACGAGAAAGAATGAAACCATTTAGTAAACTTGAGAAGTCTATATTCCTAATTTCTTTTATTTAAAAAAATCTCTACCCCTTGAGGACGTAGGCGATTATGGCTCTCCACAGACTTCTTTTGTTTTATCTTTATTATCTATAACTGTCCACGACTGCTTGGGAGTAGTTTCCTGTTGTCTTTTATGTGGTTTTGAGTATTTCTTCTTCTTTAAAGGCTACCATTCAAGGTAAAAGAGGCCAGTCTACCCTACTATTTAAACGATAACTATAACCATTTTGCTCTGTTTTCTATGTTCTTAAATAGCTTCGTAAAATCTAGACTTTCACGTGGATGTCATGGATGACGACAAGCTTATTCGGGGACTTCTAAACTTTTATCTCTATATAAGCGTGGCCGAGTGGTTAGAACGTTTACCGTCTGACAATGAGACACAGCTTTAAATCTCATCGTGGTCGATTTATCAGGAAGGTGACTTCTTGGTGTTATCGGCCGAAAGAGGTGATCCCTGCGTGCGATAATTTTTGAAAGTGCATGAAAACCGTACCACAGGTTGAGCCAAGCCTTGTGAGTGAAATTAGACGGAAAAATATTGGGAGCCGTCGATTTTTGCGTTAGCACGAAGTCGTCAGTCATTGTGACTGAGGGTTTGTCGTCGCTGTCTTTAAGAAATCTGGAGAACCTTCTGACCCCTCTAACTATCGCCCTTTCAGTCTTCTACCGATTTTTGGCAAAGTCTTTGAGGCTTTAATCAATGCCGAAATGGGTAAACATCTTACCTTTCACGATCTACTCTCTGACAAACAATATGGATTACGTTTTACCCGGTTTACCGCTGACGTGCTTACGTTCATAACTGAATATATATATATATATATATATATATATATATATATATATATATATATATATATATATATATATATACTAGCAGCATTGAAACATTTATTACAGCATATCATTGTAATTGGACTTCATTATTAATATTATACTAGCAGCATGGCCCCACGTTGCCCGAGCTTAATTCAAAAATCGTACGACGCATACAGCAATCTTGACTTAAAATATTTTTACCCTTCCTTGCCTTTAAAGGAGTGCCCTTTGCCGTGCTGATGTTGCTACATGCCTTACTTCTTGCCTATCTCACACTGCGAATTTTTCTAAGCTCTATACTAAACATTAAATCTGTTACGAAAAAAGAACTAAACAAAATGAACACAAAACGATCAGCTTTAAAAAAGGACTCGTAACTGGAAAAACAGAATGAAAAAAAAGAATGTTAACAACAAATACTTTTTCACATCCAACCCAGTTCTGCGGAATCAGAATCAACGTTGAGTTTAAGCAAGCGAATGAGCCAATTGGTTTGAAGTGCCATACAGATTTAAATTTTTCTCACTATTGACGAATGCAGCTATCGATTATTTTGCATGCTAGCATGCTAGTTAACATTGGTGTCAGTCAGCTGTTGGATCTCACGCTGGCCAATAGAATCTTCCTGCCTATTCGTGACAGCCAGCTATAGGCTCTCACTCTGGCCAGTAGAAAATAGACGAAAACTACATGAAAATTGCCGTAGAAGCATGAAAAAAATCGATTATTTCCACTATCGATGGGAGTTAGGAAATGCAAAGTCGGTTTTGGCCTTCCCGCTAACTTGGAGCATGTGCATGTAAATTTTGTTGCAAATCCGTCGAAAATTGCGGCCGTGAATTGGTTACACACACATCCTGCCTTATATATATATATATATATATATATATATATATATATATATATATATATCAAGTTCTCGATAATACTGCCGAAGCTCGAGCTGTAACTCTAGATATCTCGAAAGCGTTTGACAGGGTTTTGTAAGCTTCGGGCCTACGGTATTACAGGACGTTTACTTGATTTAATGCAATAATTCCTATCTAATCGAGACATGAAGGACATCCTGAACGGGCTTTCTTCCAGTTCCTTTCATACTAACGCGGTTGTTCCTCAAGGCTTTATCCTGAGTGCTACACTATTTCTGATCTTCATCAATGATCTCCTTGATGTTATCAGTTCCCAAGTAGGCATCTATGCAGACGACACTACCATTTAATCCTGTCTCAATAGTATTCCTGGCAGCGCTGACAAAATTAGCCTGGCTGCTGCTCTAGATAATGACCTCCAATCAGCAGTTGATTGGGGCAGGAAATGGCTTGTAAAATTTAATGCCTCCAAAACGAAACAGTTTTCATTTAACCACCATAGAGAAACGTCCCTGTTCCCTATCAGCATGGTTGATGTTCGTCTCCGTGAGAGCGTCTCATTTCGCCTTCTTGGCCTCACGTTTTCAACCGACTTTAAGTGAGACAACTACATTGAATCAATAGTTGCATCTATTGCAAGGAAAGTTGGTTCACTGTGTCATATTTCTCGTCAAAGTCTATTTTGCACATCTACAAATCAACCAGTTTCTTGCAGTGAATATTGTTGGTCTGCCCTTCATCTCGAGGTTCTCGACAAAATCCAAGGAATGATCTGTAATGCAATCGGCCCTGAATTGGCTTCTCGACTTCAGAAACTTTCTGACAGACGTGATGTGACTTCCCTCTGTCTTTTCTACATATATTTTCTCTTGTAAAGATGAAGCTTAGCAGAAGGACTGAAAAGTGAGGATTGATCAGCTCCAACCCAGATATGACAGGAATGCTCCATTTTGGTCAAATCTGACTCTTATAAAGATTAATCGTAGTAGAAGGACTGAAAGTGAGGATTGATCAGCTCTATCCCAGATATGGCGGCAATGCTCCATTTTTGGTCTGATCAGACTTTTGAAAAGATGAAACTTGGCAGAAGGACTGCAAAGTGAGGATTTATCAGCTCCAGCCCAGATATGGCAGCAATGCTCCATTTTTAATCTGACGTGACTCTTGTAATTTCTGTTACAGATTTAATTTAAGACCGAGGATTTATTCTCTGTTTCTCTGCCGAATTCGCACGAAACCGGTAAAATGGTTGTGCAAGGAGAAAAGCAAATTAAACTCTCTCAGAAAATGGAAATCTTTTCCCCGCCGAAGGGAATCACAATGTAAAGGCCCACCCGTAAGAGACGGTATTTTCTGTTGCGAAACGCTTGGAATGACCAATAACTTTGATTATTCTTTCAATATTGCAAAGCCAAGTCCTTGGCATATGCGGTAAACTCGTACTGCTTCCAATGTGAATGGTGGAAACGCCCCAAGCTATGGATAATTCGCATGGAGAGTGCTTAGGACGGAACGAACCAAATGATTATAGTGGAAGGGAAAGGTAGAAGAATGGAAGATTAGATTATCTCTTAGGTTTATTTGCAAGGAATTTCAGACTCATGAATGCATCCACCCGCTGGGCTTGTATTCGTCCATTTCTTGCATCAGTAAATCTTCATGAAATAAGGCAGGTTTTGTGTTCAGGATTACAATGTGTGTATCTATATGCATTTCAATATACCTGTATTCTTCTGCATGCAGAAAGGTGTATCATTGGGTATTTAAAATAATACTAGAATGCACGGAAACACATACACGCATTTATTAGTTTGAGTTATAAGTAATTAAGAGTTGTATATGTAGACGACTGGACGCTTATTGGAAGTGGAGGGACGTGGGAGACCGACTCTTGCTTGTTCTTTTGTTTATGGCTAATGTTTTATGTCATTTGTAGGTAAAGATATTTTAAGTATTTATACATTTATAATTTTATTTTATTTATTATTTATTTATTTAAACTTTCCTTTTTTTTCATATTTTCTCAGGTACTAACTTTTGGTATTTGAAATAAAGTTTTTGGGATTTGGGTTTGCCGATTTATACCTAGTCTTTTAAGTTAGCATGTGATTGTAGATAGCGTAGTATATATATATATATATATATATATATATATATATATATATATATATATATATATATTAGCATATATATATATATATACATATATATATATACATATATATATATATATATTAGCATATATATATATATATTAGCATATATATATATATATTAGCATATATATATATTAGCATATATATATATATGTATATATATATATATATATATATATATATATATTAGCATATATATATATATATTAGCATATATATATATATTAGCATATATATATATAAATATATATATATATATATATTAGCATATATATATATATATATATATATATATTAGCATATATATATATATTAGCATATATATATACATATATATATTAGCATATACATATATATATATTAGTATATATATATATATAAACATATATATATATATATATATATGTATATATATATATTAGCATATATATATATATATATATGCATATATATATATATATATATATATATATATATATATATATATATATATATATTAGCACGTGGACGTAGACAGCGTGTAATATATATACGTTTATGCGTAAGTATATAAGTGGATTTTCCAAATGTTTTTAGAAATTTACCAATCGTTGGATTCTCATTCAAATTTAATTCATATATATATAGGAAAGAACTGATTAGGTAAATAATCAAAGTTCTTTAGTATTTTTGTTATTATTTTTTTTTAAATAGTGCTCGATACAAAAGTAGAGCATAAATATAATTATTTATTTAAAAATATGATTTCAACACGCTACATAAGAGGTCTCAGACCTCTTATGTAGCGTGTTGGAATCATATTTTTAAATAAATAATTATATATATATATATATATATATATATATATATATATATATATATATATATATATATATATATATATATTGAACAATAAAAATTAAAAAATTAAAATCCTCAGACACACTGGGTTGTAGATTAATATTCTTTCGTTTTTTTATTATTATTCCATTTAGATTCCTCGACTAGTTTCGGCCGAAATGGCCATCATCGGGATGAGAAATATTTCTGCTTGCTGCTAGCACTAAACTACAGAAATGAATATATATATATATATATATATATATATATATATATATATATATATATATATATATATATATATATATATATATCAATGTATGTATGTATGTATGTATGTATGTGTGTGTGTTTGTATAATTTGTATGTTTATATATATATTAGCATAAAATAATGTCGTTATGTGGGAAAACGACATTATTTTTGCACCAACCTAATATATATATATATATATATATATATATATATATATATATATATATATATGTACGTGTGTGTACACATATGTTCACACACATATAAACTTAAATGCATATGCACATTTGTTGCTCTATATAATAATTGAGTTTAACTAAAGAGACATATATGTACGTGTGTGTGCGTGTAAAATTTAAAAAATAAATGATAATACTATTGCTTTTATGTGCGTGTACCATTTTATATTATATATATCTATATATATATATATGTGTGTGTGTGTGTGTGTGTGTGTGTAACACTTTCCGCAACATACGCAGATGTCCTCTGATTCTTAGTCTCTCACAACGGAGATATAATGTGACACATGGACGCTTTAATGCGGGGTTCCTCCACAACCGTAGTTCCCAACATGATTTTATGGGGGGGGGATTCAATAATGAGTTATCAACAGTCAATTTTTCTATTGAGTTTGAGTAGGAGTGTATGTGCGAGTTAATACATATGATGCATTTGCAGTATGCACCGTGTCTGATTTTATTAAGCAAATCATATAAACTTCAATAATTCAAATTTGGTTTGAAAAACAAAACTGTCAAATTTTAAACAATCAATTTAGATGTCAAAACAAAGCCTGAGTTAAATTTTTAGGTATTATTAATATGTTTTATTGAAGTTAATTGATATATTCGAAAAACAAACTCCCGTCTGAAGTTATTAGGCAAAACCAAATAATCACATTTCGCTACAATAAAAAGCTAATAAAATCATCAAAAAATGATCAACACCTATAATAGAACAAACAGCAAACATATATAAGTCTTAGAATCCTTTACATTTTAATATAGTAACCCTTCTTCTTAATAATAATCAATAATTTATTATCCATTGATTTTGTTAATATTTTTACTTCAATAGGCTAATTTTCCGACATGGCAGTTTTAATTGCTCACGGTAGGTCTGCTTTGCTATTATACTGTTTGGCACTTTCATATAATTTCAGTTTTAAAACTGACCATAGATTTTCGATTGGATTCAGATCAGGACTTTATGGTGACCTTTCCATTGTCTTCTCTTCTGTAAATCTTTTATGATCAAAGAATCCACCGATGAGCTTAGATACACGAGAAGAAGCATTGTCACGCATAAATACGCACTTCACTTTCAAACTGGGACTTGTACTATTTAAAGAAATCCTGTTCATAAAATCGTAATAGTTAGTACTGTTTAGTTTAGTTGCTTCATCGACAATAATGGTTTGGTCAACAATTCCATCCTATATCATAACACTACCGCCTCCTTGTAGCCACAGGCCCGTCTGAATTGGATAAAATCCATCCTTTCGCCCATTGAGTGTCACTCGAGATTCGTCCGTGAAAATTAGTTTAGAAAAGTCAATTTTCATGTATTTCTTAATCCAATTTTGATGCTTTAAAATATTTCATAATAACTTCAACCAGTCCATTTTCGGAAATTCCAAATATCTCAAAAACCCACCAATAAATATGGCAGAAAATTTAATTAAATACTTTACTAAAGATATAAATGGACGAGTTCAAATTTGACAAATATCCCTATATACAGACGCTTGCTCAGGCATTATCAACAGATCCCACCTGTGGTTTATACTGCAACTGTCCGGAGCAGACGCAGTTTCTGGGAAGGAACGTGTTATCTATCGTGATCAACAATCTGAACAGCACGCTCAACCCTTCGCCCACGATGACTTGTGACTTCGTGCTAGCACAGGTATCGACGGCCCCCAAGAATTCCGTCTACCCAATTTCACTCACAAGGCTTGGGTCAACCCGTGGTATGGTTTTTGAAGCACTTTCCAAAGGTGCCGCACGTTGATCGAACCCTCCAGTCCGATAAATCGAACCCTGGTCTCATTGTCAGAATTCGAACGTGCTAACCTCTCGGCCACATACCCATACGTGCTCTACACGTATATACGTATATATGGGACAAAGATACGTGTTGCCCAATACCCGCGACCGCTATCAAGCTAGCGTTGGTATCCGCAAATCCACCCCCTTAATGAGGGCTATGCTGCCGCAGGGTTGGTTTGTCTGTCACTACGCAACCCTCGGGAGAAAACTGCAAACTGTATGAAGGCAGAAACAAGGCAGATAGAAGTTGAAACTCTACCACACTTGGTATTTACTCAGCCAACCCACATGTTGACTGGATGTTGAGAAGTTCGGTTTAAAGTTGGGGGCCCTAAGGCTCCCCAACCCCACACTGCATAGCCGACCAAAGCTGCTGAATTTCTTCACAAATGAAGAAAATACTTGAAACGACCGAGATATAAATTTACTCACGAATGTTAACGATATCATATACAAAACGTGTGACAACGATAATGGTGAGAATAGCCGTTTCCATTCAGGAAACATTCGCCATTTATTGGCCGGACAGTTAACGTTACTGTCAGTTGAAATTTATAAAATCTTTCGATTAAAATAATTTTTCAGAAAAATAAGTTTCTCAAGTTCACTGTGATCACTTTTGCTAGTTTTTAGTCTAAACTTTTCTTTTTGTTAGTGTGAAAGTCGACGTTTGATTATCTCGTTGTTTTTTTTATATATATCTTCGAGTTACATGTGCTATCCATTATAGGTGTTGCTGCTGTTGGAAGTCTTCAAGTGATATGGTTTTGTTAAAATTAAATTATTATATTTCTTTAATATTTATTAATAATTTTTGTTGAAATTCATAGAATATTTTCTCTTAAAAAAGATTTTCAGGAAAATAGGTTTCTCACGTTTACTGTTAACACTTTTCCTCATACTGAAGAGACATTTCCTTCCTAACCTTTTTTTAAGGTAGTGTGGAAAGTTAACACTTGTATATCATTATTTTTTTTTTCTTAGAGTTACACGTGCTATCCATTTTAGTTGTAGTTGCTGTTGAAATTATTCAAGTGATGTAGTTTTGTTATTCGGAAAAGTTCTTTGTTCCTGATTTTAGGAATCAGTAGCGCCAGTCTATGAGATCTGATGAAGGATAGTCTTTCTTAAGACTTACAGGCTTCATTCCCTTAAAGCCATTTTTAATCATTGATCAGAGGAAACGGTTGTTTATAGCTGATAGTTTAGACCAAGGGTGGGAAACCAGCGGCCTTCTAGCTCCTCGTGTGCGGCCATCTGCAACTTTTAAGCTGGTCTGTGAAGCCAGATAATTTAGGAAATTTGGAGCCGGAGCTGAAGCCAGCAAAAACGCATTAGTTCCTGTTTCATTTCCCTAAACTAAAAGTTGACAATAAATGTTCTTCTTCAACAATAATTACTTGCGTTACTGGTGATCAAAAATACATTACTAGTGTGGCTTGAGTCAGCTCAGGTTTCTTCTCTGGTGTTAACGTAGAATCATTAAGATCCTTATAGCAAAATTATATATATCATCACACTAATATTATTCTGTTTGTAACAACAGTCCTCATTAGTTAGTGACTTAGTAACGTGTCTGTTTGTTACGCCTTGGCTAAGTTTTTACCTTCCCTTTACTAACAATTTCAACCTTAGTTTTCTTCTTTTTCTTTCTCCGTGAAAACAAGTTATTCAAAATGTTAGAGCCGGAACCGGCTAAATAATTTGATATTAGCCCCGCAACCCTGCTTTTGAGCAGTGTTGCCAAGTCTCCTGTTTTAAATTCAGGAAATGCTGCAACAGAAGCAAGTTATAAAGTTGTATATTTGTTGTAGTTGTATAAAAAAGAAGGGCAAAGTTTGTTTGTTTTTTGTTTTATTTAAGCATTGCGCCTCGAGCAAGGCGTGAAGCCACTAGGATGCAAGGGGGTTGCAGAAGATTTGGAGCAAGAGCAGATAGGAGTGATAGAAGAAAGGATGAGGGGAAGAATAGTGGGTAGATCAAGGTAACTGGAGATATCGATTGACATTACATTTGAATAGTTGGAGATCATAGCTATCAGGGAAACAGTAATTGGGAAGGGTGTTCCACAGGCGAGAGGTGCGAGGTATGAAGCTATTGGAGTAGAAGAGACAGCTACATTTAAAAGTGTCTACAGTGTAAGGGTGAGAGCGGGATGCCAGCCTCGTAGGGCGCTTGAATTCATGGAGACTGGGAACCAGTGAAAGCAGCTCATCGGAGCAATTACCATGAAAGTATTTGTAGAAGAGACAGAGAGAGGCGACGGCGCGTCTGTGAGATAGGGACTGCAGACGAGACGCCAGATCAGGGCCAATCAAATTACATATCCGTCTCTGGATCTTGTCAAGAACTCCGAGGTAAACAGAAGGTGCCCCAGATCATATATGGCAGCAATGCTCCATGCAAGGGCGAATGGTTGATTTGTATATTTGAAGCATCGGTTCAGGAGAGAAAAATTTCCTGGCGCGGCACAGAGAGCCAACTTTCCTCGCAGTGGAAAAAGCAATTGACGCAATCTATTTGTTCCATCTCAGGTCAGCAGTCAACGTGAGACCGAGCAGACGCAGGGAGTTGCTCTCAAGAAGTTGACTATCATACATTCTAATGGGGTGCAGGGAAGGATCTCTATGGTGGTTAATAGAGAGTAGTTTAGTTTTTGAGGCGCTAAATTTGACCATCCAATTGTTGCCCCAGTTAACAACCAATTGGAGGGACGGCCAGGTTAGTTTTGTCAGCGACACTAGATTTGTTTTTGAGGCAGGAGTAAATTGTAGTGTCGTCCGCGTAGATGCCAACTTGGGAATTTATGGCGTCAGGAAGGTCGGTGATGAAAATAAGGAAAAGTGTGGGGCCAAGGATGGAGCCTTGGGGAACACCTGCGTTCGTGGGATAGAAACTGGAGGAGAATCCGTTGAGAACGACCTTCAATTCACGGTTTGACAGGAATGATTCTATTAGATCAAACAGTCGACCAGTAATGCCATAACCCTGGAGCTTACGAAGAAGGCCGGCATGCCAAACCCTATCAAATGCTTTGGAGATGTCTAGGGCCACGGCACGAGCCTCACCGTTATTTTGAAGTGCTTGGTAGACGGTTTCAGTGATGACCGTAAGCACATCAGCTGTAGAACGGGCGTAGCGGAAACCATATTGCTTGTCTGAGAGAAGGTCGTGTGCGGTAAGGTGGTTAACCACTTCTGCGTTGATTAGGGCTTCGAAGACTTTGCCGAAGAGGAGTAGGAGACTAATAGGACGGTAATTAGAGGGGTCAGGGGGGTCTCCAGAGTTCTTAAAGACAGGAACAATGGATGAGGACTTCCAGCAGTCAGAAAAACAGGATTCCTTGAGGCAGTAATTATACAGTTTAGAGAGGGCGGGTGCTAGCTCAGGCGCGCACTTCTTCAAGACTGGCTGGTATGCCATCTCCACCATTAGCCTTGTGGGGGTCTAAATTGGAGATAATACCCAGTACCGATGACGGGGTTATGCGTAAGCCGCTCAATAGGGCCTCAGTTCTTAGAGGGAAGTCTGGTATGGGTACACCGGTGGAGTTGAGCGTTGAATTAAATGAGAACTTCCGAGCAAGGCATTCAGCCTTGTCGGTTGAGGAGGTCAAGACCTCGAACTGGTTGAATAAAGGAAGTATGGAGGGTTTTCTATTGTTCAGGACACTCTTGCAGAGCCACCAATAATCTTTGGAGCCAAATTTGCGAGATTCAATACGCTCCCTCATCCAAGCAGCAAATATTGACATAGCTTCGTTGAGGATACGCTTACACTCGCTACGGGTGGAGGCAAAGAGACGTCTATTGCAGTCCGACATGTCGCTACGAAATATGTGAAAGAAGTGGTTCCTATGGGCAATGGCAGCTGAGCAAGCAGCGGAGAACCAAGGGGAAGAGTGCGACTTGACCTTAAATTTTCTTGAGGGGATGAAAGCGTCGATTCTACCTTTAACCCAGGGTGAGACCTCAGAAGCACATTCATGGACAGGGAGTGTAAAGACAACATCCCAGAGGACATCGCGGAGGAAGTCACGGAACGAGTCCCAACCCGCTCGTTGATAGTAGAACGAGGTTCTAGTAATGGGAGGTTCTTTGCGGGGTGTGAAGTTGAAGGAAATGTTAACAGATACCACGGCATGATCGGAGTTACCAAGAGAGCAGAGCTGTGTGGCGCTACAGGATTCGGGGATGGAGGTAAAACACAGATCTAGAAGGGAGGCCTTATCTGCCAGCTTGAGGGCAAAACGCGTGGGGAAGTTAACTATCTGCGTGAGGGATTGAGAAATTGAGAAGTTAAGTGTTTGAATGCCAGCCCGGTGAGTAGTAGCATTCTCGAGTCACTTGGTATGATGGGCGTTAAAGTCACCAAACACGAATATGTGAGCAAACGGGTGGAGAGAGAGGGCCTTGTCTATACAGTCAGATATGCTGTCGAGTATCCCGCAGTCTTGAGAGGATGGAGAGCGATAGAGGAAGAAGAGATAGCTTACGGCATAGAGTCTTTCCTGAGGATAGGAAGGTAGCCGGAGATCGAGAGATCAGAGGAGGGAATAGACGGGACAAGGTTTGTCTCACACAGAGCCAGTATATCCGGACAGTTTGCAGTGAGGAAAGATTCCATACTGCAGAAATTTGTTCATAAAAGAATGCATTGTAGAAGTCGTAAAATGTTTAGATCCAGATAAAGTTAACAAATGTAAAAATGTATTGTCTTTCATGAATAATTAATACAGATTGACAGCATGTAATTGGCCAGTAATGTAACAGAGCAGCTCTAAAATATAATTAAAAAAGACAATGTATATTTCTTCTTAGCTTTGGATGAATCAACAGATTACGCTGATTTGGCACAAGTATTGTATTTCATTCGTGCAATAACAGACGATTTTTAATTATTTGAAGAATTATTTGCTTTATTCCTCCTAAAAGGAAAGACACGTGAACGAAACATTTTTAATAACTTCAAAGAGAAATGTCATAAAGTAGGAATGAATCTTACTAAACTGAATGTGTACTGCTGGTGTTCCAGTTATGATGGCTAAAAATGAAGGAGGACATCTAAAAAGAGAAACCACAGCTCCAAACGCAATCTTTACCAGCAACGTCTCTGTGCAAAATCTGCTATTTTAACTAACACCTTACAAAATATTATAAGTATTGTGAACTATATGTGAGCAAATTCTACGAGGCATTGTCACTTTCAAAACATGTTGATAATAGATGATGTGGTAATTAGTGTATCGCAAAGGCACATATTGGTCAAAATTTTGTTTTTACGAGAGCAAATACTTGACTTTTTCAAAGAAAACAGTAAGTTTTGTGACTTATCAGATACAAAATTTCACAGAGATGCTGCATTTGTGGGTGATGTAATGACAAAGAAAGAGGAGTTAAATATTTCGTTACAAGGCAGAAATAAATTAATATATGACATGTGGCTAAAAAATCTTTCATTTAGAAAGAAGTTTTTATTTTTTAAGTCCTTTTTTACTCAGTCATAACTTTCAGAAGAACACTTTCCCTACTTGTCAAAAGTAATGAGTGAAAGTGAAGAGAATATCTTTGAATCTTTTCAGGAATACAAATCAGTTTTAGACTCATCAATAAAAGAATACAGCAGAAGATTCAGTGATTTTGAAAAGCACAATGTCATCCTGAAACTTGCTTTTCAGACTCACTTAGTTAACGTATCAGAGGCTGATGATGAGTTATAAATGGAGCTTATTGAGTTGTCTGAAGATAATATCCCGAAAACTTTGTTTGACAGCAAGACAGATCTAATTGAAATATGGAAAAGAACGGTAGAATAGCTTTGCTTTCGTGAACATACACACCAACTTATTTCATGTTTTTCTTCAACATACAATTGTGAATCCACATTCTTGTACATGACATAAATCAAGAATTTGTTGAGAACACAGTTGACAGATAAGCATTTGGAAGGTCAATGAAAATTAAAAACCACCATATTAGAGCTTAATATCAAAATGCTATCTCAAAAGAAGCAATGTCAAGAAAGTCATTAATTTTTCTAAAAGGTGAATAAAGTATTTCTTTGAACATGTCTTGTTTTTCAGTTTTATAATTTCTTAAAATATTAGATTATATATTTATTAAAATCTATTTTTGTGCATTATTTACCTAAGATATAAAATATGTAACTGTAAAAAAATCACTTGATGAATGCAGCCTCTATGAGGGATGATGAATTTCAATGTGGCCTTCATGCACAAAAAGACTCCCTACCCCTGGTTTAGACGTTATTCATCGCATGCATATGTTAGTCTAGATGTGGCGAGGTTATTTAAAAATATGACTTAAGCTCTTAGGGTAATGATTCATGCTTGATTCATTTTTTACGGCTTATCAACCCTTTGCAGGTTATTTAAAGTCAGAAAATATTTTTAGATTGTAAGAATTTTTTTTTATTTTGAGATAATAATGGTTTAGTGATATAAGTCTTACTAATTAACCCATAGCTGGTGGTTTCATAACTTTTCCAAGGCTATTTGCTATTCATTTTAATTGTTGCTGCTGTTGGAAGTCTTCAAGTGATGTGGTTTGGTTAAAATTAAATAATGATGTGGTTTTTGTACTTTGTTCCTAAATCTGTGGTGACAGTCTATGAGGTCTCATGAAGGATGTTCTTTTTTAAACATTGATCAGAGGAAATGGTTGTTTATAGCTGATAGTTTAGAAGTTATGCATCACATTCATATGAGAGACAAGATGTGGCGAGGTTATTTAAAAATATGACTTAAGCTCCTTGGTTAATAATTTGATTGATTCGTTTTCTACTTATCAATCATTTGCAGGTTATTTAAAGCCACAAAATAGTTTTAGGTGGTAAGAATTTGTTTTTATTTTTGGATCATATTTTTTTTAGTTTTACTAATTAACCCGTAGCTGGTAGTTTCACTCCCCCGAGGGTAAGTGACTATAACGAAGTCTAGGTGAATTGCAACTCGGGTCTCCGATCAGCAACACCGAGCCATTATCCATTACATCCACCTCACATCCAAGCTTACAGAACCTGTAAGTATCAAGGAGATGACTAAGCTCGACGTTGCTTAACTTCGGTGATAGCACGGGAACCGATGTTTAAACGTGATGTAGCCGTGAGCCTTAATATTTTGGCTTTGTAGCATCTTGTCGTATTGCACAAATTTACTCCCTAACGTCCCCTATTCCATAAATTATCCCCTAACGCTCCTTATTCCATAAATTACCCCTTAACGCTCCCTATTCCATAATTTACCGCCAACGCTCCCTATTCCATTAATTACCCCTTAACGCTCCCTAATCCGTAAATTACCCCCTAACGCACCCTATTCCATAAATTACCCCCAACGCACCCTATTCCGTAAATTACCCCCTAACGCACCCTATTCCGTAAATTACCCCTTAACGCACCCTATTCCATAAATT
Organism: Acanthosepion lycidas; assembly: GCA_963932145.1. Lineage (NCBI taxonomy): Eukaryota > Metazoa > Mollusca > Cephalopoda > Sepiida > Sepiidae > Acanthosepion > Acanthosepion lycidas. The sequence continues at coordinate 59,364,075 of OZ010589.1, forward strand.
ACCCCCTAACGCACCCTAATCCATAAATTACTCCCTAACACACCCTATTCCATAAATTACCGCCTAACGCATCCTATTCCATAAATTACCCCTAGCGCTCCCTATTTCATAAATTACCACCTAACACACCCTATTTCATAAATTACCCCCTAGCGCTTCCTATTCCATAAATTACCCCTTAACGCACCCTGTTCTATATTGAATTTCCATATCTGTTATACAAAATTTCTTATGATTGATTCCTACACCGTTACAAGTAGGGGACTTCGGCGTGGTGTAATGGTTAGCAAGCTTGTCTGTCTTACTAGATCAGTTACTATTGAAAAGTGAGTACGATCCTCACTAGGTGCCCCCTACTTTCGGCCTTTTGCCACCTCTAAGCTACGCTATGGTTAGCAAGCTTGTCTCGCTAGAACAATTACGACTAATTAGTGAGTTCGTTTCTCACTGGGTGCCCACTACCTTGTGCCACATCTAAGCTACGCTTGGAAAATAACTATACCGTTACGAGTTAATTCCTTTCTGAAATTTTAAATCTTGAATTTTTATGATGGATTCACGATATGTGTTATCATGGCTTTCATTCCAATTCCAGATCATAGTTTTCTGTTTTGGGAAGGCTTATCTTTATTTTCTTGGAATACTTAGAAGAGGTCCGGTGAAAGGCTCTCGTGTCCACTCCCAAGTCTATAATACGCCCCCACCCTCAGCACTCTAGTATACACCAATTTTCATTAAGTAGTATTCATATAAAATACAAAATTTTATCGTAACCTAATTATGTACAATAATGGATCGTATTCAATTTAGGTGAACAATTCAACTAGAAAAATTGAAAATAAATACAATGTATCTAAATACAAATTATTAGGTTGGTGCAAAAATAATGACGTAATAATGTCGTTTTTTGACGTATTTTTTAACGTCAAAAACGACATTCTTACGTCATTATTTTTGCACCAACCTAATAGAAACATGTCATAATAGATCGTGCCATCTTAAATAAATCAATGTTTTCCGACAATTTTTGAGATCAACTTGAGATCCTGTTAAAAAGTTGACTAAATTTAACCTATTCAACATTATGAATAGAAAATAGTTAATTTTATATAGTGATTTGCATGGGCGAAACAAATTCACGGATTTGAATGAAAAAACAAACAAACTAACAAAAAAATAGAATGACGTCAAAATCAGAGAAAATGTTTCATCCTTTAATAATTCAGTTGTGCTTATTTTAATTTGTAAAGTATATAAATGCAGGTAGAAAAAAAATGTTGATAAGACAGCAAGGGTCATAAAGCATTGCCCGGGCTGCCTAATCAAACTTGACCCGCAGGTCGGAGGGGTCGGTGGTAGTACGCGCTGGTCCTGACTTGGAATGTTACTTTGATGCTGAAGAATGATGTTTTATGAAGCTGGGCTACAAAAGAATTCTTGCTAAAAGCCAGAACATTGTACATAAAAAGAAGGCTTGGATAATTTCTCACACACAAGGCTCAGCGAATTAAGATTAGCAGAGGAAAGTAGTGGATAATCTATTAGGTTAGTGCAAAAATATTGTCGTTTTTTGACGTTCAACTTTATGTGAGAAAACGACATTATTTTTGCACCAACCGAACACTTAACAAGTTTACGCAAATGGATGTGGGAGACGCGTATGACAAAGAAAAAAAAGAGTTTGTAAACGAAGAAATAATGCTGAAAGTTGTGGAGAGCCGTGACCCAGAAGGAAGATGTCACATAATAAGAGATTAACGCCATATGAACGTGATAAACCTCAAACGAAATATCCACACCAGTCATAATTATTCGTTATTTTGTAATTTAGCACGTGGCTGATCATTGCCCTTCACAGCTTCCTTTTCATTATTATCTATGAATTGTCATGATTTATTGGTAATGATAGTGGTGAGGCTTTCTGTTGCCTCCTCTACGGTTTTGAAATCAGAGTTGACTTTCTCTAAAGCTGGCTGGCACCCAAGGCTATGAATCCCAGGCCATTATACTGTTTTACTAGAGGGAGGGATCGAAAAATGGATTCATGCCTTTCCCAAAAGCATTAATTAAACCCGGTGATTTTACTTTCGTCGTTGATAGCCGTTACGCTACACACCACTCTCTGGAGAGCGTAATAATAATCCATCAGATAATGAGCTAATTAATTAATCAGCGGGCAATCGAATAGATTAGTCGATAAGTTCGTCGCAGCTACCTATTATCCGACTATTAACAACGTCAGTTGTTTGTAAAGTTTTTAACATGTCCAATCAAACCAATATTGACTGAGATGTTAATTGAATTTACTAAAATCGTTCACATTTTAACTAAACACGATCGCACGTTTACAAATGACATTACATTGTAAAAGACACTTTACAACCGTTACGTTTGTCGGCGTAAAACTTGTCTCCATTGCTTTGTCGTTTGCTGTCAACTCCTCAAGTACGTTCCTAAGGCAATGTTTCAACTGGGTCCTCTTAACTGCTATTATCTTTCATCGGTGACGGTCAAGTCTGTGCGTTGCTTTTCTTCTGAACTGAAACCGACAAAAAACGGATGATCTTCCTTGTTTGCATTTCTTTTTCGGAGATTCTGTTCGCATCAGAAATCGCTTAGCTATGGGTTGAACAGTATAGCAAGCTTCGTTCTGTAGCTTTAGGTGGCAGCCAGATAGATAGATAGATAGATAGATAGATAGAGAGATAGATAGATAGATAGATAGGAACAAATAGATTTTTGCAGACTGAGATAGATAGATAGATAGATAGATAGATAGATAGATAGATAGATAGGAACAAATAGATTTTTGCAGACTGAGATAGATAGACAGATAGATAGATAGATAGATAGATAGATAGATAGATAGATAGGAACAGACTGTGATAGATAGATAGATAGATAGATAGATAGATAGATAGATAGATGGTATTTATCAATCCACCCACGGGGATCGAATGTGGCACAAGGCCTTTTTAATGTGGGTATCTCCGAGCCGTAGGTCCAGCCAAAAATAAATAACCATCCAAACCCGCCGAGGCGGGCCAGTTCCGTCAACCTCCCCCAACGAAACCCTACCCTTCGGCGGAGCTTCGTCCGGGTTCCTCTCTGCAAGCAGAGAGTTCGACAGACACCCGACCCCGCAGCTCACAAAGCGCAGGTACTACACTTTGATCCTAGCCACCGGGCCGAGCGGGTATTCTTTTTAGATAGATAGATAGATAGATAGATAGATAGATAGATAGATAGATAGATAGGAACAAATAGATTTTTGCAGACTGAGATAGATAGATAGATAGATAGATAGATAGATAGATAGATAGGAACAGACTGTGATAGATAGATAGATAGATAGATAGATAGATAGATAGGAACAGACTGTGATAGATAGATAGATAGATAGATAGATAGATAGATAGATAGATAGATAGATAGGAACAAATAGATTTTTGCAGACTGAGATAGATAGATAGATAGATAGATAGATAGATAGATAGATAGATAGATAGATAGGCAGGCTATGAGAAATACGACACTGAATTCAAAACTGTGGATGTAGCAGGCAATGGGAGACCTCTCCGCTGTCTTTCCAAAAAAAAAAAAGAAGCTTGACAATTCACAGATAATAAAGAAAAGGAATGTGTGGAGAGCTATGGTCGGCTACGTCTGAAGAGAAAGACTACACTGAATTCATAACCGTGAAGAAGCCATCAGAAATATACTCCACTATATTTCCTCAGAGGTCATTGTAATTCATAGATAATTAAAGCAAAACAAAGTAGTCTGTGAAGTCCACGTCCTGAAGGGACATGACATTTAAAATATATTGAAGTCGTAAACATGAAAATTTAAAAAAATGCATATGATATTTTGTAAGTAGAATGCAGCTGTAAAATTATTTAAAAAAAATCCTACTGTCATGTTCTAACAGCAAAGGTAAACGTTTAAAGTAATGAACAAAACAAGATATCTTCTTTAATGTTTAATTAGACAAGACGTGCAGCTTATCCAGTTGATGTGATAATGGTGACTGATTGGCTAGAATAGCACTGAAAATAATAAAAAGAAAAGTTGAGTATGCATTTAGTTAGGCAAAGACGTGGCGCTAGATTTCTCGCCCCCTATTTCCACCCAAAAGTGGTTGCTTGAACCGTCTCAATCCAACGTCTTCATTAAAAATAAAACCGCTTCTGCACACAGAGCGCGTGCTTGTTAAAAGACACGCGCGTACAGACTTGTGCACCCACACATTGTCATTTCAGCACAACCAAACAGCAGCAATGTCGACAATTGATGTGGTATTGCGTCTGGAAAGGTCGACGCAGGAAATATTTGGTAGAGGAATAGGGCGGGAGACAAACCGGGTGTGGTTTGTACCGTTTTTTGTGAGGCGAGGATTTGAGTGGGGTATTGCAAGAGGAAAAAAGGAAAAAGAGAAAACGAAAAAAAAGTACTGATAGCAATAGAAAAGGGAAAGGAAAATAGTAAAGATTGAACAGACTGAGATAGATAGATAGATAGATAGATAGATAGATAGATAGATATGAACAAAATTAGATAGATATGCAGAAAAAATACAGATAGATAGATAGATATGAACAAGATAGATATGCAGAAAAATATATACACAGATATGAACATGATTAGATAGATATGCAGAATATATATATATATATATATATATATATATATATATATATATAGAGAGAGAGAGAGAGAGAGAGAGAAAGATAGATAGATAGATAGATAGATATAGATAGATAGATAATATATATATGTAGATAGATAGATAGATAGACAGATATGAACAAGATTAGATAGATATGCAGAAAAATATATATATACACATAGATAGATAGATACATAGATACATAGATACGAACATGATTAGATAGATATGCAGAAAAATATATACGTATAGATAAATAAATAGATAGATAGATATGAACAAAGATAGATAGATAGATAGATAGATAGATAGATAGATAGATAGATAGATATTGTGTCATCAGCAGTACTGAAAAACTACGTCATACGTCATTTCTAATGCAGACTTACCTCACATCTGTTAGCTTTTGCGGTATTAAGCACGGGTTGTGAATAGAGCATTCCCCTTTTATCCGCGGTTGATTTATGAAAACATCGAGCAGATAACTGAAACGCTGGTTATTACCGATATATATTGTTTTTCCTATGCATAAATCTTGTCATGATGTTTAATTTATAAAGTAGGACATTTACAACAATATAGTTTAATAAAAGTTATGTGAAGGAAAAAAAATCCGTTTTTATCGTATATATTATGAGGCACAACAAGAGATTAAGAACAATATCTCTGTGTGTGTGTGTGTGACGAATGTCCGGCCACAATTTTCGACGGATTTGCACCAAGATTTACATGCACATGCTCCAAGTTAGCGGGAAGGCCAAGACCGACTTTGCATTTCCCAACTCCCATCGATAGTGGAAATAATCGATGTTTTCATGCTTCTACGGCAGTATTCATGTAGTTTGCGGCCATTTTCTACTGGTCAGAGTGAGAGCCTATCGCTGGCTGCCACGAATAGGCAGGAAGATTCTTTTGGCCAGTGTGAGAGCCAACAGCTGACTGACACCAATGTTAACTAGCGTGCTAGCATGTAAAAAAATATCGATAGCTACATTCGTCACAAGTGGGAAAAATTTAAATCTGCAGGGCACTTTACTCCAATTGGCTCATTCGCTTGCTTAAACTCAACGTTGATTCTGATTACGCAGAACTGGGTTGGATGTGAAAAAGTATTTGTTGTTAACATTCTTTTTTCATTCAGTTTTTCCAGTTACGAGTCCTTTTTTAAAGCTGATCGTTTTGTGTTCATTTTGTTTAGTTCTTTTTTCGTAACAGATTTAATGTTTAGGATAGAGCTTAGAAAAAATTCGCAGTGTGAGATAGGCAAGAAGTAAGGCATGTAGCAACATCAGCACGGCAAAGGGTACTCCCTTAAAGGCAAGGAAGGGTAAAAATATTTTAAGTCAAGTGATAGCGATTGCTGTATGCGTCGTACGATTTTTGAATCAAGCTCGGGCAACGCCGGGCCATGCTGCTAGTATAATAATAATAATAATGAAGTCCAATTACAATAATATGCTGTAATAAATGTTTCAAACCTTATGTAGATCTTATGAGGAACAATAAGAGATTACAAACAATAATAGAATAATTATAATAATATACTCTAATAAAAGTAATGTGAGCTACAGAAGATTCTTTCTTAACGTAGACCTTAGTAACATCAGCATAAGATTTTTTTTCTTTCCTTTTTAAGTTGAAATCGTTTGGCTTGCAGCTTAAAAGAAGTAATTTATAAATCTCTTTGGAAAATTACCAATTATCAGCATTCCGACTATCATTCTTAGAGACCATTAAAAGTTAATATTATGAACTGTTTTTTCGACGTCTGATCGCGGATAATAGAGATCTTAGAAAAGTAGAGCCATTATATAATGTCACTAGCATGCAAAGGGTTACTTGGTGAAAGAAAACGGGAATACTTTCTTAAGTCAGGAGAAAGGACGATAAATGAACAAGTTTCATAAAGACAAAAGATTGTAGGTGGCAGGAAAGCAAGAAACCGCAAAGGAGTTCCACAGGCTAGAAGTACGAGAAAAGAAACTACTAGAAGAGCACATACGTTTACATCTATGTTATATAGGAATGAAGTATCACTGCCGACACTTGAGTTTGAACATAGAACGCCAGTGAGCAAATACAGGCGATCCCATTATTTGTTTAAGTAGACCACGTGACCATAGAGGAACCGCATACGTAGGAAGTCGCGTGACGTCTAAATGATTTCTATTCTATGCTCTGTTACTATTCGGATCTCCATTTCTAGTCTATCCTCTATTACAATACGGACCACTATTCTATACACTATACTATTTCTATATTTGGATTACTATACGGATTACTATTCGAGCGAGTATTATTGAGCAAGTACTATTAGTGCGAGTGATATTCGAGAGCATCTGACACTAGTATTGTTCAACAGCGTTACTATAAGTTGTATCTGCGATTACAAATCTCTACTACAACGAACATTACGAAAGTGACAATGAGTATTCCTTGTTATCACTGTAGTGGCAACAAGTGTTCGCTGACATCACAAAAATCTAGGTATTTCAATAGTAAAATGGTGAGACCTAGCTGCCAATCTAGTAACGCGCTTAAATTTATGCAGGTGAGGTAGCAAGGAGGAAAGCTCATCAGAACAACTGCTATCAAAATATCTGTAGAAAAGACAAAGGGAAACCACACGACGTCGGTGAGAATGTGACCAAAGTCGAGGTTCCCGGTCAAGTTCGATTACATCATAGACAATTCTATGAATTTTGCCAAGAATCTCGAGATATATAGCAGGGATAGGATTTCATTATGACTTCTCTACGCCCAAATCTTGAACACAGTTATATAAGTTCATATTTTTTACAGTTGTTGTTATTTACTAAATTCAGCTTAGTTTGGCGCAAGCTCACTAGTTGTTATATAGGAATAAAGTGTCGCTGACGACACTTGAGTTTGAATATAGATCGCCAGTGAGCAAACACAGGCGATCCCATTATTGAATTAACTAGACCACGTGGCCATAGAGGAAACGCATATATGTAGGAAGTAGCTGACGACTAACGATCTCTATTTCTATTCTATCCTCTATACTATTCGGACCTCTATTATCTCTTCTCTTCTCTAAACTATTCTCTATTCGGATCAGTACGGTGATTACTATTCGAGTGAGTATTATCGAGCAAGTATTATTAGTACGACTGTTATTCAAAGTCCTCTGACACTAGTATTGTTCAACGGAGTACTATAGTTATATCTGTGATTACAAAGTCTCTACTACAACGAGAATTTCGGAAGTGGCAACGAGTATTCGTTGACATCACAAAACTAGTATAAGACGATCATAGAAAATCGAACACAACACTCTGTATTAATGGTCAACCAGACTAACACGGTAACCATTATCCCCACCTGTAAACGTGCTTACAGAGGATGTTCGAGCTAAATTTGACAGTTTTTTTTTAAACCCTTTGAGCCCTGACCCCCGCTTTACCGGTGGTAGAGAAACATGACAGAATGTCCAGCCACCGGTTGATCGGTGGTAGAGAAAAATGACTTAATACCCAGCCACCGGATGATCGGTAGTAGAGAAAAATGACTTAATACCCAGCCACCGGTTGATCGGTGGTAGAGAAAAATGACTTAATACCCAGCCACCGGTTGATCGGTGGTAGAGAAAAATGACTTAATACCCAGCCACCGTTTGATCAGTGGTAGAGAAAAATGACTTAATACCCAGCCACCGGTTGATCGGTGGTAGAGAAAAATGACTTAATACCCAGCCACCGGTTGAAAGGTGAGTACACATTTGTGACTACTTTTATATCTACAATGAAACATTACATTCGAATGATTTGTGTATTTTGACCCCGGAGCTCAAGCAGAAGGGCTAAAATTATTCAGGAACACAGTGGTCAAAGGGTTAAAGAAAACAAAGTGAATATCTAAGCCAAGTCTAAATTTATAAGAAAAATAGAAAAGTGGCATACAGGTTACAATAAGCAAAAGACAATTCACTCAAAAAAGCTATCCTCTGCATCTACCAAAGTCTCAATGCGACTCTGGAATCTGGCAGATGCGGCCTTAACGGTGTCCCTAAGGCGAGCCTCAAACGCCTCCTTAATCTTGTCGATAAGCTAACTCTTGGTGTTACGAGCAGTGTGGTTGATATCTTTCTCAACCGCGCCCAACACATAACAGTCCATGGGATTAAAATGAGGGGAGTTAGGGAGCCAAACGTAACTGCTGAAGTCATAAAAATTAACTGACAACCACTTCTGACTCTTCCTGGAGGTGTGGCAGGGAGCTGAATCTTGCTGTCACACATATGGTCTTCCAGCAGTCACCCTCCCAAGCAAGGCTTGACCACGGTGTCCAGCAGTTCCACATAGCCATCCGAATAGGGCCTGGGACCCTGTTCAAAGATATGAGGTGACATGACATTACCCTCACTGGAGAAACACCCCAAAACCATCAGAGTTTGAGGAAAATTGGTCTTCATGACTCGAAGAACATCATATGGATTTAAGACATCTGTCGTTCTGGGTGTTGTCCGGCTGATCCCGACAAAAAATTATTTTCGTCAAAGAAGAACCAGATTGTCCCTGGTTCAACAGGATGTTTCCACTTGTTTAGGAGTTTCTTTGCCTTTGCCAGACGGTTTTCTCGAGCCTTTTCTGTAAGAAGTTGATCTTTACACCTCTTGTATGCCTGATAGCGGAGGTCCTCATTCAAAGCCATCTTGATAGTGGTAATTGCAATACCCATTTCCAGCATCAAAGTCCGAATTTCCTTGGGTTTTCCATCACTTTCTCCTGCAGTTGTTGGACGAATTCTGGTTTACGGGGGCAATCAGAATGTCTCTTGTGTTATTTATTACAAGCCACGGTCTCGTAGTCTCCGTTGCAGTTCTCAATTTCACATCTTATTGTTTTCAGGGTGTTCAGAGATTATTGAACAGCTGTCATGATTGTAGCATTTTAATGCCTGGCACGAATCATCCTGATACAGGTTACCCTTTTCCGATATTCAGGGTGACTTTCATTCGTCCATGTCAATTAACTTTGACACCTGGAAAACTGTAAGGGTTAGGTTTTACAATGATGTTCACTGTTTACAGATATTCCAAACCAATCTGAAAAAACTAAAAATATTAGATTCTATCAAATTTAGCTTGAATACCCCGTATAAATTTGTTCGAATAAAACTGTATTGAGTTTTAGCAAGTTGTCTTTTCGTTGCAATAAATAAATGTTAACCTAGAGTAGATATGAAGAGCATATGGAATATAGGCGATTGTTGGGATTATGTCATGGATGTGAGCTCAATCCCGATGTCAGGTAGGGAGAAATCAACTACCTTTATTCAGAAGAGAGCCGGGAACAGGAATGTTCAGACAGTTATAACTTGGAAGATTAGGGTAGCGATACTTTTAAGATATGCGTAATAGCGACTCAGAAAGTAATCGCATGAATACCCTCGGGAAAGGTGTAACTGGAAATCCACTCCTAAACAGAGGATAAACCTCTGCACCTATTCAAAAGACCTTTAAATAGTGAACTGAGCTCTGTAGCCTTGATTGGCAGCCACTCTAGTGATGGTAACTTGATAAAAACACACAGCAGCCAGAAAGGGTGTCGGTTGGTAAAAATGAACAATGACGTTGCAGTCCTCCATTCTGCTGTCATAATTGTGGCATTTTGACGCCTGGCACGAATAATCATGATACAGGTTACCGTTTTCCGATATTCAGGGTGCATTTCATTCGTCCATCTCACTAAACGTAGACACATCGAAAACTAGTGATTAGGTTTCACAATGCCCTTCACTATTAATAGAATTTGAAAATATAAAAAAAAACATTAAACTAAAATTAAATTTAGCCTGAACACACTGTATTTTGAAGTATGCGTTCCATAAAATTTAAATGTTATAACAGAATAACGGATAACGTGACCCAGAGATATGAAGACCCGTTGGAGTAACGAAAGATGCCTTGCAAAAGTATAACTATTAAAAAATAAAGAAACCAAAAAATTCTGTTCAGTGCTATGTAATATCAATATCCATATATGGAAGTGAATACTGGATAATATCAGTATCCATATATGGAAGTGAATACTGGATAATATCAATATCCATATATGGGAGTGAATACTGGATAATATCAGTATCCATATATGGAAGTGAATACTGGATAATATCAGTATCCATATATGGAAGTGAATACTGTATAATATGAATATCCATATATGGAAGTGAATACTGGATTGTATCAATATCCATATATGGAAGTGAATACTGGATTGTATCAATATCCATATATGGAAGTGAATACTGGATAATTTCGTCACTGATGAAGAGGAGACTTGAGGCAATAGAAATATAATGCAATAGAAGGATGCTGAGAATACCGTGGATTTAACCTGTGAGAAATGAAGAAATTTTAAAGGAAAATGGAAACAAAAAGGACTTAAAATTGAAGAGATAGTTGAAATTGCTGGCTCACATAATGAGGAAAGTGGGCTGGTAGAATTTGACACTAACGAGGCATATTGAAGGCAATAAGCGTATAGGGTTAACTGAGTTACCTACATAACGAGCTTTTGTAAGTGGAAGTTTTGGCGAGCTATGATCGCCCACGTCCTGGAGTGACACTGTAGAAAGGACGTCCTTACCTCTTTGCTTTCCGTATAAATATTAACGGATATCAGAAACCGTGTCTTTGAATCAGAGAAGTATCTGGCTTGTGCTTTGCTCGAAGCGGTCATAGAATTTGCCGCCCGTCTAAACAACATTCCAAAACTAAAGGTCTACAAAATAAATAAAAAAAATTAAATAAATAAAAAAAAAAAAAAGATTACAATTTATTTTGTTCTGATTACAGTAAAAACAAAAACAACAAAACAAAACAGAAAGAATATATTTAAAACATAATCAGAAAAAAAGAATTCCAGTCAGTAAAAGGTTCTTCACCATTTACACTTCTTCCTCATCTTTCTCGTCCTTTTCTTCATGCTCTTCTGCCAATCAAAATTGCTCTTTTGTTTTTCGTCTCCCCCTCCTCCTCCCTCATCTTTCTCCGCCTTTTTCTTTCCTTCATGCTCTTCTTCACCATTTACACTTCTTCCTCATCTTTCTCCTCCTTTTCTTCATGCTCTTCTGCCAATCAAAATTGCTCTTTTGTTTTTCGTCTCCCCCTCCTCCTCCCTCATCTTTCTCCGCCTTTTTCTTTCCTTCATGCTCTTCTTCACCATTTACACTTCTTCCTCATCTTTCTCGTCCTTTTCTTCATGCTCTTCTGCCAATCAAAATTGCTCTTTTGTTTTTCGTCTCCCCCTCCTCCTCCCTCATCTTTCTCCGCCTTTTTCTTTCCTTCATGCTCTTCTTCACCATTTACACTTCTTCCTCATCTTTCTCCTCCTTTTCTTCATGCTCTTCTGCCAATCAAAATTGCTCTTTTGTTTTTCGTCTCCCCCTCCTCCTCCCTCATCTTTCTCCGCCTTTTTCTTTCCTTCATGCTCTTCTTCACCATTTACACTTCTTCCTCATCTTTCTCGTCCTTTTCTTCATGCTCTTCTGCCAATCAAAATTGCTCTTTTGTTTTTCGTCTCCCCCTCCTCCTCCCTCATCTTTCTCCGCCTTTTTCTTTCCTTCATGCTCTTCTTCACCATTTACACTTCTTCCTCATCTTTCTCCTCCTTTTCTTCATGCTCTTCTGCCAATCAAAATTGCTCTTTTGTTTTTCGTCTCCCCCTCCTCCTCCCTCATCTTTCTCCGCCTTTTTCTTTCCTTCATGCTCTTCTTCACCATTTACACTTCTTCCTCATCTTTCTCCTCCTTTTCTTCATGCTCTTCTGCCAATCAAAATTGCTCTTTTGTTTTTCGTCTCCCCCTCCTCCTCCCTCATCTTTCTCCGCCTTTTTCTTTCCTTCATGCTCTTCTTCACCATTTACACTTCTTCCTCATCTTTCTCCTCCTTTTCTTCATGCTCTTCTGCCAATCAAAATTGCTCTTTTGTTTTTCGTCTCCCCCTCCTCCTCCCTCATCTTTCTCCGCCTTTTTCTTTCCTTCATGCTCTTCTTCACCATTTACACTTCTTCCTCATCTTTCTCCTCCTTTTCTTCATGCTCTTCTGCCAATCAAAATTGCTCTTTTGTTTTTCGTCTCCCCCTCCTCCTCCCTCATCTTTCTCCGCCTTTTTCTTTCCTTCATGCTCTTCTTCACCATTTACACTTCTTCCTCATCTTTCTCCTCCTTTTCTTCATGCTCTTCTGCCAATCAAAATTGCTCTTTTGTTTTTCGTCTCCCCCTCCTCCTCCCTCATCTTTCTCCGCCTTTTTCTTTCCTTCATGCTCTTCTTCACCATTTAGACTTCTTCCTCATCTTTCTCCTCCTTTTCTTCATGCTCTTCTGCCAATCAAAATTGCTCTTTTGTTTTTCGTCTCCCCCTCCTCCTCCCTCATCTTTCTCCGCCTTTTTCTTTCCTTCATGCTCTTCTTCCGCAAATCAAAACGGTTCTTTTGTTTTTCGTCTCCTCCCTCATCTTCCTCCTCCTTCATGCTTTTCTTCCGCCAATCAAAACTGTTTTGTTCTTCGTTTCCTCCTCCCTCTTTTTCCTCCTCCTTTTTTCTTTCCTTCATGCTCTTTTTCTTCCAATCGAAATTTTTCTCCTTTTTTTCATCTCCTCCTATTCCTCCTCCTCCTCATCAACATCAACCTTCTCCACCCCATTCCTGCACCTTTTTCTTTTCTTCATGCTCTTCTTCCGCCAATAAAACCTGTTTTTTCGTCTCCTCTTCTGTCTCCTCTTCTTTCTTCTCCTCTTTTATTTTCTTTATGTTCTTCTTCTACCAACCATAATAGTTCTTTTATATTTGTCTCTACCTCCTCCTGCTCCCCTTCGCCCTCTTCTTCCTCCTGCCTTTTCTTTTCTTTATGCTCTTCTTCCACCAATCAAAACAGTTCCTTTGCTTTTTCGCCTCCTCCTTCGTCTGTAATCATCATCATATTTCTTTTCCCTTTTCTTTTTCCGCCTTCTTCATTCTATTCCTTTTCATCTGCTCAGCATTCTTTTAGCCAACTCATTTTTCTCTCTTCTCTAGTTCTCTTTTCCTCCTTCTCCTCCTCTTCCATATTTCTTCTTTTTCTCAACATCCTACTCCTTCTTATTCGCCTCGTCCTACTTCTTTCTTCTTCTTCTTCTTCTCTTTTTAGTCACTTCCTCCTCTTCCTCTCACTTCCTCTCCTCTTCCCCTACTTTTTTCCATCTCTTTCTATCATTTTTTACTTCTTTAAATCCTCCTCCTCAATTTTTTCTTCTTTTTTCTTTGTCTCTACCTACTACGCTCTTTTCTACATCCTCCTTTCTAGAATTATTTTACTACACGACGTTGTCGTCCTCCTTCACATCTTCTTCTTCTTCTTCTTCTTCTTCTTCTTCTTCTTCTTCTTCTTCTTCTTCTTCTTCTTCTTCTTCTTCTCTAAACTTAATGTAAACGTAACTCGATCGGGATAAAAACATGTAAACTGACATTCCATGAATGCCTTTTCCTGGATTTTTTCCCCTAAAAATAAAACTAAATTCAGCCAGTACACTTATATCACTCCTATTAATATCACTCCTATTAATATCACCCCTATTAATACCACCCCTATTGATATCACCCCTATTAATATCACCCCTATTAAATGCATATACGAATATATGACGGACTTAATTTCCATGTAATCGTTTTGTCAACTAGTTTTATCTTTTTATCTTAGAAAGGTTTGTGGTAACGAGACTCACCGACTCGTAGGAAAGAAAACTCTTCAAGCTTTCTCAACAATACGTTATTTTAAAAATATAACTGGCTATGATTATTGTATAGAAATAAGTTGGTCACAAATGACAGTAAAACTAGTTTGAATGTTGTATGCGAAGCTCTCGACGTTGACAGTGTCTTTTTGCATTTTTGGCATTTCAACCTTTTTCAGGTCATCATAAAAATAAAAGTACATAAGCCACACCTAAGCTCTTTATATTTTTGTAATTGACAACGAACATTAACTATGGACACCAAGTTTACAATCTGTACATGCAATATCCTTAGAGTTATGAGTGTCATATATTCTTTGAAAGTTCTCATTTCTTTAGGAAAACGCAAAAATGCAGCGATAATTTCAAGATGTTGTGATTTTAAAACTATTATAAATACAGATCTAATATTTGGGATTTATCAAGAAATTTGGCCAAGAAATATCTGTGAATTTTCCCAGATTTTTCTGAGGGGGTCACTTGTGACTGTTGGTTGGTTTGAAACGGAATGAACCAGTAGTAAATTTATCGCTTATTGACTTATTGGCTTATTTTAGTCTGACAAAAGAATTGAACTCATTACACTAGCGAATAATCGACGAGAGTAGCTCTTTAACCAACACAATACAGCAAGCGTTTTGTACTTTGTTATAATTATTACGTATGTTTGTCTGAATTGGTGTTGGTACGAAACATTGAATTGCACGAAATTCTTCTTTATGCGTCATCTCAGGGCATTGGCGATCAAAGGCCACCACAACTTCCTCTCTCTTGTAGCACTTAATAAACTTTGTTTTTCTAGGTTTTTTTATTTATTTATTCTAAGTCCTCTTCCGCCATCGATTTAGTCAAGTTCACTAAGAATGTTATGCATTGTTTTCCTCTATCCCTGCGGCACTCTATATGTCCCCCTGAGTACCAGATTTTCCAAGCCTTCCTTCCTTATTATGTACCCCAGAAACCTGAACAGTCTTTTCTTGATGTTAAGTATTAGTTTCGTTTTTGTTTCCATTTTTTTTTTTTCAAAACTTCGTCATGACTCGCGTTTTCGCTTCACGGTATCCCCAGCATCCTTCTGTAGAACTACATTTCTGTTGCTTCAAGTCTCCGCTTTATGTTTGAGGAGATCGTCCAGCACTCACTGCCATATAGGAGGACAGATATTATATGGCAGTTTAGTACTCTTTTCCTTGTTTCTAGCTAAATTTTCCTATTTCTTACTAATCTGATTAGCTTTTAAATAAACATTGCAGTTGGATTAGAAAAAACGGTGTAATAGCGGTGTCAAGGGAATAACCGTTATTTCGACAAACCGTTTTGAGGTTAAACATTGTAATCTCTGTATTATACGTGTCGTCGGTTTTACAAATCATGTCAGAAATTTGATAAATTTTCGAGCTTATTTCAAATCAAAATTCGTTTAATGTATGGCTCAAATCAAATAGCCAATGCTGTTAGTATGCCCCATAAGAGCGTTGAGAATATTCTGCACAATGAACTTGGCATGACTAAAATATTTGCTCGGTGGATGCCACGTCTTCTGACATCTGATCAAAAGCGCACTAGGCAGATCACATCACAGGAAAATCTGACATTGTTTGAGGCAGATCCAGCTGGTTCCCTTGGAGTTTTCCTAACCCATGATGAGCGTTGGGTTCATCACTTTGGACAATGCTCCAGTACACGTCTTTGTTTTCAATGGCTGCTGTGTATAACTGTTGGTTTGAACTGGTCGATCAACCTCCTTATTCTCCTGTTCCCCAACATGAAAAAACACTTGAATGGGGACCAGTATGATAGTGATAATGACGTCATATCTCTTGATGACATTTTTGATGAAGGGTCTTTTTTAACAGATATTAGTTTACCTGGGGGGAAATGCAGTTATTAATAAGGAGAGTTCAAATTAACCCAAGCAAGATTTCACAGCTCTAGCATCACTCCTTTAAAGTCAGCCTGTAAACATTTCAGCTCACCCTCACATAAGTTTCCATGGAGTTAGAAAATTATCCAAATGCACAGATACAATTGTTGACAAGTTCCCGTCCTGAATAAGACGATAAGCTACATCCGCGTCCTGGGTATAGACAATAAACTACATCCAGCAGCAAAGTGGTTTTGAGGAGCGTGGAACCACCTCATAGTTGCTGGTGTTTCAAGGTCCATTCTGAACCGAGGTGGTAGCACCTGTTAGGGTTCCAGCTAAACTAGGGACAAAAAACTATAATAGGTTTTAATACCGGCAATAAATTTTTGTAAAAAATTATTACCAACAATAAATTTATTACCAGCAATACATTTTTGAAGAAAAAAATATTACCAGCAATATATTTTGGAAAAATAAAATATTAGCAGCAATACGTTTTTGAAAAAAAATATTACCAGCAATAAAAATCTTGTCGGCATTAAATAATCTATTGAGGTTGATATGCCGTAAAACAAACCAAACCAATCCTTGACATGTTCAATATTTGATAGTAAGAATTCCACATTGCAAATTCTTTTCCTTGACATAATGTTGCAAGCCTACCACTATTCTATCGTTATTGACTTGACAAATTCCCTGAAGAGTTCCACGCTTTAGTTCCAATAGAACAGACCTTTACTACTACGACAAACCACTTCCACGGAGTCGAGTCATCCTTATTTTCTCCGTGTTTCAATGTAAGAAGAAAGTTCCACCAAACAGTTTTTCTTAAAAATAACTGACTCCCGCGTGGATGCTTTTCTGAATATAGAAAATATAGTTATATATGCTCCTTATCCGCATCATCATCACTTCTTACCATTTCTTTTCCCTCATATTACACCTCATCGTTACTATTTCAGCACTAACGTTCCGTGGAGTGGAATCCTCCATAATTCCCCTTTTACCCAATAGCTGCCATTTTGTCGTGGATGCTTCTCTAAACACTATAGTTTTATACACTTCAAGTCAAGGGTCAGTCGTTATCTGTTTTTCCTTATCCTCATAATCTTTA
Source organism: Acanthosepion lycidas (assembly GCA_963932145.1). Classification (NCBI taxonomy): domain Eukaryota; kingdom Metazoa; phylum Mollusca; class Cephalopoda; order Sepiida; family Sepiidae; genus Acanthosepion; species Acanthosepion lycidas. The sequence continues at coordinate 59,381,458 of OZ010589.1, forward strand.
CTTCCTACCACTTCCACTTTTATTCATGTCACACACTTCATTTCTATTCAGCACCACCATTTTGTTGACTGTAACCTTTCACCTTAAGCGGCTCTAGAATTTTAAAATAAGAAGGACCGAAACTAGGGGCTGATAACGAAGAAAGAACCTAACATCAAAAGCAGATAATCGAGGTATTTCGGTTATTTTTTTTTTATCGTCTTTTTATATTTGAACAAGAGACTTTTTTTTTTTTTTGTATTTAGTGTTTGTAGAAATTGTCCCAATTATTCTTCGTTCTGATTGCTTTCGGCTATTCTATGAACAATTATAAATGATTTGAAGTGTAAATGATGTATAAATGCTATTTTAAACTGTCTACAAGTCGCTGAAAGATAGATTTATTCTTAAATCCCAAACACGGCCCGTACTTTGTGGCTGTGTTGATAGCTCCTAATAGCACACTTTTTTTTCTCTTTTACGATAAGTGCTTCCATTATTTTTAGATGCTTTTTTTTTTGCAATTGGTGGTGCATATCACATTTGTCTCCGTGACAAGAATGTTTCGTATCGATGCTGGTGTATTTCCATGCTAGTATAAATGTGCATGTATGGATCCCTAGTCTAAGAGATGTTGGGCAGATGCTTTGATAAATGAGTGGTAGTGTCTTATATAGAATTATTTATGAATTTGTTTTTGGTTGGTAATGCAATTTCCTATGAGTCGTTGAAGTTAATAATAATGATCTGATAGTGTTTTGATTTCGCCGGCGTGATGTTGTTTCAGTTAAGAAGGTTGGCTGTTTTAGATTTTTTTTCATTATAGACAATTAATTTTATATTATTAGTTTGTTTAACTGGAATGATGTCCCCGCCACACGCACACACACGCAAGCCTTAACAATATCAACTATAAACACAGCCAAAATATACTGGCCTTGTTTCAATGTATTCGAAGAATTCTGTTTTCCATAAACTTCGATTTTCAGATGGATATTTTTAAAGAAAGTTTCTTGATCGGTCGCACATATTTTGACATTTGATTTAGGGTTCAAAACCTTATACTTTTCAATACTTCTTCGATGACGCTATGTCGAGGAATTTTATGGATTGACAAAGAGGATTTTTCTAAAAAGATTCTCTCTTAGCATGGGACACGGATCACCAACGTAAATTCCTCAGCTGACCCGCATCTTACCTGTATTAGAGTTGCTTAGTATCTATGAAAGAGCTTCTTCACAGTTAGATGATACCTGCCGATCCGGTTCTTTTTTTTTTTTTTTTTCAATTTCCAGCGTTGTTCCTCCTATGAAGTTATTAAATATCCCTCTTTAACTGTTAAATTTTATTTTAAAGCTTCAAACTCACAATATGGCTGTGAATTTGAGATTTCGAAATTCTGAAAATTTTACACAAATGGCTACTGTTTATTTGCATCTGCGCAGAACGAAGCAGCTTTCTTCTTAACTGCGCAGATAGGTGTTGCCATAATTTAGTAAATGGATCTTTAGATTCCAATAAGCATTTATTGTTATATATCAATAAAAAATGAACTTGCTAATAAAGTGAGATGCAGCGTAAACCTCCATTAAGGTTCTTTTAATAAAAAATTAACAGGGAGCAAATTGATTTCATTCTTTCGAAGTCACAATTCCCATCTCTTTGTCTCTTTTATTCCCATGAGTCTCTGCCCTCTCGTTGCATTTTCTTCTGAATTGTTGCTTATTTGGATTTTGCAGTAATTGCCATTCTTTATGGTCTTTTGAAAGCAAGCAACACCTTTTTGTACTTTCAACATGATGTGACATGTATTTATTCTTTTATCTCAGGGATATTAGTTTCTATTATTAATTCGATCTTAAAATGACCGTCAATTTTAACACCAGTTTCCACTCGATTAGCGACGTTAAGTCACAGAATAAAAAAAAGACCACAAAAGGATTAGCATACTTTTCAGGATTCACAATAAAAAAAATAAAAAAAATCCGCGCTTTCGTTTATTGCACTTACAGTCACCCGTACTTAGAAAGAACTACTTCGGAAGTTTTCCTTTTCTTTAATTTTCTTTTTAAATAGTTTTTACCCCATGCAAAGCAAAACAACCACTAAGACACAAGGTGTCGCTGGGTGAGGAAGAATTAAAAACAATAATAAATATATGTAATAAGAATATATATATATATATGGTGTGTGTGTGTTTGTCCGCCTGTACGTGTGTCTGTGTATGTATGTGTAAGAGAGAGAGAGAAAGAGAGTGTGGTTAATCATTTTTATCCCAAGCAAGGCAATAGAGCCCCTAGGATGCAAGGGGTTACTGAAAGTGAAAGAAATACAGAAGAACACTACCGTCCGTCTGCAATTATTATGCAAATCACATAAATCTCGATAACTCGAATTGTTCTTTGAAATAGTTTTTTCACATTTTAAACAATGAATTTAGACGTCACCAGAATGTAGAGTTCAATGTCGAAATACACATGAGCGCGCGCACACACACATACCTATATATTATTTTGATCACACTCAATATATATATATATATATATATATATATATATATATATATATATATATATATATATATCAGCTAATGCAAATTCATAGAGCAACCCTTTACCTTGAGTGGCTGTTGGACATTTACTGGGTGAACATTAACAAATAAATAAATAAATAAATATATATATATATATATATATATATATATATATATATATATATATATATATATATATATATATAATTCTAAATTCACCGTTAAAATATGTCAAATTTTTTTTGTTTAATGTTGAGTACCCTTCATACATATAGTAGATTTGAATAAATATAATTTCATATTAATACACTCACACGCATAAACACACGCACACCTATATATATATATATATATATATATAAGATAAAGAACAAATAGAAAACATTTATCAATCTAACGTGTTTCTTTCACTTTTATTAAAACTTCATCAGAGACGTAAACATTTATATATATGCAAGTTTTTATATATATTATTTATATATCATATATGCGCGGTACTTATTGGAAAGCGCTCAATATCAGTGATAGAGCAAACATATTTAGTTGAATTAATGTGAGTTTGTCACCCTGGGCTTCAACCATATATATATATATATATATATATATATATATATATATATATATATATATATATATATATATATATATATATATATATAATTAAATGTTTTCCCAATAGTATAAACAGTAATTTCGAAGATTGTTATAATATGTGTGTAAAATTCTGTTAAACTATATATAATAAGAAATATTTATCTATATTTATTTATTTATGACTGTTTTTATTTACTTGAATGTTTTTTTTATAACGGTAAAATTATCCGTTGCACATAATCAAACATTTTCATATTAGATGATGTCGCATTATAACACATTTCTAGGTGTTCCTGCCGTTTCCTTTCTCCGTCTGCTATGATAAATCTCTGTCATCTGCACCACTTATATTTAGGGTAACCAATGACTCTGATAAGGAAACAATAATTCAAGGAAAAAAAACTGCAAATACCCTATGAATCTTTGCCATTCGGATAATTTTAATTGTTTAAGTTGGAATGGTAAAAATTAAAAAAATAATATTTATTTGCTGAACAAAAGATTGTCCGCCAATCTCTTTTGAAGATTACCGTATGTAACCCACGTCTGACGATGGCCTGAGAATAGGCCGGTCTAAACGTAATCAAAGCAACAAAAGTTATGAAACTATTTCAATTACTGTAAAAAGTATCATGACAAAGCAAAGTGTTGTGGGGACCTACCTACAAATGGACTCTTTCACACCTATATAATATGGCCACCAACTCTGAGTAAAGGGAGTCACCGAGTGAGAGTCACCGAGTAGAGACACCGACCGACCGAGTGAGTGAGTGAGTGAGTGAGTGAGTGAGTGAGTGAGGACACCAGTGAGAGAAAGTACTCTCCAGTTCATATTTACCTTTGTACTACGTTTCCTAGAATATACTATTTAACCTTATATCCAAGTCCCTGTTATCTTTCTATGGTTCTACACCATAACACAAAGGATTAAAAACAAAAACTATTATTTAACTACCACCAAAGAAACCAGACTGAAGAAAATTTAAACTAACTTAGTCACTAAATAATAATAATAATAATAATAATAATAATAATAATAATAATAATAATAATATAATAATCACCTAGAATGGAGATGAGCTGGTAGTATAACAGATAATAAAGAAAAATAAAGCATGTGTCTTCTTCAGCCATGGCGCCACGTATGCCTTTAAAAAATGTATGTCTCAGTTTTCATTTTAATTAAACATTATTTGTAACACGCTACTCTCCCATCCATAATCCTTTGTCAAAACATCACTGTACCTCAACTTAGTGACATCTCATCCAGCGAGAATTGTTTCTGTCAATTGCCATCCGGGATTTGCACCAATTTGTCTGCTCCGTGGAAAGAAAACTTTGTATTCCAAACCGCGTAAAAGGCAACGGGCGCCAACACCAATATCTTTCTCAAGAAATCATGGCAGATAATAAAGAAAAGGAATCTGTTTCGAGCTATGATTGCCGATGTCCTGAAGGGATATGGTATTAAAAAAGGAATGAAAATACAAAAGTAAAGAGAGATTGTTTGTACAGTTAACCGACCAGGATTTGTCTGTTTACAGAAGCACATGTGCTCGACATCTTTGACAGCCGACAAAACAAAGAGATGAGATACTATCGTTGGACTGGTTGCTCAACATAAGTGCGAAAGCTGCTAAGATGTAAGCAAATGTAAGCAGTTTTAAAGCCGTGAAACTGTTAAACATCGCGTTGAAAATTCATATAACCGACGCTCCCATCGTTGAAGTTATTTGTTGGGTTGATAATTAGGACAGGAAGGGCAATGACTTAACGGGTAAAAGTTTGTCAAGTTCAAACTTGATTAAATTCCTTATCTTGAATCAGATAGTGAAAACACTAAACCGGCTTTATTGGGACGGATTGTATAAGAAGAATTCTTTGTACGCGAATATCTTCGAGTAGGGAAAATGAAATGAGCCGCAAGTTCTATGCTAACAGTTTCTTTTCTCGCACTTCCGGCTCTATGCTTTCTAGCAAACTTTGATCTTCAAAAATGTAAATGCAATTTCAATCACTATATACTGTCTTCCTGATTACTCTTCTATTGTTCTCGTCCCTTCAAAATATTTTCTGTAATTCTTTCACACCCAGTAATCCCTTGTATCTTAGTGGCTTTAATGCATTTCGTGGGGTAAATTCGATTAAACAAAAACCCTCAGTGGGTTCCGATTTGAAATTCAGGTTACTAAATAAAACAATCAAACCAAGAAGAAAAAGAATAGAACTACCGAAAAATGCACTATATTCAGTTATTTCAATATTTCTGTCAGGTAACTTTAAGAGTGATACTGATACCATGTAGCCCAATAATATCTGCCGAAGAATCAGTCCATCGAACACTCAACTGGTTCTCCCAAAAGGCTTTCTTTATCTGGAAAATTAAAAAATGTCGAAAGCATCTGACATGGGTTTTCAAGCTCCAAGAACACACCTCTGGAGTCTTCGGGGATGATTTCCCTGTATATATATAGACACTGGTAATTTATTATTGCTGTCATCTAATCATTGTGCGTTCAATCCATGTATTAGATATTGAAATAATATATTCTACGTGGGTAGACTGAAAAGGTCAGAGGCTGATCAAGATACTCTCAGGAAATGCGATCAAATGAGGTTTATTTTTCAATAATATATTCTAGGTAGGTCGACTGAAAAATTCATAGGCTGATCAAGATAGTTCAGGAAATGCGATCAAATGAGATTTTTTAATAATATATTCTACGTGAATCGACTGGAAAGTTCATTGGCTGATCAAGATACTCTCAGGAAATGAGATTTATCTTTCAATATAGTTCTTCTTGAGTCCTCACACTTCTTCCATCGCTGTTGTTGTGCTTGAATCTCATTGGTGACGAAAATTTAATCCAGTGGGTTAAAACAACAGATATGATGCAATAATCACTACGGTACTGGTTCCCAGCAATTTTTTTTTCATGTTAGTGAACAGATGATAATCAGATGGGACCAAAAATCAGGAGAATGACGAGGGTGATCAACTAATTCAAAGTCACAGATATGCACAGCAGGCAATGAAACAAAGGACTTGTGTGCTGGAGAATTGTCCGAATGAAACAAAACTCCATTTCGTCAGTTTTTTTTTTTATTGTTTTGTTTTGATAGCCTTACGTAATTTTCTCAGCAATTTTGTATAGTTCTCTCCATAGTTTGCATTTTCTCTTTGCATAGTTTGGTCTTTTTGAAGAATATTAATAAACACAATACCTTTTGCATCCACCAAAACTGAGGTCATTACATTCCCTGCTGGTGAAACAACCTTGGCCTTCTTTGGAGGAGGGACATTTCCACTGCATGGATTATCCCTTTGTCTCTTTGTGATGAACCCAACACTGAACCTGGATCTGCTTCAAACAATGTCAGGTTTTTTCCGTAATCAGGTATCAGAAGACGGGGCATTCACTGAGCGGAAACCTTTGTCATGCCAAGTTCATTGTGCAGCATATTCTTAACTCTCTCACAGAATATGCTAATAGCATTGGCTGTTTGATTTATAGTCAGTCGCCTGTCATCTATCACCATGTGGTGAACACGATCAATGTTTTCCTCTGTGATGGCATTCGCAAGACGTTCCGACTTTGGGTTACCTTCCTCTCCTAAATTCAGCTGCCCACTTTTACACTATTTTAACTTCCCAGCGAGTGAATTTCTAGAAACCAAAACTGAGGCCATCAACTTATTTGCAAATGAAACGAACTTGGTCTTCTTTGAAGCAAGTGAGGAAGAGTGTTTCCACTGGATGCATTGTCTCTGACTCAAAATGATGAACCCAACATTCATTCTAGATTAAGAAATGTTCGAGGAAATCAACTGGACCTGCCTCAAACAATGTCAGATTTTCCTCTTATGTCAACTGACGGGTGCATTTTTAATCAGGTGTCAGAAGATGTACCATCCACCGAGCAGAAACCTTCGTCATGCCAAGTTCATTGTGCAGAATATTCTTAACACTCTCACGGAATATGTTAATAGCATTGGCTATTTGACTTATAGTCAATCGTCTGTCATCCATTACCATGGGCTGAACTCGAGCAATGTTTTCCTTTATGGTGACAGTTGGGTCGTTTTCAGGATCTCCTTCCGCCTCCTCCTTAATTCAGCTGCCTACTTTTGCAATTTTGATAAAGCTGGAGTGTCATCCTCTAATGTAGGAACCATGTCAGCAGAAATGTCTTTTGGGGCAAAACCCCTGTTTTGCAGGTACTTGATAGGACCATGATGCCAAATTTTGTCCATTTTCAAGAGTTACATTTGAAGTCTCCTTTGAACAGTCAGAGAACAGTTTGTCTGAAAAGAAACAATACAATTATTAATAAGAAGCGTTAAAATCAATGCATGCAAGATTTCACAGTTCCAGCATCACTCCTTCATAGTCAGCCTCTGACGTTTTTATCCCAGCCTCGTAGTTGGAAATAAGGAACAAAGAACGACTTAACAGGAACAATATAACACAATAAAGATATCCTATATCAGCAAAAATAATGAACACTTGACGATGGCCAGAGGGCACGGGACGGAAACATTATGTCTGTAATGACATCTATAATGATCAAGTCAAGTCAAACATTATTTATTAAAAATGAAAGAAAATCACTTTTATTGGGTTTTTGATATTTAGTTCAATTTCTAGTATTTTTCTTATCTTTCTAAAATATTAGCCTCTTTCTGTTTTAATGCCACATTCGAACATTGTAGACTCCCCTGAAAAGTAGAGGACCTACAGCTTCACCATAGTAGGTGTTGCTGCTATGGTTTGCGTAACATGTAGTTTTTCCGAAGTGAATTTGATAGGCCCACGTTCAACAGGAATTCAACGTTGTTTTTTCTCATAAACCGGCTACTAACCAAAGCTCACTCTGCCCTATTAACTTATAGCTTAGAGACGGATTCCAATTTTGCGCAAGAGTATTTATGCAAAAGCAAACAAAAAAACCTCGACTGGTATTTGAATTTGATAAAGCAAATGCCACTTTCCGCGCCAAGAACTGCTTCGATATGCGTATGTTCTTACGAGTCTTTTTTGGTTTTGATTTTATAACGGTTCTCTGATGTGAATGCCTTCATTATCTTCTGGCATTAATGATCACATCTCGCCACAGATCATTAGTTCATTAGAGCGTGATTCTCTGTTCCAGATTCAAAATGTCGCTACAGGAGGTTTTTTTCTTAAATTTTGTTTATTAGCATTTCTTTAGTTTCTTCCTTCTTGGACACTTTTCCCAGAATAACTTCAGTGGAGATGTAAGATGTTTAGCAACCGTAAAATTCACCGATTCAATTTTATCAGACTCCTCCCCATTCATCACCACTCCTAATAAAACTCAAGTACTCTGATTGGGAGTGTTGAGTCTTTGAGGAGTGTGGAACTACCTCTAAAATGCTGTTGGTATTTTCCCTCATCAGTTAGTATGGTCCGTTCTTCATCTTTTCATTATTTTAGATTTTGGTCAGACCTTTTGATTTTATCGGATCCTTTTATCATTGCTTAAAGGCATTTATAATGTTCTTCCGTGGATAAGACAAGGGTGCGTATTCTCGCTGGACTTATTCAACAGTTGCTCCTAATAAAACTTAAGGACTCTGATCGGGAGAGTGGAGGTTTCGAAGAGCATGGAACCACTTTTGAATTGCTGTTGTTCCCAAGGCCTTGGTTAGTAGCACCCGTTAGGTTCCCAGCTGTGTACAAATAGTAAACCCCCAAACAGTTTTATAATAAAATTATCAGCAATACATTTTTATTGTAAATTATCAATCAATACGACATTAAAAAAAGTAGAAAAATACATCTTTATAAAAAATTATCAACTACACATTCTTATAGTAAAATATCAATCAATACATTAAAAAATAGTATAAAAATACATCTTTATAAAAAATTATCAAAAATAAATTTTTATAGTAAATTATCAATCAATACGTCATTAAAAAAAGTATAAAAATACATCTTTATAAAAAAATTATCAACAATAGATTTTTGTAGTGAAATTGACAGCAATACATTTAAAAATATCCCAACAATACATTTCATCACCTATAAACTATATATCTAAAAAACATGCCTTTACCCATAAAGTATAAAATTACGTAAAAAATAACTAGATTTTGACATTAAAGAATCTATTGAGGTTGATATGCAGCTAAACAAAATGAACTAATCAATCAAAATTCTAAGAAAAGTAGTTCTGCCAGAATTTATTAATGGTGGATAAAATGTTAATAACAAAAGATATGCAGATGACAATGGCGTTTGCAGAAACTAGACTTGGTAGTGCCGGAAAGCGGGAAGAAAGGACTAACTATAAGAAGACGTAATGTATAGTCGTTAGCAAGAGGGACAGATGCGAGTTACAAATTAGTGACTTTCAAATCAAACATCTACTCCTGTTCCAAAAATCGGAGAAGCAGTGTGAATTAGACGATATTCTGACCAATCTGATATTGAAACAAAATACCCTCAGGTAACGCATGTTTAAATTTGGTACTTTTCTCGGTCAACGACTATGCTTGTCCGTCGATAGCTACGTCAGGTTGGTCACGTCATCTGTATGCCTGATAAACGGCTCCAACAACGAGCTTTCTTTGGTGAAATGGATTCAGGCGAAAGGAATGTTTGTGGTCAGTACAAGAGATACAGAGGCGACATTGGAGCCATCATGTAGACGTGTATTATCTTCCATAGCCAATTAGAAAAGAGGCTGATGATCGGTCCAGTTGGCATAGTGTCTTCATAGACACTATTGAAATCGGAGAAAAAAATCTGAATAGAAGTAGATAGGGTTGCCTACCATCCGGTTCACATTCCTCCTGAGTTTTTGTTTTCACAGGTGTAGAAGTTTATCCTTTGTTTCCAGTTTAGGATTGAGTTTCGGTTTCTTCTGGAACCTACTTCAACTCTATATTCCTGAAGTCTCCGCCTAAACTCTAAAATTCTACTCACTATTTATTTATTTATGTTTTCGTTTCTCCCCAAATGAGTAGATAAGTTCGCTTATCCGGTTCACACACTTTCCTGGTTTTTAGAATAGGAGTAGAAGCTTATCCCTTGTTTCCTGTTTAGGATTGGGTTTCCGGTTCCTTCTTAAGTCTACTTCTGCACTGAACTTCTAAAATTTCCGACTGAACTCTGAAATGTTTTCACTAATTAAATCTTGACCTCCTGAAGCCTAGATTTAGCCGCCATCTTTCTCTTCATAGCCACAAGAATTTCACTTTTTGCCCTTTCTTGCACCCATACAACACGACACAGTAATCCTCTACCTGAAGTTGCCCTTGAGCCTTGCATTGGGTGAACATTAGTTAAAAAAAACCGTAGAGGCCCTCCTTCACACACACGTCAAACGCAAAATCCTTCCTCTACTCTCATCTTTCCAGATGATCTACTGTCGGAAAAGTGTGTGGTTCCCGTGTTGGTCGAATCAGTGACATGAAAATTCACCCAGCATGACGTAAAAAGGTAGTACATTTGATGTCTGACAAAACGTTAATTTTTATCAGGGCTAGAGGTTTATCCATTGTTTCCTGTTTAGGATTTGGTTTCCCGTTCCTTCTAAAGTCTACATCCAAACTATTACTTCTAAAGTCTCCGACTGAATTATGAAATGTTATTCACTAATTAAATCTTGACCACTTCAAGTTTAGAGTTAGACGTTATCTTTCCTGCGTAGCCCCAGGGACTTCACTTGTAGCCCTTTCTCAAGCTAATACCCAGTAACCCTCTACTTAAGTGGCTCTTGGGCCTTGTATTGGCAAGCAAAAAAATTCGTAGAGGCCCTCCTTCACACATACGTCAAACGCAGAATCCTTCCTCTACTTTCATCTTTTCAGATCCTCTACTCGCGGAAAAGTGTGTGGTTCCCGTGTTGGTCGAATCAGTCACATGAAAATTCACTCACCATGAGGGGAAGCAGTCAACCTAGTTTAAAAATAAAACGACGACCCGGATCAACATGAGCATCGTTCTTAATTATGTTGCAATTTTACTTTCCATCAGTATTTCTAGTATTCAACTTGAAGAATCCGCTGCAGACAGACGAAGGAATGCGTCAACAGAAGAGTCCATTACATACAAAAAACAGTAACACACAAAAAGATATGGATGCTCATAACGTTTTATGCGCGTATTATTATTATTATTATTGTTGTTGTTATTTTTATTATTATTAAACTTTCTTCTCTCGGATGGCTTCTCGCTTTCGACTGGAGATTTTGAATTATGAGTAATTGAAGTAATACGGCCCCAGAGAACAATTTCACAGGATATTTTCAGTGTCAAGCAACACAGACTTTTGAAGCGATTGAATACTAAGCTTTATTCTGGTTTTCTTAATGTAGGTCTTTAAGTTTTGGTGGTATAAACCCCAACGCCCAAATGATAACTTGGACAATAGTGGCCTGAATATCCCACATTTTGGTAATTTCAACCTAGAGGTCAGTGTATTTCTTCAGCATGTCATTTCTTTTTACCTTGATATTATAGTCACCAGGAACAGCCACGTCTATGAGGAGACATTTTTGGCCAGCGAAGGTGATGTCTGATTTGATGGCCTCAAGGACACGTTCTGTTTCGATGTTGAAATCCCACAAGACCTTGACCGTGTCATTTTCGATCGCCTCTAGTTTGTGATGGTACAATTTCTTCTTCAAGTTCACATTTCCTACAGAGGCTCGCAGATGGTAAGCCACTTTGCCATAATGGAGATTGTATTTATTCTGCGCAAAAATTTCAAAATCGATAAGGATGTCGGTAACATTTTTCATCTCGTTTTCCACACAGCCTACACTTTTCCGAATCCACTTGGTGGTAAATGTTCTTCCTTTGTTATTATTATTATTATTATTATTATTATTATTATTATTATTATTATTATTATTATAAAATCTTTCTGACCTGCATTTGTTTTGTCTTTCACACCCCGTCATAACCAATGACCTCGGGCAAGTTAAGGGTGTGATTTATTTGGTTGTTAACACTTAATTAAACAAAAACGGATGTTATTAGGTCGGCGCAAAAATAATGTCGTTTTCTCACATATGTTCATATGTGAGAAAACGACATTATTTTTGCACCAACCTAATAACAAAACCAATTTAAGTGGACAAAAGTCTTCACAGGATATGTAGAGTCAAAAATAATTTTCGGATTTCCTGGAGAGATGGTGAATGAGAGATTTTTTTTTTTTTTTGTTTTTTGATTTCTTGTTGAATTCCTTTCCTTATCAGACCCAAAGCCCCAACCACAATTGAAACAGTTTTCAGTTTTTAAGCACCGAATTTTTATCTATTTGTATCTCCAGGTCTTTGTATTTTGTTTATTTTTTTTTTTTTCAAAAACCTTCGCAGAGATTTTTTTTTTTTTTTACTTGGTCCACTAATATCAATCAGAGACCAAGCATTTTTTCTATTCTGAAATTTTGGAAAAAAAAAACTTGTAAATTTGGGACTTCCTGGAGAGATGGTGAATCAGAGATTTTGTTGATTTGTTGCTGAATTCCTTTCCTTATCAGACCCAAACCTCCAACCACAATTGGAACATTTTTCAGTTTTTAAGTACTGCATTTTTATCTATTTGCATCTTCATGTCTGAGCGACTTGCTTGTATTGTTCGATGTGCGTTGATAGAAAAATTCCAGAGGATGGTAACAACTGCTCCTTTAACTGATGTTCAAATCGGTTTGAGCAGCTTTTACCCTATAGGCATGACTGATCAAACCAATGCAGATACTGACCTACCGTCATGTACTGATTGGGTGTAAATCTCCTGACATAAACTGATCAATATTTTCAACTTGTTGGTTGCTGAAAGCACGTTTTTGGTCTTTAATATAGGGTGTGAGGGTTAAATGGTCGTTTAAATTACAAAATTACACAGAAATGAAATCTTGTTTGTGGGTAATTAGATCTTTTGGCAAATTGTCAGTTAATTCAACTAACGATTTGCTTTTCCTTTTATATATATATATATATATATATATATATATATATATATATAGGGTGCAATGGATAAATTGTCGTCAAAAATACGCCCAAATGAAAATAAAACTGACATCTCATTTTAACAGATATATTAACCAGAATTACATAAAAATATTTTGAAATACTTAAGAGTAAATTTATTCAATAAAATCGTCATTGGCTTCAACCGCGGCCTCCAGAGGAGTTCGGAATCTCTTGTAACTCTTCTGGACGGTTTCCTTGTTGAAGTTGATGAATGATGCCGTAATTCTTGCCTTTAGTTCATTTTGCTGTTACAAGGAGTTTTGTTGGTATCTTACTCAACCGCACCGACAACACAAGGGAGTTGCAGCTTGCTTAGGGAGATAGGTGGCCAGATGTAAGGGGTAATGTGGCCGCAGAAATTGTCTAACATCCATGAATGGATTCTCCTGCTTGTGTGGCAGGGTGCAGAATCCTGTTGTCAGAGATAAGGTCTTTCAGCATCTTGTCATCCTCTTGATACAGTGCAGCACTAGTTCCTCAAGACACTTGATGTAGGCCTCCGTGTTGAGTATGAGGCGCCGCAGGAAGATGAATGGAAGGTATAACGTTGCCATCACTCGTGGTCACTCCAAACACCATGATGACTGGATATTTAGTTTTGATCACTCTCGGTTTTGTGGGGAAACTGGATCCTCTTCACTGTCCCTAGATTGAAGTCCAAATACTTTGAAATGTTTGTATTGGAGCTTCCGGCGCGCATGCCGTCTCCAAATTTCTGGCGGAGTAAAGTGTGTCATGGTACTGTTTTTCTCACAGATAATACCCAACTGACCCTACTATACTGTGCAGTCGACAAAAATCAAAAACAAACAACGCGCATGCGTGAAATTAAAAATATAGAATAACGACAATTTACCTATCGCACCTTGTATTATGCACGATATTAGCTTGGTAGTTGTGTGTAAGCCGGCCCTGGTCCTGAGAAGTAAGAATTAAACCCTTCAGTCTCACCCTTAAATCCTTGAACTTCTTAGTCACTTGTGGGTTTTAAATCGGTGTACATCTGCATTCCTTAGAAGGAACTGGCTATGTAGAGGCTTTTGGCTCTATTAATCACCACAGAGATCCTTCCCTGCCCTCCATTAGAATGTCTGACGCTCAACTTCTCGAGAGCACCTCTCTGCGGCTGCTCGGTCTGACGTTGACTGCTGATCTGAGATGGAACAAATACATTGAGTCAAGTGCTTCGTCCACCGCAAGGAAAGTTGGCTCCCTGTGCTGCGTCAGGAAATTTTTTTCCCCGGAAGCGATCCTCCAGATCTACAAATCAACCATTCGCCCTTGCATGGAGTATTGCTGCCATATATGGTCTGGAGCCCCTTCTGTTTGCCTCGGGGTTCTTGATAGGCTCCAGTGGCGAATATGCAATATAACTGATCCTGTTCTGGCATTTCGTCTACAGTCACTCTCTCACAGACGCGCCGTCGCCTCTCTCTGTCTTTTTTACAAATACTTTCCTAGCAATTGCTCCGAGGAGCTACATTCGCTGGTTCCCAGACTTCATGAGTTCAAGCGCCCTACGAGGCTGGCATCCCACTCTCAACCTTTCACTGTTGAAACTCCTAAATGTAGCCGTCTCTTCTACTCCAAGAACTTCATGTCTCGCACCTCTCGCCTGTGGAACTCACTTCCCTATTCCTGTTTCCCTGAGAGCTATAATCTCCAACTATTCAAATGTAATGTCAATCGACATCTCCAGTTGCCTTGATCTATGCACTATCCTTCTCTTCATCCTTTCCTCTATCACTCCTATCTGATCTTACTCCAAATCTTCTGTAACCCCTTGCGTTCTAGTGGCTTCTCGCCTTGCTTGGGGTGAAAAGCTTAAAAAAAAAAAGAAAAGCTTTTTCTTGTTTTACCGAGACTTTTGGTTTTTTGCTTCAGTTTTCTTGCATGTTTTGTCGAAGTTCTCTCCACTTCAGCGCTATTTTAAGATTTAACTCGTATCCTCTTGAATATATCTTTTTACTTTCTTCTTCTTATTATTATTATTACTTTTATTATTATTATTATTATTATTATTATTGTTGTTGTTGTTGTTGTGCTTGTCCTTCTGTTTGTTAGTTCACGCGACCGTTATATCCTGTCACTGCCTAAAATAATGGACTATTCCGTTTTGATCACGTGGAAAAAAGGAGAAAAGGCATTACTTGGTTTCAGTAACAAAATGAAAGAAAAAAAGAAAGAAAGCTAGAAGTGTCATGGAAAGAATTGTCAATTTCAAATCTTTTCATTTGTACCCCCTTACTTCTTAAAATAATGACCAGCCTTCATATTTCTGATTGTTATTGCAATATTTTGTTAAAGACGTTAAGCTCAAATATTTAAAAATGACATAGGGTAGTGCCTACACATATTTTATTGTGGTTTGATTTGGTTTACGGCATATCACCGTCAATGGGTTATTTAATGCTGACAAGTTTTTATTGCTGGTAATTGCTTTTCAAAAATGTATTGTTGGTAATAATTTTTCTTCAAAAATTTATTGTTTTCAATAATTTTTTACAAAGTATTTCTGGTATTAAAACCTACACTTTTTTTTTTACACTTTCATAGTATTTTGACCCCAGTTTTTTTTTTTTTTTTGTGGGGGTGGGAAACCATTTACCCATAGCTGGGACCATAACAGGTGCTACCACACGGGTCAGGGTAGACCTGTGAACACCAGCAAATAAGAGCTCCTCAAAGCCTCCTGTTTGAGGCATTGCTATTGGACGTAGTTTATCGTCTTACCCAGGAGGGATATTTTATTTTATTGTGGTAGAACTCGCTATGAACTTATTCATCATTAAAATAGGAATTCTGAGAAATTTCTACGGATTAAAACTAGTTATGAGATATTAACGCTTGATTATTTAACGTTGAATATAAGTTCTAGAGAGCAAAACTCCAAATGAATTACCAGAAAGGGGAGCATATGTCCAGTTTACACGGATCAAAAGGATGAACATATGTCCGGTGTAAAAAGGTACACATTGGCCAGGCTTATAACCGAATCTATAAGTATCCACCCGGAATTTCGAGGGTATCTTGCCTACTCTTTAGGCAATGCAGTCATCATATTTAAATACGACCCTCGCCAAAGCAATTATTTTCGTCAATCAATAAGAAATATATACATCGCATGACCTTAAACACCAACGTAAAAATATTTTAAAGAAACCACAATATGCTTGTAATATACGATACAGCAGGTGGCATAAATTCTTGCTGTAGATACAAACGAACAAAATAGGACACACACACACAGACATATATATATATATATATATATATATATATATATATATATATATATATATATATATATATACCTTATTTGCTCCTTTTGTTATTTCACCCAAATTGTACACCGTTGGCAGGAATTGTAACACGCTTGACTTCCGAACTTTTATTTCTTTCACTCCCAGATGTTGTCATAGATTCAAAAGGTAGTTTATCTCAGATGTCTCTCACAACTTTCGAATTTAACAGCCTGAACAATTTGGGCAGAGTAGCGCGCACGACTTGCCTGAACGCATTCTATTAAGCAACCAGTGTAGCGGTAAGCGAAACGGAGTTGGTCGCTGAATTAGCCATTGTTATAAAAAATGAGTTCGTCTTTTCGTAGACTTGCGGGCTATTCATACTAAATCATTTGTTTAGTAATTTTTTCCCTTCTTTTAATCAAACCTCATACTGCATCACTCCCTCTCTCTCTCTCTCTATCAATATGTGTGCGTGCATATGTGCCTGTGTGTGTGTGTGTGTGTGTGCGCGCGGGCGAGTGGTCATTTGAGTGTAAAGGATGAAAAAAAAAACCTGTTGGTCAATGTTTGAAGCATTTCTCCTATTTTTAAGCATCTCCATTCGATTAAACCTGGAAACCAGAAAAAAACAAAAAAACTAAACTCTGGAAAAGACGAAATATAGCTCCACAGACAAATTTAATAATGGCTGTTGTTAATTTTATTGTTGTTCTTGTTCTTGGTGGTGGTGGTGGTGGTGGTGTTGTTCTTCTTCTTCTTCTTTTTCTTCTTCTTTTTTCTTCTTTTTTTCTTTTTATTTTTCTTCTTTTTCTTTTTCTTCTTCTTCTACCACCTCCTCCCCCTCTTCTTCTTTTTTCTTCTTCTTCTTCTTCGTCTTCTTTTTCTTCTTCTTCTTCTTCTTCTTTTTCTTCTTTTTTTCCTTCTTATTTTTCTTATTTTTCTTCTTCTTTTTCTTCTTCCATCACCTCCTCCTCTTCTTCTTTTTTCTTCTTCGTCTTCTTCTTCTTCAACCTATTAATGTCTAACGCCCTATTTTTTTTTAAATTAACACCGGATTTTCATAAACTTATAATTAATACCGAATATTTTTATACTTATTTATCTATCTTTGAGAAGCCTATAATTAAAACCGGATTTTTTTTAGAAACCTATAATTAATAACAATTTTTTATTTTATTTTCTATGTTGCTCTTTCCCGTTACATTTTCGATTTGATGGACAGAAACCGTCCGATTTTCAACAAAAGAAATCAAAAGTTCCATCAGACAAAAGGCACCACTATCATCAGCAGCCGCAGCAGCAGCAGCAGCAACAACTAATAATAATAATAACAACAACAATTCTGCCCTGGAAAATCTGAAACTTTTATGGAAAGAATACTGCAAGAAATTTGTATGAATACCACCCAGACCCAATTGTATCAAATTTATGGGACTTCATAATACACACAGACTGAACAATCAAAGCTAATCGCTTCTTATTGATATGGCAATCCCTGCAGACTGCAGTGTATCTTTGAAGATCTTCAAAAACCTATCAAAATACAAGGACTTGAAATCGAAATCTCAAGAATGTCACACATGAGGACATTAACAATTCCAAATGTAGATTCCAATAGACTCATTGAAGAGATTCCATACCTTAAAGAAATACAAAAAATTGTTCTTACAGGTACAGTCTACACCTTACGAGGGGCTCTATCTATGTAAAATATGTGTGATTTATTTTTCAAAACTGCTCAATGGAAAATGTCATGGTACCATTTCTGACCTAACTTCTGTGGCCGGGACTCGGAAAGAAATAAAATATACCACCCTCATTCTGCAACATCTCAATTTTCATACGGTAGTATTCATATAAAATACAAATGTTGTTGTAACCTAGTTATGTACAATAATGGATCACATGCAATATAGATGAACAATTCAACTGGAAAAACTGAAAATAAATACAATGTTTCTAAATACAAATTAGACACATATCATAATAGATGATTCCATCTTAAATAAATCAACAATGTTTTGCAGCAATTGTTAATATCAACTTGAGATTTTTCTTGTTAAAAAGTTGAATAATTTAACACATTCAACATTATGGATAGAAAATGGTGAATTTTATATAATGTTTCTTCAAGACTTGTCATGAGCGAACAAATTCACGGATTTAGTCGAAAAAAAAACAAAACAGAATTATGTCAAAATCAGCGAAAATTTTTCAACCTATTAAACGATGCAAAAAGTCAGTTGTGCTTAGTTAATTTGTAACGTATATAAATGGATGTAGAATAAAGCACATTTTAATAAGATAGAGGGGCATCCAATAAGATTTCGAGGTAGTACGCACTGACCCTGTTTGAAATTAATCAACTGGGGACTGACGCTCCAACCCCATTAAGTACAAGTTAGAATTGGTGCGGGAGAATAAAAAAAAAATTAAACATGAAATACTTTGGATGCAAATTCAAATGAGTCCTCGTCCTGTGTATGACAATAAACTACATTCAGCTGCAAGGCCCCTGATCGGGAGGTATTGATGCGCGTGAAACCATCTCTTAATTGTGCTTCTCCATGCTCACTGCATGGCAGCACCTGTTAGGGTCCCATCTATAGGCAAATAATGAACCCTTGAGGTCAAAACACTATGAAAGTGTAGAAATATATTTTTATAGTGAAGGTGCCAGAAATACATTTTCATAGTAAAAATATTACCAATAATAAAAAATACCAGCAATACATTTTTTGTAAAACAAAAACAAAAAAGTACTAATATTCCCAAGAAAATTAAATTTCGGTATTAAATGACCCATGAGAAATTGATATGCCGTTAAACAATTTTTGTAAACAAAAGTAAAGAAAATCTGGCGGAGATCTGATGTTACCGTTCCAGAAAACTTTGTAAACGAATGAAAAGAAAGTTGGAACTTAGCAAGATGTCTGTAACCTGCTTGAGAACTGAACAAAAATTGGGGAATAGAAAGTCGTAAAACACATATTGAAAGGTTGTAGCTATAATAGTCATTTATGCGTAAGTGGGGACATTTCACAAGTTCCTTTTTTATATATATAATAATCACCTTGAAACACTTTGTCAGATTTTATGATGCAAGTCAACGTATTCACAATAAAACTGGTACCAACCTACTGGTCTTCGTAAAGTTGTCAAGATGTACTTATATGAGAAATAAGTTTAGCTTATAATGGCTCTTTTTATGGGAATTATTTGCAATAATTTATTTGGTGATTTGAGGTTTTATTATGCAAGTTGTTCGTTGTACATTTTATTGTAAGTAAACGTCTATAATAGTACGCTTATTGTTATATAGTTTCGAATATATAATGATTGTCTTGGGTCGTGAGAAAAGGCATAACCTAAGGTAAGTTAACCTAAGTAAAAAAAAAAAAAAAAAAGATAGTGGAAATTTATTGAGTGTTGGGAACATTACGTTGGAATTCTTAAAAATGTTGAACAGAGTTCATGAAATAATCTATAAGGAAACTGAAAACATTGGAAATTAAAAAAAATACTGGTTTTAAGAATATCACAAAAAGGTATTTAAGAAAAGTGTTTAAAGTATAATAAAAGAAAATGGACGAATTACAGGAAAATGTTTAAAGAAAATAGCATTTTGAAAGCAAACTAAAAAAAAAAAAGGTTCAGAATATTAATCTGCATAATTTAAATTGGTAATAGATACTAAGCTTAATACAAGAGACCAGTTTTTTCTCAACCGGTGTGTCCTCGGAACCCTAGGGTTCCGCAAGTGACTGCCAGGGGTTCCGCAAAAAACTGATAAATACCGAAATGTATTTTTGAATAATTTTTATTTCATTTTATATTCGTAATTTACTATACACGTACATATTGCTGAAAAATCCTTGATTATTATAATAAAGGCTTCGACCTCTTAAATTATTTTAAATTAAAATAATCATAGGAAATATATTTAGCGATGTCTATATGGCGTCTTTGTGAAACCGCTATCACTGGTTAGTGGACAGGTCCTCCTGTACGTGACGGATTCGTGTATCAATGAATAACTCACTCGAGAACAGGACACATGCACGGTATATATATTATGTTTACCATGTGGACTACGATAAAAATATAAAATACATAGATATTAAGAATGGTATATAATAATTTTATGCAAGGATTCTCTGAGACATGAAAACTATTTCAAGGATGGCACAAGTCTAAAAAATTTTGAGAAACGCTGTATTAGATAATATGTTTGTATGTTTAAGCAGAAACCGGCTTAAAATCCAGCCCTATTGGCGGGAATTTAGTAATTATTATGGCTACGACTAATAACAATAATAACTTAAGTAAAGCAGGTTGGATAGGAAGAGAACGCGAAGATCATGAATCTTCAAAACGAACCAGAAAGCAGCTGCAAGGTTATATTGTTGAGCATGTTTGCCGTAGTTTCTGAATATGGAATCCGGTAAAGTCTTCGATATCAGGTTGGCAGTGAAGATAAGTTGAGAGAAAAAACAAAATGGCTACCTTTATACACGTCGCATTGAATATTTTGAGCTTTCTGATTGGTTAACCCTTCTATGAGTGAACTATAAAATGAGTCAGCTCATTTTGACTGGCTCACTAGTACATATATGTATCCAAAAAACTGTAACATATTTACCCAAACAAAAGTTATTAAACAGAGGAAACAACATAGACATGGCTGCGCAGAGGACATTTGAAGGGAGAAGTTAGATCCCTAATGATCGCCACCAAGAACAATTCCATGAAACTACCTGAAGGCCCAAATCAGTGGAATAGTTTGTTGTTGCTTTCTCCTCACTTTAGGAACTCAGTTGCCCTTCTCCTAGACTTACTACTCCCAAAGCTAGATAACCCATTCCACCATGTTATTTTAATCTAGCCGCTGAGCAAGGGAAAAGAGATTGATCTATGTATTTCCTAAGTGTACATTGTTAATGGCAGACCCAGAAAGGAAAATGAATGAACTTTTAGACAAAGTAGTAAAGGCAATCAAAAAGAAGGGACTAACCATTAACTGTAAGAAGACAGAATGCATGGTTGTCAGCAGAAGAGACAACCCGTGAGCTGTAAGTTACGTATTGAGGACGTCAAATTCCTGTAGGTATAGAAATTTAACTAAATAGTATTGTAGGGGATGATGCTACATATATTTATCTTTTGACTAGGAAAAGCGTGATTAAGGAAAGCAAAGACGCTGGAGGTTACTATCCAATGTGGCGTGCAAAATGCAATTTATATTTGACGTTAAATATCACTTAGTATAAAATACAAAACATAATGTAATGATTCAAAACATAACAAATGAATTTATTAGTGTTGATGTACATGTATATAAGCGGAAGGTTTGAATGAGTTATGTCTCTTAGATTTGGAAATATTTGTACCTGAGCTCATAAAGATGAAGTAATTATTAAACTGTAGTTTAGAAGAATAATGTTCCTTTAGCATGTAAGGAATTGTGTATTGGATAAAGTTGGTAAGAGTTCAGGAGAGTTAATAGTTCGTACTTGCGTTAATTGGTAATGTCCTTTACCGTCTGACTTGCATGGTCAAGACGGGAGCTCTTGAACGTTACATTTTGACAGCAAGGAAAAAGATGAATGAGAAAACGAAGAGAGAGAGCGATAGAGAGCTTAAACGTGTTTTGTATATATAAGGCTGTATCACGTGATCGGGAAATTAGTGAGCGGGAAATTTCATTTCTCGCGTGCAGGATATCTGATTGGTCGGAATTGACCAATCAGAGAGCTAGTTTTGAGGAGATCAACCAATCAATGCTTGTCGCATGATTTCTATCTACTGTGTGTATGTAATGGTGGTGGTAGTTACCACAGTATGATAACAAACCACTAAAATATGACAGAAATTCGAAAGGGTATCTGGATATCGAAAGATGCCTACCAGAAACTAAGCAAATTATTAAGTCATAAGAAAGTGTCGTTAATAACAAAGAAAAGAATGGTGAACTTTATGCTTCTAAGTTTAAATTCCGTTTTTCTTAAAACTTTCTTGTGGTTCCATATGATTAGTTTTCGATTGGACATTTTTCTTTCTTCCAATGACACAAAGGATTTCTATGAAAACACTTCTATAATTGCTTTATCTGGACGTCACTAATTCGTAATTCGCATCTTCGGCTATTTTTTTTTTTTAAACGGCCATTCATCCTGTCTTCTGACAATTGAATGGTTAATTCCTTCTTTTCGCTTTCCTTTGCTGCATTGCCGAGGAGTTTCTGTTATTTTCTTTCTGTGTTTGCCATTAACACGATATCATCTGCGTACCTTATGATGTTAAGACTGCATCCGCCAATAATAAATCCTGTTAGGATTTCTTATTCACATAGAATAGACAGAGTATATAGAAATCATGCGACAAGCATTCATTGGTTGATCTCAAAACTAGCTCTCTGATTGGTCAATTCCGACCAATCAGATATCCTGCACGCGAGGGATGAAATTTCCCGCTCACTAAGGTTGCTGTATAGATTGCATAAACCCGTTGAGAAAACGCGTCCCTGTCTTACGTTCCATCTGTACGACAGCATCGTCAAAATGAGATGGATTTACCCTTACTTGAATAATTTGCTTTTGTAGAAAATTGTAAAAATACAGCAAGGATCTACAAGATTCGATTTCTGTTTTGAAAGCTATATATATATATTTCGATCCGCTTTTTATGTATAAATTACAACCCGATTTTGATTGAACTGAATGTACTTTACATTTTATTCTAAACACGGCTGCAAAGTTTCATCATTGCCTGAGTACATCTTTACAGAGCTGGACACCAAACCATTAATCTGTTAATCGCTTTAATTAACAAAGTTAACATTTTTTTTTTACCAACGATTCAACCCCAAGCCAACTTTGAGCATTATCATAGTATCTCATGAACTTGAATCTGTTAATGTCGTCGAAGTTAAAACTGCTAGTGCCACTTGAACCCAACAGGAACAAGATCAGAACTTAACGTTAACGGTTTAGCGATAACTTGAGTGACATTTTTACAGTCAACTGATCAATGGTTAACGCAGTTAATGTTTTGGTTAACGAATTGATGTTTAATACAGTTAGGCTTTTGGTTAACGAATTGATGTTTAATACAGTTAGGCTTTTGGTTAACGAATTGATGTTTAATACAGTCAGGCTTTTGGTTAACGAATTGATGTTTCATACAGTTAGGCTTTTGGTTAACGAATTGATGTTTAATACAGTTAGGCTTTTGGTTAACGAATTGATGTTTAATACAGTCAGGCTTTTGGTTAACGAATTGATGTTTCATACAGTTAGGCTTTTGGTTAACGAATTGATGTTTAATACAGTTAGGCTTTTGGTTAACGAATTGATGTTTAATACAGTTAGGCTTTTGGTTAACGAATTGATGTTTAATACAGTCAGGCTTTTGGTTAACGAATTGATGTTTCATACAGTCAGGCTTTTGGTTAACGAATTGATGTTTCATACAGTTAGGCTTTTGGTTAACGAATTGATGTTTAATACAGTTAGGCTTTTGGTTAACGAATTGATGTATAATACAGTCAGGCTTTTGGTTAACGAATTGATGTTTCATACAGTTAGGCTTTTGGTTAACGAATTGATGTTTAATACAGTTAGGCTTTTGGTTAACGAATTGATGTTTAATACAGTCAGGCTTTTGGTTAACGAATTGATGTTTCATACAGTTAGGCTTTTGGTTAACGAATTGATGTTTAATACAGTTAGGCTTTTGGTTAACGAATTGATGTTTAATACAGTTAGGCTTTTGGTTAACGAATTGATGTTTAATACAGTCAGGCTTTTGGTTAACGAATTGATGTTTAATACAGTTAGGCTTTTGGTTAACGAATTGATGTTTAATACAGTTAGGCTTTTGGTTAACGAATTGATGTTTAATACAGTTAGGCTTTTGGTTAACGAATTGATGTTTAATACAGTCAGGCTTTTGGTTAACGAATTGATGTTTCATACAGTTAGGCTTTTGGTTAACGAATTGATGTTTAATACAGTTAGGCTTTTGGTTAACGAATTGATGTTTAATACAGTTAGGCTTTTGGTTAACGAATTGATGTTTGAGCTTTTGGTTAACGAATTGATGTTTAATACAGTTAGGCTTTTGGTTAACGAATTGATGTTTAATACAGTCAGGCTTTTGGTTAACGAATTGATGTTTCATACAGTTAGGCTTTTGGTTAACGAATTGATGTTTAATACAGTTAGGCTTTTGGTTAACGAATTGATGTTTAATACAGTTAGGCTTTTGGTTAACGAATTGATGTTTAATACAGTCAGGCTTTTGGTTAACGAATTGATGTTTAATACAGTTAGGCTTTTGGTTAACGAATTGATGTTTAATACAGTTAGGCTTTTGGTTAACGAATTGATGTTTAATACAGTCAGGCTTTTGGTTAACGAATTGATGTTTCATACAGTTAGGCTTTTGGTTAACGAATTGATGTTTAATACAGTTAGGCTTTTGGTTAACGAATTGATGTTTAATACAGTTAGGCTTTTGGTTAACGAATTGATGTTTAATACAGTCAGGCTTTTGGTTAACGAATTGATGTTTAATACAGTTAGGCTTTTGGTTAACGAATTGATGTTTAATACAGTTAGGCTTTTGGTTAACGAATTGATGTTTAATACAGTTAGGCTTTTGGTTAACGAATTGATGTTTAATACAGTCAGGCTTTTGGTTAACGAATTGATGTTTCATACAGTTAGGCTTTTGGTTAACGAATTGATGTTTAATACAGTCAGGCTTTTGGTTAACGAATTGATGTTTAATACAGTTAGGCTTTTGGTTAACGAATTGATGTTTAATACAGTCAGGCTTTTGGTTAACGAATTGATGTTTCATACAGTTAGGCTTTTGGTTAACGAATTGATGTTTAATACAGTTAGGCTTTTGGTTAACGAATTGATGTTTAATACAGTTAGGCTTTTGGTTAACGAATTGATGTTTAATACAGTCAGGCTTTTGGTTAACGAATTGATGTTTAATACAGTTAGGCTTTTGGTTAACGAATTGATGTTTAATACAGTCAGGCTTTTGGTTAACGAATTGATGTTTAATACAGTCAGGCTTTTGGTTAACGAATTGATGTTTAATACAGTTAGGCTTTTGGTTAACGAATTGATGTTTAATACAGTCAGGCTTTTGGTTAACGAATTGATGTTTAATACAGTTAGGCTTTTGGTTAACGAATTGATGTTTAATACAGTTAGGCTTTTGGTTAACGAATTGATGTTTAATACAGTTAGGCTTTTGGTTAACGAATTGATGTTTAATACAGTCAGGCTTTTGGTTAACGAATTGATGTTTAATACAGTTAGGCTTTTGGTTAACGAATTGATGTTTAATACAGTCAGGCTTTTGGTTAACGAATTGATGTTTAATACAGTTAGGCTTTTGGTTAACGAATTGATGTTTAATACAGTCAGGCTTTTGGTTAACGAATTGATGTTTAATACAGTTAGGCTTTTGGTTAACGAATTGATGTTTAATACAGTCAGGCTTTTGGTTAACGAATTGATGTTTAATACAGTTAGGCTTTTGGTTAACGAATTGATGTTTAATACAGTCAGGCTTTTGGTTAACGAATTGATGTTTAATACAGTTAGGCTTTTGGTTAACGAATTGATGTTTAATACAGTCAGGCTTTTGGTTAACGAATTGATGTTTAATACAGTTAGGCTTTTGGTTAACGAATTGATGTTTAATACAGTCAGGCTTTTGGTTAACGAATTGATGTTTAATACAGTTAGGCTTTTGGTTAACGAATTGATGTTTCATACAGTTAGGCTTTTGGTTAACGAATTGATGTTTAATACAGTTAGGCTTTTGGTTAACGAATTGATGTTTAATACAGTTAGGCTTTTGGTTAACGAATTGATGTTTAATACAGTTAGGCTTTTGGTTAACGAATTGATGTTTAATACAGTTAGGCTTTTGGTTAACGAATTGATGTTTAATACAGTCAGGCTTTTGGTTAACGAATTGATGTTTAATACAGTTAGGCTTTTGGTTAACGAATTGATGTTTAATACAGTCAGGCTTTTGGTTAACGAATTGATGTTTAATACAGTTAGGCTTTTGGTTAACGAATTGATGTTTAATACAGTTAGGCTTTTGGTTAACGAATTGATGTTTAATACAGTTAGGCTTTTGGTTAACGAATTGATGTTTAATACAGTCAGGCTTTTGGTTAACGAATTGATGTTTAATACAGTTAGGCTTTTGGTTAACGAATTGATGTTTAATACAGTCAGGCTTTTGGTTAACGAATTGATGTTTAATACAGTTAGGCTTTTGGTTAACGAATTGATGTTTAATACAGTCAGGCTTTTGGTTAACGAATTGATGTTTAATACAGTTAGGCTTTTGGTTAACGAATTGATGTTTAATACAGTCAGGCTTTTGGTTAACGAATTGATGTTTAATACAGTCAGGCTTTTGGTTAACGAATTGATGTTTAATACAGTTAGGCTTTTGGTTAACGAATTGATGTTTAATACAGTCAGGCTTTTGGTTAACGAATTGATGTTTAATACAGTTAGGCTTTTGGTTAACGAATTGATGTTTAATACAGTCAGGCTTTTGGTTAACGAATTGATGTTTAATACAGTTAGGCTTTTGGTTAACGAATTGATGTTTAATACAGTCAGGCTTTTGGTTAACGAATTGATGTTTAATACAGTTAGGCTTTTGGTTAACGAATTGATGTTTAATACAGTTAGGCTTTTGGTTAATGATGTCCACTTGTGATGATTCTCAAAGTCAACTTAAAAATCAAATCGCCAACGAAAATGACAGCTTCGTTAATGAATTATTAACAGATTTACGATTTGGTGCCCAGCTCCAATTTAAAGATTTTTAAATTGTTTTTTTTTTTCTTTTTTCGATAAACTTAATTCTTTACTTTTTTATCGGTAAAAAGTTATCGTTATCTATAAAAGGCAGGACATGTGTGTGTGTGTGTGTGTGTGTGTGTGTGTGTAACGAATGCCCGGCCGCAATTTTCGATGGATTTGCACCAAAATTTACATGCACATGCTCCAAGTTGTCGGGAAGGCCAAGACAGACTGCATTTCCCAACTCCCATCGATAGTGGAAATAATCGATTTTTTTCATGCTTCTACGGCACTTTTCATGTAGTTTGCGACCATTTTCTACTGGCTAGAGTTAGAGCCAATAGCTGGCTGCCACGAATAGGCAGGAAGATTCTATTGGCCAGCGTGAGAGCCAACAGCTGACTGACACCAATGTTAACTAGCATGCTAAAAATCGATAGCTGCATTCGTCACAAGTGAGAAAAATTTAAATCTGCATGGCACTTTACTCCAATTGGATCATTCGCTTGCTTAAACTCAACGTTGATTCTGATTCCGCAGAACTGGGTTAGGTGTGAAAAAGTATTTGTTGTTAACATTCTTTTTTTCATCCGGTTTTTCCACTTACAAGTCCTTTTTTTAAAGCTGATCGTTTTGTGTTCATTTTGTTTAGTTCTTTTTTAGTAACAGATTTAATGTTTAGTATAGAGCTTAGAAAAAATTGTGAGATAGGCAAGAAGTAAGGCATGTAGCAACATCAGCACGGCAAAGGGCACTCCTTTAAAGTCAAGGAAGGGCAAAAATGGTTTAAGTCAAGTGACAGCGATTGCTGTATGAGTTGTACGATTTTTGAATCAAGCACGGGCAACGCCGGGCCATGCTGCTAGTTATCTAAATGTTGCCCTTTCCTTTCTCAGGTAAGGTTATGTGAACCTATGTAAAGTCTTGTGGGTAACGGTAACCTTGAAAATATTCATGATGAGTGTAATAACAAAATGCATTTGCCAATCGTTCATTTACAGAGTAGTCATAAAGTCTTTTTCACAATTAAAAAAATATATTACAAAAGCAAACACACAGAGAAATATGTGCAAATTGTTAAAAAATGAGGCGTAGATATTGAAGTATATTTTTAACTAACTTAACATACCTCTATATGGTTGCCATTAGTTACACGAAGTAAGTAAAGACAGTACTCCATTTCTTGCCATATTCACTGTAGCATAGCCCCATCATTGTTGGCAATGTCATCAGTGATCTTTTGTTTTAGATCTGTGATATCCCATATCTTTGTTCGATACACAATATCTTTAACATAACCCCATAGAAAGAAGTCCAGGGAAATGATATCTGGTGAACAAGGTAGCCAGGTAATTTTGGGCCAATCCACATGTCTGGAAATATTAGGGGTTTCATTAAACAGTCTCTCTTTCATCAACAGGATACCTGACCTGAAATACATAATTGCAATGTGATTAACAACTTTGATAACTAATGAGTATATAAAACAAATCTGATTAAGATATCTCATCAATTGCTTTTGTAATATTTTTTTAAATTGTAAAAAGACTTTATGGACACTGTATAATGAAAACGAGAAGACCTGTTAATAGTAAATGCATTTAATATTTGGTTGGCACAGTCATCAAAGTTCTCACAAGAGGCCAAATAAATTATTACAGCGAGAAGTTTCTAGAATCTAACCGTTAGTCCGTCCGCGTCTCCTCCGTCATCAATGTTTCCACGTAAAATGTGCAATTCGAGCGGGAAGATGGGGAAAATTCTTTCATTTTTTGTTTTGATTTTTTTCTGTTTCTTGCCTCGGTTTTTCTTTTTTTTTTTTTCTTTCCGAGATGAACATATTTCTTTTTTTCACTATTTAATTTATTGCTTCGATTTCTAATATTTTTTCATCCATCTTTCTTTTCATTTGATATATCCGTAGCTTTTTCTGAACTTAGTTAACTCATATCTATCTATCTATCTATCTATCTATCTATCTATCGTGATTTTCCAAGCGTAGCTCAGATGTGGCGCAAGGTCGAAAGTATGGAGCACCCAGTGAGGAACAAACTCACTACTCAGTCGTAATTGTTCTAGTAAGACAAACTTGCTAACCATTAAACCTCCTCAGGCCTCATATCAGTCTGTTCTTATCTATCTATTGCCATCTAATAGGTCTTTCTTTCGTTCTTTCTTTTTCATTCTTTCTTTATTCATTTCCAATGTGTTCATATCTATCTATCTATCTATCTATCTATCTATCTATCTATCTATATATATATATATATATATATATATATATATATCCATAGTGTTTTCCCTTATTTTTTTCCATAAAAATTTCTCTCATTCTCTAATTCTATTCTAAATTTTTCCTTTCCTTATTCATTCTTTCTTTTTCTTTCTTTCTTATTCTTTCTTTCTTTCTTTCTTTCCATAAGCATTTGTTTACTCTCTCTTATCATTTTTCTTTCTTTCTTTCTTTCTTTCTTTCTTTCTTTCTTTCTTTCTTTCCATAAGCATTTGTTTACTCTCTCTTACAATGTTTGCTTGTTTGTTTGTTTGTTTCTTTCTTTCTTTCTTTCTTTCTTTCCATAAGCATTTGTTTACTCTCTCTTACAATGTTTGCTTGTTTGTTTGTTTGTTTGTTTCTTTCTTTCTTTCTTTCTTTCCATAAGCATTTGTTTACTCTCTCTTACAATGTTTGCTTGTTTGTTTGTTTGTTTGTTTGTTTCTTTCTTTCTTTCTTTCTTTCTTTCTTTCCATAAGCATTTGTTTACTCTCTCTTACAATGTTTGCTTGTTTGT
>OZ010589.1:59413973-59416473 GCA_963932145.1 Acanthosepion lycidas
TATTTTGAAAGCAACCTGACAAAAGG
This sequence comes from Acanthosepion lycidas, assembly GCA_963932145.1. Lineage (NCBI taxonomy): Eukaryota > Metazoa > Mollusca > Cephalopoda > Sepiida > Sepiidae > Acanthosepion > Acanthosepion lycidas. The sequence continues at coordinate 59,414,000 of OZ010589.1, forward strand.
GTACAGGTGGTCTAAATATTTGACAGAGCTGCAATGTTTCTTTCTTTCTTTCTTTTTTTCTTTCTTTCTTTCTTTCGATCAGTATTTATTTAATCTATCTTACAATGTGTCTTTCTTTCTTTCTTTCTTTCTTTCTATAAGCATTTTATTCATACGCTCTCTTTTTTCAATTATTTTGGCCATGCTGATAGTCAAGACAGATGGTGCCTAGATCGGTGACCGCCTGGAGATATTAGATGCTGTAAGCTTGGGTGTGCAGGTGGGGTAATGGATAACGGCTCCGAATTAGTAATCGGAGAGTCAAGTTCCAATTCCTGTCGGGTTCGTTATATTCATTTACGCGCAAATATCATTGGGAAAGGTACGAATCCACTTCCTCTCTCCCTTCAGCTATGACACTTGTATCAGTAAATCATTATTATCTCCAAAACAATTCTTACAATCTAAAAATATTTTCTGGCTTTAAATAAATAACCTACAGAAAGTCGATAAACCGTAAAAAACAAATTAACCAATACACTCGGGGGACATTGTCGATGGACTGCATAGTAAAAAAAAAATGAAAGATTAGTAAGTATCGGAGACTGAATCGAGTATGCAATCAAGGAAAGAAAAAAAGTCCAAGACAGAGTTAAGAAATACAGTGGAACATCGACTTACGAACACTTCCACTTACGAAAAACTCGTCATACGAACAAAAATTTGACAGAAAATTCGTTTCCGCTTACGAATTAATTTTGACTTACTAAATTAAAAATGGCCTTCTCGCCATTGCATTTGAAACTAGATATTTAATATAAATGTACCGTAAATACTTTTTAATATCTAAACAAACTGTATTTTATATTTTTTTATATTATATTATTATATATTTTATGTATAATAATATAATACTGTAGTATTATACAGTATTATAATACGTGTTTATACTGTATTTTTATACTGTACTCTACTAAATATTTGCAGATATATTTTATACTGTATTTTTTATTCTTATATATTTATGCTTTACATACTGTGTACATTATTATATTATAATATATTTTATATATAGTACTGTATTATATTATTATACAGGACATATTTCTATACAGATTCATCACACAAGATGAAGTGTGAGGCTACAAGCATTGCATTATCCCGCTCAGTCCTCTTTGTTACTTGGTAGAATAAACATTTGTTATGTACACATATTTGTGGTTATATTAGTGTAAGTGTAGAAAAATAATGCAAAAAATTATGTACAATAATGCATACATTACATGCACATTACTGTATAGTAACATGTAAATTTTATTAAATTTTTTTAATTAAAAGTACGTAAGATGTGACAATGCTTAGTTTGTTCCATTTAACGTCTATGTAATTGTTATATAGGAATCAAGTGTCGCTGCTGACATTTGAGTTTGAATATAGATCGCCAGTGTGCAAATAAAGGCGATCCTATTATTGAATTAAGTAGACCACGTAACCATAGGGGAAACGCATAAGTAAGAATTAGCTTGGTGTCTAACTAATCTTCATTCTAGTCTGTCCTCTATTACTGTACGGATCGCTATTTCTAGTCTATCCTCTATTACTATACGAACCGTTATTCTCTACTCTATTCACTATACTATTTATCTATTCAGGTCACTATTCGTTGGTTACTTTTCGAGCGTGTATTATCGAGCAAGTATTATTAGTACGAGTAATATTTGAAGGTGTCTGACACCAGTATTGTACAACGGCGTTACTATTGTTGTATCTGCGATTACAAAGTCTCTACTACAACGAGCATTATGAAAGTGAGAACGAGTATTCGTTGACATCACAAAAGTAATGTAATATGTCTTTTAGTCTAATTTACAATGTATAATCAATGACTTTTGAGTTGATATCGATACAGTACAATAGAAACATTTTAAAGAAATTATAGTTTAGTTTAATTAGATTAAATAAAATGAATAAAATGCAGGTACATGGCCTAAACTACGCAGCAAAATAAACGATCCATCCACTTCAGGTTGATTTGTACGATACATTTAATCTCTGCAGTTTGTTCCTTTACATTTCCCATCCAGTTATTGAACTGTACAGTTTAACGTGTTATTGTAAATATGTACAATAAATTTTAGTGAATATTTTTTTATATTTTTGTAGCCCACGATGTTACCCAAGAAGAGGGAAAATTATCCGTGCAAATGAAGAAGATCATTAAGAAGCACAAAGAAGGTACCCCGTGTTTCTGACCTTGCCAATCTATACGGACGTTCAACATTAACAATTTACACTAGCCTAAAGAAGAAAATAGAAATAAAAAAAGCTTGATGCAGCCAAAGGAGTTAGCATAATTATCAAGCAGCGTCCAAAAGCCATAGAAGACGTTGAGAAGTTGTCGCTGAGGTGGATTAATGAGAGGCAGCTACGAGGTGAGTCTGTGTCTGAAAATGTTACACGTGGAAAGGCAAGGGAACTGTACGTGAAGCTGATCA
>OZ010589.1:59421473-59443973 GCA_963932145.1 Acanthosepion lycidas
GTTCAAATTCTGCCCGTGTCCATTGCATTCCCTTTCGCACTATCCCTTGCGTGAATCTCTTTCTTCTACCTCTAGCAATGGATTATTATAGACTACGTTCTCTAGCCTTGACTGGCAGCCAGTTTAGGAGGACTACTCTGAATTCAAAATCGCGGAGAAGGCAACGGAGAAAAAACCACTCCACTGAAATTTCACAGATAATAAATAGGAAACTGAAGAGCGCCATTATCGCCCACGTCCTGAAAGGGGATGACATAAAAACAAGTCCGAGTATTTAGGAGATGCGGAGTAGTTTAACAGCTAACGGCTCGGTAAAATTGATTCGGATGGGGTGAGTTCAGATCACGGCTCACGGGTAACTAAAGCCGTTGGGGAAAGCAAAATCCGTCTCTCCCAGTAGTTCCGTTCGGGGAATAGTCTTTATTTCACCCCCGCTCGCCCACCAGAGGTATATAGCAGGGCAATTGCAGACTTTCTGACGTCTCGGACAAAACCAGGCAGGTAGTTGCCTTAAATATCTTAAACAAAGACACTAAACTTTGAAACAACTAACCAAAGAGAGTAAGGAATCCCGCAGAAGGGATATTAAGAATACTCACATGATCCGTGCAAAGAAGAAACAGGCCGGTAGCAATATGAGTTTATACCAATCTATCTAATACAAAAACTCTAATATTGTATGTATGTGTGTTCCCAAGATACAGATTAAGCAATATATAATACCTCAGCCAATTTAGCAGCATATTGCACCTTGAACCCCTTTCGGGTACAGTGATAACTTTTATTAAAATTAGATAACAGGTTATTATGCTAGGGCCGGTTTTCTGTTTTTACGACATTTTTAATAGGAAATTCAGTAATTGTTTCCAGTACACATTCTCATATCAGTTCTTGTATATAAGCAAACACTTGTATATTATATTCCAACTATTATGTGAGTGAAAAATAATAAACATACATAATACAGTATAACAATATTATTAAATGAATTTAAAAATGCATAACACAACATATATTTATATAATTCGCTGCTCTGCATTATAACTTTTTATAGGCAGATATCTCGGATGTTTGGCAAGTACTTGATAGGTGAATACGTTAGGTGGTTGTGTCATTGTAAGCGTGCTGGAAATTTCTGTCACTTGACTTGATGGTAAATAAATAAATCGATTCACGCTGGTTTGCCGCCGTTACGCATTTTGAAATAAATTTGAGGAAGAAACAACGTACAATGCAAACTATAATTATTATTAATTTATTATTGTGTTTGACCTAAGTAATATTGTATAATGTGAGTAATAATAATCATTACAATCACTTGTATTGCAAATACAAATTAAAATATGTGCCATTAGTAATGAAATTGATAATATTGTTACTTCATCAGGTATTATAAACTGCTTTTAAAAGGAACCCAACGAGTTTATGGTGGCTTTCTAAGCCTAGTTTAGATGTGGTACAAAACCGAAAGTATGGGACTCTCAGTGAGGATCGAACTCACTATTCCGTGGTAACCGATCAAGCGAGACGTGCTTGCTAAACATTACACCACGTCAAAGTGACCCTTTTTTCTAAGCGTAACTTAGATGTATCACAAGTCCAAAAATATGAGGCACCCAATGCGGACCAAACTCCCGATTCAGTCGTAATTGATCTGGATAGACAAGCTTGATAACCATAACACCACGTCGAAGTGCCCAACCTGCCAGGTTTATGGGTGGTCTAATGCAGTAATAAATGTAATTCTTTATAAACCAGTGATATTTTTTTTTCTCTATTGTACAACACGACGTACTTTCTAAATTGTTTCTAACATTTAAAATAGAAGAAAATAAGGGAAAAGTATGGCATATTATAGCTATGCATTTTATTTTAAATTTTAAGAAAGGTAGAATACAAATGAAACAAAAATATAATACCTGCAGTTTTTGAAGAAGTGATTTCGCAGAAGGACGATGAGAATACCATGGATGGAACATTGAATCAACGTGGAAGTTTTAAGGGAAATGGAAATAAAAAGGACGCTTACAGTTAGAATCCGAAAGAAACAGTTGAAATCAGAAAGTTGAAATTACTGGGACACATAATAAGGAAAATAGGCTTAGGAAATTTGATGCTCACAGAACACATTGAATACAAGCAGGGCAGAGTGAATCATCGGGTCATCTGCCTAACAAACTTGTGTAATGTCATGGCAGAACAGGGACTGGTAAGGATAGTAAGGAGATAGACATTATTTAGAGGTACAAAGGAGGGGAAGTTGTGGAAAGCCATAATCACATACATCCAGAAGGGACACGACAGAAAGAAGAAGAGGAGGAGGATACGCGTATAACTTTATTGTTGTGTAATGCCTGACAGGCTATTCCCAATTGACCTGAAATATTTTAGTGAATTCAGTCCCTAGATGATATTCAACACTGCTGACCTTGTGCCATAGCAGCTAAACTAAAATATTTTTCCAGACATGAATAGCGTGAGTTAAATGAATGATAACATAGATCAATAAAAATATCTGGGCAAGTGTGTGGGGGTAGGGCACCCGTGTGGTTGGGTTATGTGCATGGAGAAACACAGATACATACAGCAAGCGAAGAATCGTTTGTCAGCTATCAAATTCTGCACTTACGAATGTGCGCTTAAACATTATCTGAAAATGCTGTCGAACTGATCTTTTCTGGCCGGAAGTGATGAGGAAGGGAACTCTTTTTTTCTTTTTTGATTGGCCGTTAATCGCCATTTCTTATTTGTGTCATTTAATTCGCGAAGTGTTTAGAATTAAAAGCAAGAGTAGAAGTCACATTTATTATAACAAAACTATTTTGCACACACACACACACACACACACACACACACACACACACACACACACACACACACACACACAAAAAAAAAAAAAGTCATTCTATTGGACTGGTTGGTTTGATTTGGTTTGATTTGGTTTGTTTTACGGCATATCAACCTCAATGGGTTATTTAATGCCGACAAGATTTTTATTGCTGGTAATACTTTTTTCGTCAAAAATGCATTTCTGCTAATTTTTTTTTTTTCTTTAAAAATGTATTGCTGATAAAAATGTATTTTTGGTAATAATTGTTCCTCAAAAATTTATTGCTGGTATTAAAACCTATTTTTACACTTTCATAGTGTTTTGACCCCAGTTTGGAGGTTAACTATTTGCCCATAGCTGGGACCCTAACAGGGAACACCAGCAATTAAGAGGTGGTTCCACGCACCTCAAAACCTCCTGATCAGAGTCCTTGTTGACGTAGTTTATCGTGATACATGATGCAGATGTAGTTTATCGTCATACCTAGGACGGCATTCTATTGAAAAAGATGAACGAAGAACAATGTTGAAAAAAAAAAGGAAGCATTTCAATACCTTCAAAACCAAGCTAGTAACGCATCATCACCAGCGATCAGACTATCAGTTTTCTCCTGTCCTGATGAATGTTCGCCCTCTTCGTAGAGCTCCTTAACTTGAACGTCTACTGGGACTCAAGTTCACATAAGATCTGAAAGTGAAATTTCTATTTATGAACCATAGTTAAAAATGATGGAAAAAAGGTCGGTTCCTTGTATCTTCTTAGGAAGTACCTGGCTCCTCTCACCATGCGTTATCTTTAAGAGAGTCAAATTATACCAAAAATTTAATATTGCTGCCATATCTAGGCTGGGTCTGTACAGTCCTCACTTTCTAGACTTAACAGAGTTCAAAAGCCTTTATACGGCATTGATCTTGATTTTATTTTGATTTTCCCCTACTGAAAAGATAGATACGTATTAGAACTATATACAAAATAATAATAATAATAATAGCTGGCTACAGGTATTCGAGGATACCCGTCTACTAGGACGGCTAGCCAATCCCTACTGCAGACGCTCGCTCAAGCGCATTTGTGTTTGTTCAACACCCACAGAGCCCACCTGGGGTTTATGCCGTAACTATGGTATGCAGACCTTAGTGACAGTTTCTGGGAATGAGCGTGTTATCTAGCGTGATCAACAATGTGAGCAAGGCTAGCACACTCAAACCCTCAGTCACGATGACTTGTGACTTCGTGCTAGCACAGCTATCGACGGCCACCAAGTGTTCCGTCTAGCCAATTTCACTCACAAGGCTTGGGTCAACCCATGATATGGTTTTCAGGCACTTTTGAAAAGTGCCGCACGCTGGGATCGCCCCCCGCCTCCAGACCGATAACATCAGGAAGTCTACTTCTTAACAAATCACCGGTGGTGAGATTCGAATCCGGGTATCATGGTCAGAAAGCGAACGTTCTAACGACTCGGTCACGCGCTAAAATAATACATCCATACATATAAAAATTACAAACAGAATCAAATCTGTTTAAGGAATCTTATAAAAATGCATCAATCCAGTTGAAATAAGCAAAAATATCGAATTAATTATCTATTATAAGAAAAACTATAAAAAACTTCTAGCCATTATCAAAAATGCCATCTCGCCGATGAAACGAAAACTATTCTAAGACAAAATTATGTATGAATTTAGATTCTCCATAGAGAACTTAGTTACAGGTGAAAACAAACCCAGATGCAATTATGTTGGACACAATATCGTCCGCCGGTCAAGACGACTGACTCTATAACTCTCTTACCAGAGCTCCATACGGACATATTTAAACTAGAATGGAATAGTAACAACCTCGATATGCAACATAATCATCGAGAACACGGATAATATGGAAAGTACTTATAAGAAAACAAGAAACCAATCCGTAATGACATAAATTATGAACACGGCCACAACGTAGTTGCCATATTCGAAATTTAAGAATATATCTACTTTAGCATATATATATATATATATATATATATATATATATATATATATATATATATATAATCATTTATTCGAAAATTATAACATAAATATGTTATAAAATCACTACAAAAATAGCCATTTTGTTTCAACACCTATCAAGTGATGATGTTGAATGTCAATATCATAACTTGATAAGAAACTAGAAGTGTTGAAACAAAATGGATATTTTTGTAGTGATTTTATAACATATTTATGTTATAATTTTCGAATAAATAATTATATTTCCTCTACTGTGTATTGAGCACTCTTTTAAGAATAGTATTTGTTGGTTACTGGAATTTATTCCGTATACACCAATCCTATACTTGGTTATATATATATATATATATATATATATATATATATATATATATATATATATATCTTACTTGTTCCAATCCTACTCGGAATTGCTGCAAAATTCCACCATCAATTTATAGATTAAACACACAAATGCTGGGATCTCGTCCCATTCAAAGGCCATTTCTCAATCTCATCTGACTCAGTCCCAGTCTGTCTTGTGTTGAAGTAAGAGCGCTACGTTCGTTTACCCCAATCCTTTCTCAAGTGCCAACACCAATTCTTAGTTTACAAAATGTTGGCTTTATTTCTGTTGCTTTGTCTTTCTTATATTGTTTACTTGCTCAATATTATTATTTTTTTTTTTTTTTGTCATTTTCTTTTCTTTTCTTATTATTGTTTATTAAAAAATTGTCAATTCCTTTTGCTGGACAGTTCTGACATTTATATTAAAGCATGACCACTTACTCTAAGCACACACACACAAGTTTTCATTACTGCAATTGTTTTCGGCCATTTTTTACGTGATTTTTTGCGACGAATTTCTGTACAAAAACAATTTTTATAACTTAGAAATAAATTTGAGAATAATCGAAATTAATTGCGAAATCCAGCGAAAATCAGCCATGAAATGAAAATAATTGTTTGTACGGAAAGTAGGGACCTCCGCTCATCAAATTGTCTTCAAATTAATTAGCGACAGAAGAATTATCGTTCAACTTTTAAAAGGTAAGATTAGCTATTAATGCAATACTTAAATGGGGCGATTAATTTTGATTTCTTCTGTGATTCCTTGTTGCCTATCGCATCTACTTCTCTCTACCTATTGTGATGAAAGCCCAATCAAGAGACCTCCACAGGAGATACTTAAACACTGCCCAATATAGCGTCTTTTAAATTAGTGTACATATATATATATATATATATATATATATATATATATATATATATATATATATATATATATATATATATATATGCATGCGTAAAAGTGTTCACTTCTCTGTACTTTTTTTAGAAAAAGAGAACACTCACTCTAAGGACACGTGACACAGTGGATGAAGGCGTTAGTTGGATCCAGTGACAGGACCCAAAGAGTGTGAGTTCAATACCTAGTTACGGCGGTGGAGAATTTGGCGATGGCAATTAACAGGAGATAACTGATAACTGGCTAGAACAGTCTACCCCAGTGAGCGAAATAAAGGGTTCAGTTCGACATTCCAACCACCTGAAGAAGTCCGGAGCGTACAACGACCGAAACGTTGTAATAAATATGCCGACAAAGATGAAGACAATAGTCCGAATAATGTAAAGAGAACACTGGTTCGCATACAAAATATTAGATAATATAAAATAAGAAATAGATATATATAACATGTAATAAAAATAAATAAATACAAAAACATAATTATAAAAAATCTGAAAATATTAACCCTAAACAAAAAAAAAAACAAACAAAAAAAATAACGTAAAAGGATCTCTTTTTTCGCATAAGCCCCCAGTGACTTAAATATAGAAAGAGTCACACCAAGAGGAGCATCACGTGATCTGATGATTGCTTAAGGTGTCTAACTCACAGTCACAATGCTGTATTGATTTCTATGTCCGAACTGTCACACACACGCGCACACACTTATGCACACATACATATACACATATATATTGAATTATTCTTAAAAGAATAAAACAGTTCACTAAACTCGGAGTTTCACGAATTCTTTTGCGTCCACTCGTCGACGACTTTCTTAGAGAACTATTTATATGCAGATTGTGTTTTTCTTCTCTTCTTAAAAACGTTATTTTTGCGATTATGTAAAATATTTGAAATAATCCTGTTAATAACCTAAAAGTAATGTTTGATTTAGTTCAATTATATTACCGTATATGCACGAGTATAGTGCGCGTTTTATGATCATTTTTAGGCCAAAAAATACGATGTCACACTATACACAGATAATTTCTTAAAATTCATGCACAAATATTCAGGAATCGCGCTATACATGAATTCGTCTTATACACGAGTATATACGGTAAATCATATTAGATGTTAATGGGATAACGACCATTCTCTTTGAATTTTGGCATTTGATTCAATTTTAACATTAAACTCAAAATTTCCGACGTAATTGTCTCCACAAATTCTATCAATATTTCTTCTTCCTTGTGCCATGTTCCTTCAGAACTTGAGCGATCATGGCTCTCCACAATTTCCTGTCCTTTTTCGCTCTTATTAAAGTATGTCGTTTTGCTATTGCCTCTAATCTCTGTCCTGCGAACCATTTACACAAGATCGTTAGGTAGGTTATACGCTGTTTTTCTCTGTCTTACTTACCTTCAATATGACCTGTGAGTGTCAAATTCTCCAAACCCTCTTTCCTCATTATTTTCATTGCCTCTATCTGATTCTACGTATAAGTGATTTTGTTTCCATTCTCTCTAAAACTTCCTCGTTACACACAGGTTCAGTTCATAATATTCTCAGCATCCTTCTGTAGAACCAGATTTCCGTTGATAAATGTCTCTTCTTCATCTGTAAGGAGATTGTCCAACATTCACTGCCACAGAAGAGAACCGATTATTACCTAACAGTTAAGTAACGTTTTCTTTTTCTGTTTCTAACGAAATTTTCCTGTTTCTTAATACTTTGCTTAGCTTTTGTAAGGCATCTCAAAACGGCATGGGATTTCAGCGTCCGTTATAACACCTTAAATTCATGCACTTGCTTCACTTTGGTATCTTCAGTTTGTAATTTGCATGTTGGGCTCTTCTCGCTGACGACCGTACATTCTGTCTTGTTACAAATGATGCTTAGTCCTTTCGTCTTGCTATCCTTTATTATCTCCTGTAAGAGTTTTCGCAGTTTCCGTTCTGGTCAACATATACAGTGAACAAAATGAATAAATAAAATTTCAATGAATTATCTCCCGTCTCAGAATCTCACAGAGGGAAATACGCAAAACAGTCGTAAGATAAATCAACTATTAACGCTATCTTTCATAATATAAATTATTTAAAAAAATCTGCTCGCCTGAAACGCGTTATCCTCCAGTAATTAACTTGTCGACGTTTTTAAAGCGTAAACAACCTTTTTTGTATATATATATATATATATATATGTGTGTGTGTGTGTGCGTGTGTGCGTGTTTTCTGAGTCCGTTATCGTATAATCGATCAGCTGGCATAAAGAAAAGAAGAAATAGGTGTTCTGCTTCATAAACTTTCGTGCCGAAAAAGACTAAAAAAGAAAATTAATGGCTGAATTGTCAAACATGAAGCAACAATTCTTCTAAAATTTTGCACTCTCCAGTAACTGTTCCCCTTTCTCCTTATCCCCCTACAGCACAGCCCCCAACAACTGTTCCAGAGTCATAGGGGTGTATTGCGGGTGTTGGGAGAAAACATAAAACACAATAGAGAAGCCTATTAGATATCAAATGTGTTCACGACTTCAATTATTGCTTCAGAAAGTTTCGGGACATACAGGGAAAATCGACGAAAACAACAAAATACAGAAAATACAAAAGAAAACAAAAGAAAAAGAAACAGGTTCCCATGCTAATTAAATAATAAAAAAATGACGAAATGCGAAAAAAAAAATATTTGGGTTCTGCGAAAAATGCGAGTCAAATTACTTAAATATCGTTCTGAAGCGTCAAGTCGATGTAGTGAAAGTGAGTGAAAGGAAAGAAAGTGAAAAGAAAGAAAGCAAAATGGGAAAGAAAAAGAGTGATAAGAAAGAAAGAAAGAAAGAAAGAAAGAAAGAAACGAACAAACAAGGAAAGCGAAGACAAAAAAGAAATAAAGAAAGAACGAGAGAGAGAGTGAAAAGAAAGAAAGAAAGAAAAAAAAAGAAAGAAAGAAGAGGAAATTAAAATAATAGTAAAAATATGTGAAAAGAAGAAAGTAAAAAGTAAAAAATGGGAATGCAGGATAGAAGAAAAAAGAAAATGGGAAAAAGAAAAGGAGGGTACTTTTATGTAAAAGAATGAAATGCGAGGAAATGAAAACGAAAGAAAATACTAGCAGGAGTTGAATATTGTTCGTATGGCGAAGAATATCAACAAGAAAACAAAGAAAAAGCGAAGAGAGAATAGAAAGAAAGTGGAAGGAAGGAAATATAAAAAGAAAGTAAAGGAAGAAGAAAAAGAAGAAGAAAAATACGTAGAAGAAGGAAATGTGGATTGATAATAATAAAAACAATGATAATAACGAATAGTAGTAGTAGTAGTAGTAAAAAAGAAGAAGAAAAAGAAGAAGAAAAAGAAGAAGGTTGAATGAAAGAAAGGAATCAGAAGAAAAGAAAATAAAAAGAAGAAATATATGAAGATAAATGAAGAAAAAGAAGAAAAAGACGAAACTAAGAAATCGAGTTAGATAGAAAAAAGAAAGAAAGTAAAAAAGAAAGTAAAAAAGAAAGAAAGAAAGAAAAAAGAAAGAAAAAAGAAAGTAAAAAACAAAGAAAGTAAAAAAGAAAGAAAGAAAGTAAAAAACAAAGAAAGTAAAAAACAAAGAAAAAAGAAAGTAAAAAGAAAGAAAAAAGAAAGTAAAAAAGAAAGAAAGTAAAAAAGAAAGAAAAAAGAAAGAAATTGTATTAATGAAAAAGATGAATAAAAACAATAAAACTAAAATGGAGTGGAGAGAGGGGAATCGTTATGTAAAAAAAGAAAAAAAAGAAGGAGAGAAAAAGAAAGAAGAAGCTTGATGGAAAGCGTGGAAGAAAGAAGAAAAAGAAATAAGGATGATAATAATAATAATAGTAAGGTGAAAATCTGCCAGTGCTCCGAACATACATAGCGACCCCATTATACAAGTCAATAGGGATAAGAACATTTTAGGAGGCAGAGCAGACAAAAATATCGAGGTACCAAGAACTTGCAGAGAAATGTACGAATCAGAAGCTCATGTTGTCCCTTTTGTGGTTGGAGCGCTCAAGACAAGTTCCAGGAATTTTTCTGTCTTGCGGGAAGCCTACCTGACATCATTGGGATTACGCAGGTGGCAACACTGTTCCGAACAGCTCATCTGTTGAGGAAAATGCTGTGTCTCTGAGTTGCGGGTAGGCGTTGAGATACGACCATCATCACCCAGTCAAAACATCATCACCCGGCCGAATAGTCTAGGAGTCGGGAATCATATCAAGTAATAGTAACAGCCTTTCTCAATCTGCTTTAAAAACCTTTGATTGGGATTTCAACCGAGAAGATTTATAATCTCATGCTCCTCGACGAACTTTCGCCAATCGAACAGAAAGGGTACAGAAAAGGGCTCTCAAGGAACCAATGACTATTTTGATATTGTTAAGGCAGTTAGGCGTAATCTGAATGACAACCCTTTACATGGCCTGCAATGATTTCAAATGTGGCTCCTCATTAGTGGGTACTCAAATGTCTTCAAATATTTAGGGTAGCGAATGAGATAATCCTTAGAATGAAATTTCCTATACCTCAGTGGAAAACAAATTTGTACGCTGGAAATAAACATCTGGACTCAGTGTCATTCACAAGAGGAATATTCCAAGGTAACTCTATCTCTTCACTGCTAGACACGACCCCGTTTTCCATGGTTTTACAAGAAACAGGATTGGATTTTCATCAAGAGAAGGGACAAGATTAAATCACTTGCACTTCATGGATGACTTGAAACTGTTTACCAAGAGTCAGTAAAATGCTATACGTGATACACGCTTGGGCGATCATGTCTCTTTCGATTCACGACTGACTAGACAGAAGATTTTCTTGCAGTCGGTTTCCATTTCTTTCTGCGATAGAATAGTTGCCACTTCTTTCTGCGATAGAATAGTTGCCAGCGAACCTATAGAACTCAGTCTGTCCTGCTGTTCAACCCATAGCTGGAGAGAGTAGGCTAGAGGGAGTAAAGATGGATTCATACCTTTCCCAAGGTATAAGTGATCATAATGAACACGACTGGAATTCGAACTCGGACATTCGGTGCCGTTATCTATTGCAACACACCAACGAATCCTAAATTGAATTACTGGCTAAGACTTTCAACTGCTGCTGCAACGATAATAGAAATTTATCTGGAATTTCAAAGTGTAACGTTTTACAAATGAAGTAAGGCAATCAGGTGAAACAATTGCAGATGCTGGGCATAAATATTTTGGAATTTAGAGGCTGGATTAAAATTTGAATGAAAATATGAAAGGTTTCTGGGTAGCGTACATGTAAAGGCTTAGAATTGCTGTTGAAAACAAAATTAAATAACATGACTTTGATGCTTACAATCTATACGTGGGCTGTGACAGTAAGGCAGGTTGATTTGCCATTGCTATTTAGAAAATCAACATTGCATTCGGTAGGAAAGCTGGGGTTTGATGTGAGAAGTACGGACACTAATAATTAGATTCATAGCTTTTAACAACTTATGAGCATGTAGATTTAAAGATCGTCTAAAAAATGTATAGAAATACATAATTTCTCCAGATTTTTGCTTAGAAACTGACTTCAAAATTTTACTATTTCAAGAATAAATCAGTTTTGATATCTTTTGTATTAGATATGTTAAGTGGAGAATATATTCTAAGAAAAAATCTAATTAGAAATCACAAGCAAAATAGACTATTTTTTTTTTTTTTTACTATAAGTAAAAGAAGTAAAAAATTGTAAACGATTAGGAAAAAGGCTAATCAATGAATATTTGTTACATCACAATTAATAAAAACAAAATAGATAAAAAGTGTATATAACACCATAATACTACTGGGTACAAATTATCAGACAAAATGTTTTAAATTTGCATTGTTTATTGAAAATCACACTAAAACTATTGCACTGTATAATATATTACATCATAATATAATTAAATTGTTCGGTATAATTTTCATTTGAAGTAAATGAAGATCTTTTTCGATGCTAAAATCATTTAGTAATAATGTGCGTGTGCCATGTATCGTGTCCATAAACAATTTGTAAACTTCAGTAAATTATAATGTTTATAAGGTTGTTCTATAAGACTGTCTATGTAATGTTTTTAGTGGATTTGATAAGTAAAAACTGTATAAAATGTTGTAAAAGATCGCAAAAAGGCTACTGAATGAATAAGAATTGTTAGATCATGATTAATAAAAACAAAAACGGATAAAAGTGTATATAACACCATAATACTACTGGGTACAAATTATCAGACAAAATGTTTTAAATTTGCATTGTTTATTGAAAATCACACTAAAACTATTGCACTGTATAATATATTACATCATAATATAATTAAATTGTTCGGTATAATTTTCATTTGAAGTAAATGAAGATCTTTTTCGATGCTAAAATCATTTAGTAATAATGTGCGTGTGCCATGTATCGTGTCCATAAACAATTTGTAAACTTCAGTAAATTATAATGTTTATAAGGTTGTTCTATAAGACTGTCTATGTAATGTTTTTAGTGGATTTGATAAGTAAAAACTGTATAAAATGTTGTAAAAGATCGCAAAAAGGCTACTGAATGAATAAGAATTGTTAGATCATGATTAATTAAAACAAAAACGGATAAAAGTGTATATAACACCATAATACTACTGGATACAAATTATCAGACAAAATGTTTTAAATTTGCATTGTTTAAGGAAAATTGCACTAAAATTAATGCACTGTATAATATATTACATATGGTTAAATTGTTCAGAATAATTTCCCTTTCAAGTAAATGAAGATCTTATTTGATGGCACAATGATTTGTCCACATACAATTTCTAAATATTCAGTAAATTATAAATTTTATAAGCTTGTGCTATAAGGCTTTCACTAATCACAGGAATGAAATTCCAACGATACGATTTTGAACCTAAACTTCAAACTGGTTTCCTCAAAAAACTGTAATGATTTGGAAAGATGTTTTGTGCTTTTATTTATCATGTCAAACCACCACTTTCAAATTGAGTGCAATACCACGGTTCCAAAATTGACCTGCCCTACCGTGACAGTCGTATATATGGTCATTTTGAACTGAACACAAATAGGCAGAGAAACAAGAGTTTGGTCAGATTTGATGAATTACACCCAAAAGAAAACGTGCCCACATTATATACCCCCAGAAAATTTGGAAGATGCAAATTGATCAGCATAAAAGATTGCAAGTGAATGTCGATAGTTTAGCAAGTTTTGCTGATTAAAAAGCAAAATGTTGTTTTGCTTTTTAATCATTTTACCACAAGGAAGGCGGGAATACCTCTAGTGCACAAGAGGTTACAGGGAGTGAAAGTGAAAATGAAAGTGAAAGAGAAGACCGAGAATATGGGGGATTGAAGAAATTACAAAAGATGAACGGGATTCAAGAAGACAGAAGATGGCGACAGATGCTGCATTTAAATTGTAGTTATCAGAGAGCAAAGTAAACAAAAGGGAGTTCCACAGGTGGTAAGCGCAAAAAAAAAAAAAAAAGCGTTAGTGTAGAAGTCTCATTTAGCGATTTCAACAGTAAGAGGGTGGGAACTAGATGCCAATCTAGTAGCACGCTTAAATTCATGTATTAGGGGCACAAGGGAAAAAAAGCTCAGCAGAGCAGTTGGCATCAAAATAATTACAGAAAAGACAGAGGGAAGCCACGTCACGTCGGTGAGAAATTGACTGGAGTCGAGATGCCTGGTCAGGATCAAAGAACTTTTGAAATATGTTACGGACACTAGAAATTTGATAAAAAGAGAATATCGAAGGAAAAAAAATCAGATTATAAGTTAGAATTTAGCGGCAACGGAAGAGAAAGCAATGACAATTTGAGCGTGAGACAAAGTGAGCGAACTGTGATCTGAAAAAATAGAGACTGTGTACCCGATAGTATCTGCCAGAACCAGGTTCAAAATACAAATTATGTTAAAAAGACATACAATCTGGCAGAATCAATAAGTGTTGTCTGTGTATCTTAGAGTAATTCGTTTTCTACGGCTTATCAACAATTTGTAGGTTATCTAATGCCAGGAAAGATTTTCTTTTTGAGATAATAAAGGTTTAGTGATACAAGTTTTACTAATTAACCCATACCTGGGGGGAAGAGATGGATTCATACCTTTGCCAAGGATATTTACATGTAAATGGATATAACGAACCCAACGGAAATTGGAACTCTTCGATTTCCAATTTTTTTTAAGCATTCCACTCCAAGCAAGGCGGGAAGCAACTAGCACGCAAGGGGTTACAGAGAGTTGGAGCGAGAGCAAAGAGGAGTGATAGAGAAAAGGATGAAGAGAAGGTTAGGGGATAGATCAGGGCATCTGGAGACGTCGATTGACATTACATTTGAATAGTTGGAGATTATAGCTATCAGGAAAACAAGATGGTGAGGGACTTCCATAGGCAAGAAGTGGGAGATATGAAGCTATTGGAGTAGAAGAGACAGCTACATTTAACAGTTTCGACAGTGAAAGAGTGAAAGTGAGATGCCAGCCTAGTTGAACACTTAAATTCATGAAGTTTGGGAACCAGCGAAAGCAGTTCATCGAATTCCGAGCCATTATCCATTACACCACCCGCACATTCAAACTTACAGCAGCATCTATATTCTCAAACGGTCACCCATCTAGGTATTGACTAGGCTCGACATTGTTTAACTTCGGTGATCATACGGGAACCGGTGTCTTCAACGTGATGTGGCCGTATTCTGTGTAGGAAGAAGATGCAGCCCGAGACGCATAAGTGCCTGCTTACGAAGATAGAATACAAGAGGCGCCATGACAAAGTGTGTTCGGTATTTGTACCGGAAGTGCCAACACCAAACTTCCGGAAAGTGGTACTAATATAAACCGGTAAAGGTGTTGGGAAATGAGTATTTAAAACTCGTGTCGGACTCCAGAATTCAGATTGAAAGTGTTATTGAGCCTATTACACGAGACATAACATTGATTGTAAAAGGTTATGTCTGTCCGTTAATAGATGTAGAATACCCTTGATATCATTACTTTGACAGGTAGAAGAAGAGTTAAAAAAGGGTCGAGTAATGGGGAAACAGCCGAAACCTTTTTTCAGCTAAACAGTCGAACTCTTTGCCTTCGGGCAGAGAGGAACCCGGACGAGGCTCTGCCGAAGGGCAGAGTCTCGTTCGGGGAGGTAGACTGACCCTGAACCCGTTTATACGAGTTCGAAAGGGAATATTTTTGGCCGAGCCTACGGACTCGGAAGACCCACGTAAAACTCGGCCTGGTGCCACATCTACCCTTGTTGTGGGGTGGGGGAGCTAGTAGATATTGACTAAGGGGAAGCAGAAGGAGTAATAACTGAGTAGTACTAAAGAGAAGAACAAGAACAGATATCCCTAAACATGAAATTTCTGGGTATGACGATAAACTACACCCGGCAGCAAAGGCCTATAATCAGGAGATTGAAGATTTTTAAGAGCATAGAACCACCACTTAATTGCTGTTGTTCCTATATCCACCCTAACCCGGGGGTGAACTACTCAGAGGTGATGGTATATGTGAAATATAGATGCCAAGGTTGTGCCAATTGTCATTGGAACACTTTGGGGCGATTTCCAAAAATAGTTTAATACAATCGAATCACACCCAGAATTACAACACTGCAGCATACAACTATATTAAGCACAGTAAGAACACGCGGAAAGTCCTTGGAGTCTCATAATCAACACTATCACCAATCCCATAACCCCTTAGGGTCTAAGGTGCACCACACATCTACTGCAGCCATAGCAGTGTTTCCTGGGTAAACCATTTCCTGCATAAGCCAGCGTGAAGAGCCCAAACCTGTAAGAGTTTTCCTTCGCCTAGACTGGTTTCCAACCAAAGCTAGGGCCCAATCTGACCTTCTATTTACCCGCAGCAGAGTGAAAGAGATGGATACATACTTTTCTCAAGGATAAGTGAAACTAACGAAGTTGGCTGGAAAAAAAAAACTTTGCTCTCCGATTCCTCAATCCGAGCAGCTATTCACTGACACACACTGCCTCAACAACGACAACAATAATAAAATATCCTGATGCTGCACCTGGGCATGGCTCTCTCATGATTACTGATCTTAATTGATTGGAGCTCTTAACAGGTACATGTTTTATCTGAATAAATTAAAGTAAAAATCATGTTCAGTACCACAGATTTACTTTTCAGTCACCTCACATTAACCAGTTGGGTACGTTTCCTAGTTGCCGATGCATTGTGCGTCCCTGTTCATAAGCGGAAGCGGTGGTCGGTTGTCGAGTGTGTTCGGTTCTTAAGTTTACAGAACAAGGCATCCAAGGCAATTTGGGAGTCAGATTTAGATAGATGGGGGAAAAAAAACATCGGGAGAACATCTGACTGGTCTGGGTTACCCAATCTGCAGAGCCTCATCTGGAAGGTTATGCGCTGGTTACTTATGCAACCTCTCACAATATCACGCACATTTGGTTGTGATCCATACGCCTACTATACACATATCGGCCTGTGTGTTACGATGAATATATTAGCCTTTCTATTTTTGTACGCCAGCGTTACTTTGTTGGCGTGCTCAGCTGCTAATAATAATAATAATAATAATAATAATAATAATAATAAGAAGAAGAAGAAGAAGAAGAAGAAGAAGAAGAAGATGTGGAGGAGGACGACAACGTCGTGTAGTAAAATAATTCTAGAAAGGAGGATGTAGAAAAGAGCGTAGTAGGTAGAGACAAAGAAAAAAGAAGAAAAAATTGAGGAGGAGGATTTAAAGAAGTAAAAAATGATAGAAAGAGATGGAAAAAAGTAGGGGAAGAGGAGGGGAAGTGAGAGGAAGAGGAGGGAGTGACTAAGTGACTAAAAAGAAAAGAAGAAGTAGAAAAAAAAAGAAGAAAAAGAAGAAGAAAAAGAAGAAGAAGAAGAAGTCCTGCAGGAAGAAAGAAAAAATGATCGTGGAAACCGAATGCATCAACCTTGACAAACATTTTGATCAAAGAATATTTCCTTTTTTTAAAGGCGGAAAACAGCATTTAAAGTAAATTCCTTTCGAAAAATTCACCTCCAACCAACATTTATTTATTTACTGATAGTATTTGCCAGTCTAAAAAACGAAAAATGTGTTTTTTTATGGTCTTTAGTTTAATTACTTCTCAATGCATCGAAAGCATTTAGACTTAATATTGCTTTGTGGAATTCAGCAAGCTATAATTTAGTAATGATCAACGAGCAACCTCAATTTACGAGATATTTCAGTATGGGCTAACAAAAACGTGATACTTTTATAAATAGATTATTAAGGCTTTAGGCTAGGCACTGGTGTTTTTAGTCTACGACCTCTAAGCAAATTAGCCAACCAGATAATTTTAAAACATTGCATATGTACTTCGGGTGATATTTACGTACCACGTTCTTGCTCAGTAGGGATTCTTATACGGTACCTATTAAGGTAACCCCAATAATTAAATCCCTGACTATATAGACCGAGTTTTCAGTATGGAATTATCATCTCTAATACACTCAAAAATCATCTTCATCCGTTCGCTTATATGATTAATACTCTCATCTCTATACCAGAAAAGTCCACATTAATTTATGTTATTCTTGCGAAACATTAGAATCAGTTTCTTTCTTTAAATGTCCTCTTCACACCCATGTTACTGTCATTTAATTCCTTAATTCATTAAATACAAGAGGAATTCTTTAATTTTCAGAAAAAAAGAACTAGCAAAGTTTTATAATGGCCGTTTGTAGGAGAGACTTTGTAAATCACCTTCGAACAATACTCGGTCAGACGCCGCTAATTCTCACATATATATATTTCCCTTACCAGTTACGTGATCTAATTATTTCAAGATGAGGTCGATTGTGCTTGCTCTCTGGCGATCTGTGTTCAAACCCGAGTGTCGGCAGCGACACTTTATTCCAACATGACACAAAGAAAAAACATTAGTAACTTGGACATTTTTAGAGATTTACCGCATTTCCTGATTTTCGTGTATTTCAAAAATGGTACCCACGTTTCCGGAAAACATATTTCTATTGACTTGTGACCATTAAGAAAAAAATATCCACCCAGCTCCTAATGAAAATACTTTTCTTAAATATACATGTGCCCATCAATGAAAAATATACAAAAAGAAAATAAGCGTTTGTTTGTTTGATTGATTGATTGATTGTTTAAGGCATATCAATTCCTTATGGATCATTTAAAGCCGAAATTTAATTTTCTTGGGAGCATTAATTATTTCATTTACAAAAATGTATGGCTGGTTAATTTTTTTCCCCAAAAAATGTATTGTTGGTATTAGGTTGGTGCAAAAATAATGACGTAATAATGTCGTTTTTTGACGTTAAAAAATAAGTCAAAAAACGACATTATCACGTCATTATTTTTACACCGACCTAATATTTTTACGATGAATATGTATTTTTATACTTCCATATTGTTTTGACCCCAGTTTAGGGGTTAAATATTTGCCAATAGTTGGGACCCTAACAGGTGCTACCACCCTGGGTTACGGTGGACCTGGGAACAACAGCAATTAAGAGGTGGTTCCATGCTCCTCAAAACCTCTCGATCAGAGGCCTTGTAATTTATCGTCATACCCAGGACAGCGTAAAGAAAATATATATCTTGCTGTTCAAGAATAAATGACATTGAATAGAGAATAGATTAAGATGAAAGTGTCATAGACGTGATTAAATTGGGGGGCATACAAGAAAAAGAAAGGAGAAGAGATGGAGCAAAAGGTTGCTGGATTTTTTTCCAATGGGTAGAAAACACAGCAATAAAAAAAACAAATGATGAAAACATAATATAGATCGTTTTGCTGATAAGGCACGGCTGACAATAGTACCTTCATGGTCGTCATGGAAGAATTTAGAGAAGAACTTGCTCCAGGTTAGTGGTTGAATAAAGAAGAAAAAAATAAGCGTAAGACAAATGGAGTGGAGCAATTTAAATCGGAAAATTGGAAATACAATATGACTAGAAAGAAAGAAAGAAAGAAAGAAAGAAAGAAAGAAAGAAAGAAAGAAAGAAAGAAAGGGAAGGGTGTGGAGCGAGTATCTATGGTCAAATGCAAAATAAATAAAAGAACTATCCAACACACAGAATTAACAAAGTTTGCATAAGCAATAACAATAAAAAGAAAAGGGAAATTAACAGTAATAAGGCAAAGCAACAATAATATGGCAAAAACTTCACAAACTAAAAATTGGCATCGACACACAAAAGCAAGTTCAGACACGCGAACGTAGCATTCTGACTGCAAGACAAGACAGATCGGGACTGATTCAGATGAAACAGAGAACCAGCCTATTTTATTGGATAGGGGGAAAGTCCTAGCACGCATTTGTGTGTTTTTGCCTATAAAAAGAGGCGGGGAAAGTGTTTTACAGTCATTCCCAGAGATTGAAACGAACAAAGGGAAAGAAAGAAAGAAAGAAAGAAAGAAAGAAAGAAAGAACGAACGAACGAACGAACGAATGAGACTGAAGGAAAAGACAGAAGGAAAAAAAGAAATAAAAATGAAAAGAAATGAAACGCATAGTCATCGTTAACTTTTACTCCCGCATTGAGTTTAATCATTACTAGGAGCTCCATACATATGTTTTTTTGCCAGTGGTGTGTTTGATTAGATATCATGTCTCGTATCCTACCGTAGTGAATTCGATTCTAATTTAGATCCACATCTGTAGAATTTTCCGTACATTGAGTTTAAATCTCATTAAATTTCTGGCTTAAGGTCAAATCAAATTAAAAGCACCCTTTTCTCATCTGCTTACCAAAGTAAAGGAACGTTCCTGATCAAAAATTGAATAGATGGCATGTCATCGCGTCAGACTACGCTAAGCTTATGAAATAATGTGTTCAGAAAAGGACATGAAAATTAAAATTTGTAGCGGCAATAAGACTTATTCGTCGGTTTACTTTTCTTGTTAGCATAGCGTTTCGATCTGTTTCTATGCATATGAAAAACAAGGCCTCTACTCACGTGCATTCACTAGAATATAAGCATTGGAGCATTGGAAGCTCGCCTGGATGCCGTTTGATCTGGGTTTGTATTAGCATGAGACTTTCTTTTCCTCATTGCAACCTTAGTTCTTTTGATTGCAATCTGGTCTTCTATTGGCAGAGATTTCTTTTTTGCGAGGCATCCTGCTGCTGTATGCGATAGGCAACAATAAACTACAGAAAGAACTCAAACTTGATCGCTGTATTTAAGTATTGCATTAATATTTAAGTTTACCTTTTAAAAGCTCAGCGATAATTCTTCTGTCACCATTTTAAGAAAATTTACGTAGGTCCTTACTTTCCGTACAAATTATTTTTATTTCATGGGTGACTTTCGCTAGATTTCGCATTTAATTTCGATTATTCTCAAATTTATTTCCAAGTTATAAAAGTTGTTATCGTACAAAATAATTGTCGCAAAAAATTACGTCAAAAATGACCGAAAATAACCGCAGTTATGAAATCTTGGGAAACCAAAAATTTCAGGATTGCGGGTTCGAAACCGTCCCAGAATGATTTTAATTTGCTCATGGGGTCGGAATGATTCCAAAATGGTATGATATGTTGGGCTACGGCCTCTAGGAGTAAATTTGAAAAACTGTGACACAATGACAGTTGCAGTTATATAGACGATGAAATATTTAAAGTTAGCGAGATTTGTCCCTTTAATTGAAAAGGTGTGACAGTGACACAGACATTCGCATTTATTATATAAAGAAGATGGGATATTTAAAAGTTAGAGTGTCCCTTAAATTGAAAATGTTTGACACACTGACATTCGAATTTATTATGTAGAAGAAGATAAAGTTATTGAAAGTTAGAGTTGTGTCGCTTTAATTAAAAAAATGTGACATACACAGACATTTCTGCATTTATTATATAGAAGAACGAGATTGAAAGTTTCAACAATATTCTCTACAAGCAAAAATTCGGCTTTCCTTAGGGGTCACCTATCAATGCTGTTCTCGCTTGCCTTTTTATAGAATTCTTAGAATCCGGTCTATTTAGACACATCACACCAAACAGCTCTACTTAGCTAAGATCTATAGATGGCGTCCTTTTCTTATATCCCCAAAGATACAAACCTATTAGACATAATAATGAAACTCAATAATGTTGAACCTACCATTGAATTCACACATGAATTTGAAATAAACAATTCTCTACCTTTTCTCGACATGTTATTAATACGCCACAATGAGAAATTAGATTTATAATTATATCAAAAACCCACAAAAAGAAGAACGATTTATTCAACTTCTATTCCCACCACAACCATAGAATAAAATTTTCTCTAGTCATAGAATGCTACCTTAGAGCACTTAGGAGATGTACACCTGAATAACTAAATGAAGTAGAGAAATATATTGAGAAAACATTCAAACTTCTCCACTAACCACATAATTTTATCTTCAACGCTAAAAAACGAGCTTATAAAATCCACAAAGCCAAACAAACAGACACCAGTAATAACAAAAATTACACAAAATTCATAACCCGCCCGCCAACACACTTTCTACTAAACTTGCAAACAAATTAGTCATCTCTAATATTAGGAACGTTACCACCACCTCAAAAACAATCTGACATATAATTAGGAAGAAAAAATAAATCCAACACGAATTCAAATGTCGGGATTTATCAAATAAAATGCTTTCAATGCAAAAATGTTTATGTGGTGGAGACATCTTGTGATCTAAAAGCCTGCATCTACGAACACAAGAAAGACTTGCATTTGGGCAAATGATCAAAAACGATGCTTGGACATAACTTTCACCACTATCAAGCTAATAATAAAAAAGGACATAAATCTTTAAGGTGAAAATACATTGAAAACGTAATAATAACATTATTAACAACTACATGCATGCGCCCAAAACATTACATTACGTCGCCATCTTTCTTTGAATGTATTCTTAAAGAATCTTACATGTATCTAATACAAAGATTCTTAAAGAGGTTAGAAAAAATAGAATCTTGTGACACCCGTCGCGCGGGTTGGCTGCACAAAAGTAAAGATGGAACTCCCATTAGAAAGACACACCTACATATTTGAGAATACATATTACCATCCGATGCCGACTTAGACATAAAAGAATTTTCACAAATCTACAGACACAGAGTTACCTAGGGTTTTGAGACACGTGTCTGGCCAATAGCTGATCCAAATATAATTGAACATACCAGTGTTTCCGTCTTTCTGTCTGTTTTCTCTCAATCTCTGACGAAGCTTTAATGAAAGCGAAACATTGATATACGTTTCCTATTTATTCTTTATTTTTTCATATATCTATCTATCTATCTATCTATCTATCTATATCTATATATATATATATATATATATATATATATATGTATATAGATATAGATATATATAATTCTTAAAACAAAAGGGTGTTTGTAGATCTTTGTCACACTTATCTATACATGCATACGTATATATATATATATATATATATATATATATATATATAGATAGA
>OZ010589.1:59451473-59508973 GCA_963932145.1 Acanthosepion lycidas
GCTCTTATTTTTACTATAAAAATTGTTACATTTTCACAGTGTTTTGACCTTAGTTTGGGAGGTTAACTATTTGCCCATAGCTGGGACCCTAATAGGTGCTACCACCCGAGGTCAGAATGGAATTAGTAGAAACAGCAATTAAGAAGTGGTTCCATGGTCCTCAGAACCTCCTGATCAGAGGCCTCGATGATGGGTGTAGTTTATCGTCATACGAGTGTTTGAAATGTATCTTCAAATATTACAAGATAGAAGAGGTAATGTCTGCAAAGATTCGGATTCCAAAAGATTTTACTTTCGTACTTCTGGGAAAGAAAATGCGACACAGAAAAGTGGGGAAGTCTGATTGGAATAGTTAAAAATGCTTCTAAAGATTAAGAAACAGGAAGATTTCATCAGAAACAAAGAAAAGAAGTGCTGAAACGCTATGTGATATCAGTGCACCTATATGAGAGTGAATGCTGAAGAATTCCCTCAAAGATGAAAGACGACTTCAGGCGAAAGCGATATAGAAAGAGGCAGGGAATATAATGGAAAGAACATGTGAGTAACAAGGAAGTTTTAAGGAAAATGGTAGCAAAAAGAACACTTTTGCTTAGAATCAGAAAGTGACATTTGAAATTTCGGGAACATAATGAGGAAATGAGGTTTAGAGAATCTGACACAACCAGGACATAGTGAAGGTAAAGTGGACAGATAGAAACATTGAATAGCGTACATGAGGAGTTTGTGTAAATAAGGAAACAAATATTGCTTAGTGCTTCAACGATTAGGAAGTTGTGGAGAGCCATGATCACCCACATCCTGAAGGATCGCGACATATAAAAGGAGACTTCTTTTACAAACAATGTTTACTTATTTCAATGAGTTTGTCAACATAAAAGAAAACGTTGTCACAATCGCACAGTCGACAATCTTCAAAACTCGTTTACTGGCAGTTTCTCTACAGCAGGTGATCAAAGATTTCTCAGTTTAACTTAATGGTTTGGTTTGTTTTACGGTATATCAACCTCAATGAGTTATTTAATGCCGAGAATTTTTACCAGCAATAAAAATTATCGGATTTAATAACCCATAATATTTTTTTCAAAAAAAAAGTATTACTGGTAATAATTTTCCCTTCAAAAATTTATTGCTGTTAATATTTTTTTTACAAACTATTTCTGGCATTAAAACCTATTTTTACACTTTCATAGTACTTTGACCCCAATTTGGAGGTTAACTATTTGCCCATAGCTGGGACCCTAACAGGTGCTACCACCCCGGGTCAGGGTGGACCTGGGAACACCAGCAATTAAGAGGTGGTTCTACGCTCCTCAAAACCTCCAGATCAGAGACCTTGCTGTTGGACGTTTATCGTCTTACCCAGGATGCGGACGTAGATTATCGTCTTGCCCAGGACGACTTAACTTAATCACATACTAGGAAACAACAAGCGGGATCGATCCGTACATTGCAAGAGCCCCCCGGGACTAGTTAGCTAAACAGTGACCTAGGATAAACGCGTTAATAAGAAAGAGAGAGATTAAATTTAAATTTGCATGAAATAAATACTTTAAAATTGTGAGGGAAAACGAAACATGATTTAAACAGGAATGACACCGAAGGTTGAGGATTGGAGATGTCTGCAGAAGGGCTTAATTTGGTGTATTTCTGACAAACGAACCACTTTCAACAGTCTTCTCTTCGTTCTTCTTTAATTGAGAACGGATTTTCGTGAAGGACAGATTTAAGTTAGTAAAAAAAATCAGAATAACAAAGGGCGTGATAAATGCATAGAACCAAGCTGAGATAGATAGATAGATAGATAGATAGATAGATAGATAGATAGATATAACTGAAATGTTGAGATAGAGAGAGATAGCTAAAAAGGTTGATATATATATATATACTGTGATCCCCCGCCTATTAGCGTTTCAGCATTCGCGGCTTCACACATTCGCGGATTTTTCTTTAAAATATATGTACTTGTTATTCACGGAAAACCCGAATATTTGTGTGTTTTTATGAAGAACATAGGTACAAATTATTCGCTGAGAACTCCCTTCATTCGCGTACTTTTTCGGTAATATTCTTGTATTATTTTCCTGTTATTTAAGTGACTTAAAACATATAACAGTCTAATTTATAGTAAAAATTGGCAGAATTGTACATCTTCACTGTAAAAAAAAAAAAAAAAAAAAATACAAGAGCCAAAACATGCGTAGTGCTTGGGCTTATTGTTCTTTGTTAGGAGCTGCGGCTGGAGTCTTAAATTTGGCTTATGCTAAATCTGGGGACGTCACTACAGTTCTCTTCTTAGAAAATGTTTTAAACTTTATATTTTATATCGTGTTAAACATATTTTATACAGTATTTTCAATGGTTTGTATCGATCTATGCGTAATTAAAATTGGTTATTGTACGTATGAAAGAAAATTTACGCTAAGTGTATGGTCACCAATACTATTTTTCAAAAACGTTTTAAAAAGGGTCTGGAATGTTTCTAAAATGTTTAGGATGAAAGTTTAACGTATATGCGGTTTTAACAATCAAAATGGTTGTTTATAAGCACTTTTAGGTGAGTTACAATTATTCGCGGATTTTAACTATTCTCGCCAGGTTCTGGTCCCTAACCCAGCAAACACACTGTGTGTGTATATATATATATGTGTGTGTTTGTGTGTGTGTGCGCGCTCGCGCGTGTGCGCGTTTGTGTGTGTGTGCGCGCGTGTATCTGTGTGTATAGTTGAGTAGATTCAGATAGATAAATAGAGCAAGCGATAAACAGAGGGAGATGGTTAACTGAATAAGCTGAGATAGAGAGAGAAATCGCTAAAAGGCTCACATATAGATATATATAGAGAGAGAGCTGAATAGGCTGAGATAAAGATAAATATGAAAGACCGAAATAGAGGATATATATATATATATATATATATATATATATATATATATATGTATATATATATATATTGTGTGTGTATGTGTGGTATCTCCCAAACCTAAGTTTAAAAAATGAAAAACTTTTCTTGAAATTTTTAATTTTAGTTTTAACTGCAAACTAATAGATTAAATTTAATATTCCCAACAAGTAACATAACATTGGTGTATTTCAAACCAAATTTAGATTGATTTGAATCTATTTTTTTCCTTATCAGCAAAATCTATAACTTCGTCCACACTGACAATTTTGACAACACGGCATAATTCACTTTATTAAAAAATCTTTCAAAAAATAACATATAATTTAAAAACATATATTATTTGAACAAAAATAGCTGATTTAGATTTTAATTTACCTGAATTAAAACCAATATTACTTACTTATATTTTCAAAAATCGCAGAAAAGCATCTATTTTAAAGACGGATATGTTTGGTGATTCATTAAAACCTTGATATTCGGTAAACTGGAAAATTTTGTCGAATACAAACTGAACTATATATATATATATATATATATATATATATATATATATATATATATATATATGCGTGTGTGTAAATAAAAAGAAAGAACAGTAAAATATATAATCCGGTGTTCTTATAGATATTTTTATTTTTACAAAATAGTGCTCAATGTAAATTTACAGAGCATTAATATTATAAATTAATTGATTTAAAATGTTTTTTCGCTACACAGTTCTAACCCTGTTTCAAAAATGGAAGCTAAAAACCCCGAATTTAATTTTGTAATTAAATTAAAGACATTAGTTTCATTTCATCCTCAAGCTAATTTTGGAGTAACTTTTAAAATTACTGGGTTTTAAATTCGCTTGAGGATGAAATGGAACTAATGTCTTTAATTTAATTACAAATTTAAATTCGGGGCTTTTAGCTTCCATTTTTGAAACATGGTTAGAATTGTGTAGCGAAAAAAAACATATTTTAAATCAATTAAAATATATATATATATATATATATATATATATATATATATATATATATATATATATATATAAAATATATATATAAAAATATATATATAAAATATATATATATATAAATTTCCTATAGTTACTGTTCTTATTTTCTTATAATAGACGTCTAGATTTACCAAAATCGACACGTTTATATTAAAAATTAAAAAACGACACGTTTAAAAAAAATCAAAATTCTTTTTAAAATACTGGGGGAAGGTATTGAATTTATGATTAGTAAATACAGTTTTAATTTAATAACAATATCACTCGACCGCTAAAAAGACAGAATTTCGAAAGATTTAAAAGTTTATAAATGATTCTAATTAAAACAAAAATGCAAACAACTTGGAAAAATTCATTATTCATTGATTTTTTTTCATAAGTCATTGTGTCCATATTATATTTTATTCCTAAAAACAATTAAAAGCTTTTGTAATTAAATGATATTTTAGTTTTTATTGCATTAAAGCCTATTTTCTGGAAGTGAGGTGGTGCTTCTTTTTGGACAGAAAAATGTGATAATCTAAATTCTCCGATAATTAATATAAAAGTTAAACGATACTAAATAAAATTTCTCGAAATTTCATAAAATTAAAGGCGTTAGGAGCAACATATGTAAAAAAAAAAAAAAATTACAAAGAATTTCTAAAAAAGAAACAATTTCTTTTGAGTTTCATGAAAATCCGACAATTATCTGATTTTACAAGAATTTCCAAATCAATTTGTGTTTTTATCGCAAAAACGCATTCAAATTTACTCTACAAATTTAAAGCCCAGGAAAATAATATGTTTAATGAAAATTTCCTAATTTCTAAAACAAGGATGAAAAAAATAATTTTACAAAAGAATTCCTTTGATTTGTTCTCTTAATGATAATATAAAGATTTTGATGATAAAATGTTGGTCTCATCATCGCTTTGTGGCATAGTTTTTTACATGCATCATCTTTTTATCGAAATTTGGGAGGTATATATATATATATATATATATATATATATATATATATATATATATATATATATATATATATATATATATTTAAACAGGCTGAGACAGTAAAACTTCTTATTTGTTAAGTGAAGTCTTCAGTTTTTTTCCATCTACCAGATCATTATTATTATTATTATTATTATTATTATTATTATTATTATTATTATTATTATTATTATTATTGTTACCTTTGATTTCTGTTTGCGGTATTGAAAGCATATCTTTCTTAGCTCTGTCTAACCCTCACTTTCCAGCCTTGACAGAGTTCGAAAGGGTCTACCCGGTCTTGTGGGGGAATGTCTTATTTTCCACCCTACAACAACTTTCTTACGGACGAAACGTCACTAGCCTGTCGCTATTTCAAGGGAAAATGTGCTAACGAGCTACATTCTAAATTCTGTCAGTTTAGACCTAAAAACCGCTATGCCACGTACACAAGATCGCATCATAATCATTCTCTTCTTATTCTATCGGTAAGAAAGAAACCTTAATTCAGACAGTTTCTTCCCAAGAATCGCTACTTTGTCGAAAACACCTAAAATATCATCAATTTTATTGCCAATATTTCCTTTTTTTCTTCAAATTTAATTAAGCAACCTATATATATATATATATATATATACATATATATATATATTTAAACCGGCTGAGACAGTAAAACTTCTCTTATTTGTTAGGTGAAGTATTCAGTTTTTTTTGCATCTACCAGACCATTATTATTATTATTATTATTATTATTATTATTATTATTATTATTATTATTGTTGTTGTTGTTGTTGTTGTTGTTTCCTTTGATTTCTGTCTGATACAAATATCTTTCCACGTTCCAATGAGAGACCTAAGGCCAGAAAAAGCTTCATGACATTTTCCATTGATCATAATGTTTAAAAAAACTAAGATTACATACATTTTACATAGATTAAGCTCTTCGTAATGTGTGAGCTGTACTTGTGAGTAACCTTTTTTTGTATTTCTTTAAGGCATAGAACACCATGAATCCTTTCAATGAATCTATCGGACTCTTTTCCAATCAATCCGAGGTGTTCCAACTACAACTGGGATTGCTATTATTATACAGGTGATAGTAAGCTATACGCTTTGGAAATCAAGAATAAGTTTTTGTCTATTGAGACTAAGATAGCTGAAGAGATAAGAATGAAGGAAGGAAAGCTAAGATAGATAGATAGATAGATAGATAGATAGATAGACAGACAGATAGATATGAACTGATAGATAGATAGATAGATAGATAGATAGATAGATAGATAGATAGATAGATAGATATGGAAACAAGAATGAGAGAAGGACGAAACCAGGATAGAGAAAAAGGTACATGGATAAGGAAATAGAAGATAAAAATCTTCAAAATAAGTTGGTACCACAAAGAGGCTTTGGGAGGAGGAGGGGAGAAAGAATTGAGAGGAGGCTACGAAAGAAAGCGAGCGTTTTGAGAATAGGGTTAAAAAAAAAACAAGAAGTTATTTGGAAAGACTGCAGTCGTCAACTTTTGACCTGACTCTTTACAACCACCTCCTTCACTGGAGGAAACCTCACCCCTTTACCTGGCTTTCTCGATTCCACTTTTATTTTTCTTATATTTCTTGCTTTTTTTTTTTTCTCAAGACTGGAAAACATTAATTCTTCCATCACAAGTTTTGCTCGGCTATTGCAATTGGCAAAATTGAATAAACACAGTACAAGCAATAATACTTTCAGGTCAGGCGTCAATCGAAAGTGGCCCAAAGTCGTTGGCGGTTGATGTTTGTATCATTCCATCAAAAGATCCAGAAGAATTTACTCTAGACAACGAATCAACCGTTCACGAAGCAATGCATATTTTCATAAATTACGAATGCGAAAATCTGGCTTGAATTTTGGTCAAGACAAATCAAATAAAGATTCCAGATGTACCATTCTCAAAATAAGTCAGAACAGAACATAACTTTGGAGAAAAAATAGAAATACTTAACATAAAGAATTCTCTCTCTTTCTCTCTCCCTCTCTCTCACACACACATACATTGTATATATATATATATATATATATATATATATATATATATATATATATATATATATATATATATATATTTATGTTATAAGGAACTTGGTAAACCGAATTGGTAAATCCAAAGAGGATGAAATCCTGAGAGCTCAATGTGAGGACAGAGCTAATATGTAATGAAAAACAAACCACTTTAAGGTACCATTACGATAATTTATTTCACCTAAATCCTTTTTTAAGGATTTTTAAATCCAAAGAGGATGAAATCCTGAGAGCTCAATGTGAGGACAGAGCTAATATGTAATGAAAAACAAACCACTTTAAGGTACCATTACGATAATTTATTTCACCCCAAATCCTTTTTTAAAAAAGGATTTAGGTGAAATAAATTATCGTAATGGTACCTTAAAGTGGTTTGTTTTTGATTACACACACACACACACACACACACACACACACACACACACACACATATATATATATATATATATATATATATATATATATATATTTGTGTGTCTGTGTCTGTGTATAGATAGCTCCAAAGAAAAGCGATACTTAAAGTTTAAAATGAATTTTTAAAAATTAAAAGTTTTCTTGAAGCTTTTAATTTCAAGCAAATATATTAAATGTAATATTTCCAATAAGCAACATACTTTGCTTCTTTCGAAGTCCTAAGAAGTTAACGCAATCCAACCTTAAATATAAGCGTATAATAATTCCAGTTTGTCTATGTGGGATTCAGATGATAATGTATATTCGTAATTGTATGTGTGTGTATGCCTAGTAGACAATATGTTTGGTGTTTGTTGTTCGCATATTGATTTGGGATCGTTTTTACGTAAACACTGTTTTAAATAAACATACGTTAGATTCTTCAAGAATGGATTCAATAAATGTTGGTGACGTAATATGGTTGTTATTGACGTGAGTTTATAGTTGGTAAAATATTTATTAGTAATTCCTCGAAATATTTTCGCCGTAAAGAAATATGTTCTTTTTTACGTTTTCTTTTCTTTCTTTCTTTTTTTTTTTGTCTGAATTCATTGTTTTTCAGTATCACTCCATACAAGGCACTAAAGCCACTAAGACACAAAGGGTTACAGGGTGTAGAAGAATTAGGAACAGAAACATTAATAATGCGCGGGAAGAGGAAAGAGAAGGGGAGTAGACAGCGATTGACATTGCATTTAAAATTGCATTTAAATTTTTGAAGATTAAAGTTGGCTGGAAAGCATGGTGCCAGAAGGAGTTCCACAGGCGAGGAGTGGGAGAAAACAAACTGTTAGCATAGAATTTACGGTTGCATCTAGCCAGATCAGTCTAGTATTGCGCTTAAATTTATACAGTCTAGGTTCCACGCAACAAAAACCGAATACTTCCCCTAACAATTGGAAAATACTAGACTTTCCATCGAAAGCCGTGCTGGTGTTTGTTACTGATCTGCTCCCAACAGTTTTGTTACCCAAAGAGCAGAAAGTTTGCTCAACTTTAGTTTTTCAAATAAAATTGTGCAAGCTGAACAAGCAGAGATGTCTCGTGTATTAACTACTATTTCTGCTATTTATCGCCGGTTGCATTCAAATCACGAGCATTCATCGATTTTTTTTTCTTCTCACAAATTTGATGTTGATCTGCTGATTCAGTCATCATTTTCAGATTTCGTCCTTTTTTGAAACGAGTTAACTATTTGTGAATTGCTAATTTTTTTTAAAGGGATTTATCTCCGAATTATTTTCCTAAACCAAGTTTTACCACAAATAGGATGCTAGTTCTCGCTTCAGTTGTGACAGGAATCCATGCTGCCCTAAAGAGGCTCCCTTTAAAACTTCTAAACTTCATTTTATTACCTCGAAATATTTCCGATTCCTTAGCCAGATATATGCCATGCGTGATACACGCTTAGGCAATCATCGATACATAACTGATGAGGCAGATTTTTTTTCTCCGCAGTAGGTTACCATTTTTTTCTGTGGTAGACTAGTTGCCATGCAAGGCTATAGAAACTGGTCTGTCCTGCTATTTACCCATAGCTGGGGAGAGAAGAGGATTCATACCTTTCCCAAGGGTTTTAGCATGTAAGTGAATGTAATGGATTAGACTGGATTTGGTTCATAGGTAAGTTTATTTGACTGCAAACAAATAGAAATATTTGCGTCATTTTCTGTTTCTTTTCCGTGAACGTTTTAAATAGCCTCTTATAACGAAAAAGCTATTAGTTGTTTGGAAGAGGATATTTATTTGCCAGTTATGGCTGATCTAGAACTATGAATGCTCAGAGCAGAAGGAAATACCTTTAACAATAACTATTAAGTTGGTGCAAAAAATAATGACGTAATAATGTCGTTTTTTGACGTTAAAAATACGTCAAAAAACGACATTATTACGTCATTATTTTTGCACCAATCTAATAATTAACTCTTAAAAAAAAGTATTTAGAGGCACGCTGGATTAATGGTTAGTAGCTCGGATTGAGTTCGAATTCCAGTCGAGTTCATTGGGAAAAGCATGAATCCATCTTTTCTCCCTTCAGCTATGAATAAAATAACAGGACAAACTGGGTGGCAAATATTCTTTCTTATGATGGCAACCAGTCTCGGAGATGGAAAGTCTGAATTAAAACCGGATCGCACTATCGTAAAAATGTGTATAAATGCGACTAAGGACTGCTCGTGAATCCAAATTCCCTCTAAAACTCCCACTATCATCGCGTTCTTGAATGCCGTGTTAAAAGATGCCCTCCAGTGTCCCGTTGGAGACACGAGAGGAGATGGACTAGGTAAAAAAATAAAAAATAAATAAAAAATACTGGTAACGGTGATTGGAACGAAAAGTTAAATCGCCGAGCAGACTTCAAATTCCAATTTATTCTATTTCATCCACTAATGCTCTCGGAGAAAGGATGAATCCCTATTCCCCTAACTATCGGTTAAATATCTTGCCGTAGTCTAGGAGAATGAAAATACTTAATTCAAAACCATCCTTAAGACGGATGGAATCCATTACATTTTCTTGCTCTAGACACACCACTGCTGCTATAGCTGCTGTACATATGGTTTTTCTCCGATTTTAATGGATCATGGAACTGGTGACATGACGTGGCAAAAAAATGGTAAATACCCCCCCCCCACTCAACTTAGCTATCATCTCACCGAAAATTAACAACATTGGGATAGGCCGGGGATTATTACAAATATAATATGTGATTGTTGCAATAATTTGGTTACAGTTATTCATTAATAGAGAAATCTATTTTATATGCACATATAATTAAATATACTTGACGCTACTTTATCGCTATTTCAATAAAAATTGTTCTGAATAGGTACATCCATTATTTCCACCACGTCTAACATTTACAGCTAACCTCCTCGCCATGAAACGTATATTGGGATGAATTATTCCCATTCTCTAGTAAGAAAGAAGTTCCATTTAAACAACTCATTCCCAAAAAGCATGACTTTGTAGAATAGACTCCCAATTAAATGCTTCCTTGATCTCTATAATCTTAACTTCAAGTGTAAGGTTAACCGTTAGCTTTACAACATATCTTCCTAAACCGTGCTCCTTACCGCCTCCTGTTACGTTCATAAACAACCTCATTCATTAACCCTTTACTTTGAGTGACTCTTAGGCCTTGTACTGAGTGAACAATTTGTAAAAAAAAAAACAACAAAAAAAAATGGTTTATGATATATGCTAGCTTACCCATGCCGCTAAGAATATTTTGTTAAATACTTATCATTATGAGGTTTTCACATGTGGGAGATTAAATATATATTTCCCATTTATTATATTTTGCTCTTTCACGGAGTCGGTCTTTTTACATTTTGCTTTTGTAAAAGTTTCGAACAGTCCGCCCAATTGCCATAAGAAAGACGCTGCTACTAATTCAGCTAATGGCGGTGTTCCAAATGTTCCCTTAATTTCCAGTCCTCACAATCTTTTTGCCGATCTCGTAGTAACAGTTCCCAGTGCTCCTATAACGACTGAAATTACTGTCATCTTCATGTTCCACAATGTTCTTAGTTCTATGGTTAGGTCTAGATATTTATCGCTCCTTTCACTTTCTTTCAGATTCATAGCGAAATTCATGATCTGCCAGGTTTCTTTCGTGTTTAAGCGTCCTTTTCATTCATTCATTCATTCACTCATTCATTATTATTATTACTATTATTATTATTATTATTATTATTACTGTTATTATTATTATTATTATTATTACTATTATTATTATTATTATTATTATTATTATTACTATTATTATTATTATTATTATTATTATTATTATTATTATTAAAAAGTAAAAGAGCTGAACATCAACAAAGTAACTCTGAGATACAAATATACAAAGCCAAATATACCCATCATGACATCCAATGTGATGATGGGTATATTTGGTATATCCATGGTATATAATAATGGTATACCATGGTATATAAGGGTATATGATAAGGGCATAGCAGGGTATATAATAAGGGTATACCAGGACATATGATAAGGCTGATACACGCTTAGGCTATCATGTATCTTTCGACACATGACTGACGAGGCAGATCCTTTCCCGCAGTAGTTTGCCGTTTCTTTCTACGGTAGACCAATTGCCATCCAAGGCTATAGAACCAGGTCTGTGCTGCTATTTACCCATAGCTAGGGAGAGAAGAAGAGGATTCATACCTTTCCCAAGTTTTTTTAGCACGTAATTGAATGTAACGGATTCATCTGGAAAGTCAGTCAGTTATGTGCCATGCGTGATACACGCTTAAGCGATCATGTATCTTTCGATACATGACTGACGAGGCAGATTTTTTTTTCCCGCAGTAGGTTGCCGTTTCTTTTTACAGTAAACCAGTTGCCATCCAAGGCAACCCGATTTGGCCTACTATTTGCTCATAGATGCGGTTGGTGGGGGGCTGGAGAAGAAGAGGATTCACACCTTTCCCAAGGCTATTAGCACGTAATTGAATGTAATGGATTCGACTGAAATTCAAGGTTATACCAGGGTATATGATAAGGATATACCAGGACAACTGATAAGGGTATGCCAGGGTATATTATAAGGGTATGCCAGGCACATGCAGCACAATTTGTGGAAGGTTTTGACAAAAGCAGCGCATAAACTTGTAGGTGGGCGCTAGATAGAAATACTTTCAAGTCAGATGACCCAGTGCCGCTCAGACGGTCTCCGATTAAGGATGTTCCCAAATATCTAGATGTGACTCCCAAATCCCCTTCGCTGTATTCGGTCTTCAAACTAAAAAAAATAAAAATAAATAAAAGTCTCTCTCTTGACACGCGGCTATGACGTTTCTTCTCTACTTACTATTATTGATCATAAATGCGTTAGCTCCTAAGGAGCCATACCCAACTGGTTATGACCAAGCAAATGATAAGCAAATCTGGAGTACTGAACGGAATATTGACATTTATTATTATTATTATTATTATTATTAATATTATTATTATTATTATTATTATTATTATTATTATTATTATTAAAAGCTACCCCGCAATGAGTTAAATAGCAAGATAGTTTGGCTTCTCTAGCGGCTCGGATTGAAGAATCGGAGAGTCGAGTTCGAATTCCAGTCAAATCCATTACGTTCAGTTATGTGCTAATACCCTTGGGAAAGATATGAATCCTCTTCTTAACCCCCCAGCTATGGGTAAATAGCAGGACAGACCGGTTTCTATAGCCTTGCATGGCAACTGGTCTTCCGCAAAAAGAAATGGCAACCTACAACGGGAAAAAATCTGCCTCTTCAGTCATGTATCGAAAGATACATGATCGCCCAACCGTGTATCACGCATGGCAAATAACTGACTGAGGCCTGGGAAGCAGCAAGTCTAAAAGAAGAAAAAAAAATTGGGAGAAGGCAAAGGGGGGGATCACTCCAATATCTTTCTCATCATGTCATGACGATTAACTGATAATAAAGAAAAATAGAATGTTGATAGCCATAATCATCTCGTTCCAGACGAAACTGTAAATCTTTTAAAAAATTACTACTACTACTACTATTACTAAAAAATAATTACACTTCTACTATTACTAATCATTATTGTCTTTACAAATAATTACTAACACTACTACTATTATTAATAATTATTGACATTACCTTTAATTACTAACACTTACTATTTCTAATAATTATTGACTTTACTAATATCACTAATAATTACTAACACTACTACAATTACTAATAATTATTGACATTACCAATAATTGCTAACTCCATTACTATTTCTAATAATTTATTACTAATAATTACTAACACTACTACTATTATTAATAATTATTGACATTACCAATAATTACTAACACTTACTATTTCTAATAATTGTTGACATTACTACTATCACTAATAATTGCTAGCGCTACTAATAATTATTGACATTAATACAACTACTAATAGTTACTCATACTACTACCATTACTTATTTTGTACGGCATTTGCAGAAAACATGTATCCCCTCCTATCAAGTTTGTAGCATTTCAACCGATTTGAAGTTCTCAGCAGGTAGATATGTTTTATTGGCTGTTAGGGGGTGAGTAGCCGTTTAAAGATCCGGTCAAGAGAGTTAAGTACTAGCCTATCATCTCTTAATTCTAACATCATCACCAAGAAGGGCGAATTTTTGCCGTTGCTGGTTTTAAATTTAGGGTTTTTTTTTTCAGGGATGGGGACAGCTTCAAGGGAGGGATGTCAGATTTTCAAAACAATAGGAATGTGGAGAATGCAATTGAAGCTATGGCTGATGGGCTTGGCCTGGTTGAATGTGCACAGAGTTAGCCTGGCCGCTTCCTGAGTCGCGGAAAGAGGGTGCTATGTGCGGATAATAAGAAGGAGCACTAACCCGGGGTTGAGTAGCGGACACCAAAAGGGAATGGGTCGTGACGAATAACCTGGAAAGGGTTAGCACTCGACTAGGCGGATTTACCGAGTGAGCGCTGATGCTGTTTTAAAGGGTAAAGTCAAGGTCGGGGTGGGGTGGGGGATTAGAAAATTGAGTTGGTGGGGTTATAAGATAGCAGTGAATAGACGGCAACAGTTGAAATAGTTGAAGAAGGAATAAAGGGTGGCGTGAAAAATTGTATTGATACAAAGAATTCAGTCGCCATTTTATTTATATTTACGGGTACGACGTGTCTGTACACGATAAGCCAAAAGTTTGGGGCCACCCTATGGATTTAATCATTTGTAAGTTTCATACCATCTTTGGTTTAATTAACTCCTACCATGCTATGATGCAGAAACTATTTTGCTCATTAGTACATTTTTTCTTCAGAGAAGAGGTTACGAATTTTCAAATTCACCAATTCAAAAATTCCCATTAGCTAGCAAAGCAAATTGGTAAATTTTCATTTTAACACCCGGGCGTCATTTACTGCTGAACTAATTTCTTTCAGAAATTAATACGCGTTTCTGTAAAGCGATTTTTTTTGTACTTAATTTAAGAATAAAGTTAACTTTCAAATATATGTAAACATCGACAAATAAAAGAATAACAAAAGAAAAAAAACACCTAACCGTAATTTGAAAGTTAACTTTCTTCTTTAAAAAAAAAAAAAGAATAACTAAAAACAAACACCTAACCCTAATTTGAAAGTTAACTACAAGGAATTACTGTGAAGGGAGTAAATAGGCCCAAAATGTATACGTCCACCGACAGGATTCAGCACTTAATTACTTATCAATAAGCCGGTAAGGGATGACAAAAAGAGCGAGAGGAAGTTCGATGTTTTTCTAGTCGTTAACATCCAAAAGGGTAGGTTTCTTCAATATCTAATTTTTGATTTGAGTTCAGCATATACATTTGCACGAAAATAAGACTATTTTGGAAAAATTTGAAGGGATAATAGCGCTCGGGTGTTAAAATGAAAATTTACCAGCAAATTAGGTAAAAATAAAAAAAAGAGTTAAAATTTTAAAGAATCCTTATGCAGTAATGTGTTTCGTTATTAATAGCACGTTATTAGTCGAGCCTACTCATTTGCCATGGCCTCTAGACCAGGGGTCGGCAACTCATTCGACCCCACGGGCCGGATCGTGTTATAATGACGGGTCGCGGGCCGGACGAAGTCAATTAATGAAAAATTAAGGAAAATTACATATGCAGACACCACCTGTCAACCTAAATATTTAAAACCATAATGAAAATAAACATTGAGAAATCAGAAAAACAAAAGAAAATCTAAAATTAAAAACACCTAACAAAAATTACTTTTCCTCAAGGAACGTCAAAATACTTCAAAGTGAAAAAAATCAACCGAA
This sequence comes from Acanthosepion lycidas, assembly GCA_963932145.1. Classification (NCBI taxonomy): domain Eukaryota; kingdom Metazoa; phylum Mollusca; class Cephalopoda; order Sepiida; family Sepiidae; genus Acanthosepion; species Acanthosepion lycidas. The sequence continues at coordinate 59,466,644 of OZ010589.1, forward strand.
GTGAAATGGATGAAATTATGACGTGTAGGTTTGAAACTGTTATTGAAAATTGTTCCACAAACGAACCACATACACACACACACATCAAACAAAAACGAAGCACATATACCCATACATACGAGTACAAATAGTTGCAAACATATACACTTACGTACGTACCCATGCGGTATCATCCACACATTCATTAGGCATGTATGTATAATGCGCGTATGTTTAACTGTCTTTAGATTTCTGCTACCTCGCATGTCAGTCCCTCCCTGGCCTCTTTCACTTTATCATTCCTTTCGCTTCTGTTATCTTTTAATCTAGCCAAGGGTCATAAAAAATATGAAAGCCTCGTTTCTCATGTAAAAAATCTGAAAGCCTCGTCTCTCATGTTAAAAATAGAGTCATTGGTAATCAGGCTCGCGGGCCGGTCAAAATGCCTTCGCGGGCCGTAGGTTGCCGACCCTTGACTGTTAAGGACGCCTTCTCTGTATTTTATTTTGTAACTATGCTGAGTGGACCTTCGTTACAGTTTCTGGTAGAGAGCGCATAACCGGGTGACATCGTTTTTTTTAACAAACCCTCAGTGATTTACGTTTAGCACCACCATCGATGGATTATGAACACATCCATTTATTCATTTTCACACACAAGTATTGGGTCAAACTGTAATATGGTTTTCAGTAGTGACATCGCCTGCTTTATTCATTTCAAAATGATCTATGTATTAAAATTAATAGAAACCACTTACTGAAATAAATGGCGCCCGTAATGGCCACGTGATTCTGATAATGGCCAACTCCTACATTGTTTCATGGTCAGCCATGTATCGAAAGATATATGATCGCATAAGCGTGTATCCCGCATGGCACGTAACTAACTGACTATTCAGTTATTGCTCGCCCGTTTCTACTGAGTGCAAGTACACACCACCCGACCCAGGGATTGAACTCGCAACGACTAATTTACCCAGATCGATATACCCCTGAAGAAGGCCGGATGGCAGAACGGTCGAAATATTGCTGTAACAACAATAACGATGAGGACAATCGACCGAATATAAATAGTGTAAATAAAAACTGATTTTTTCAGTAGTGACATCGCCTGCTTTATTCATTTCACATTTGTCTATATATTAAAATTAATAGAAATCACTTATTAAAATAAATGGAGCCCGTAATGGCCACATGATTCTGATAATAGCCGACTCCTACATGTTTCCGAGCACATTCGTCTGTCGGGACGGCTAGGCAAGTCCTATTACAGATGCCTGCTCTGTTGTTTATACTGCAACTATGCTGAGCAGACCTGGGAGTGACCGCATAATCTGGCATGATCAGCTTTTTGGTTAACAACTTTGCACAATCCCTCTATGACTTACGTGAGAATACAACCATCGATGTTTTTTAAACTGTCTCGTCTACTCATAACATTTTCCACTGACTAATAAAAAAAAACACATATTTTACATAGACAAAGCCCTTCGTAAGGTGTGGGCTGTACTCGTGAGAACAATTTTTTGTATTTCTTTAAGGCATGGGCTTCCAAGAATCCCTTTAATGAATCTCCTGGGATCTTTTCCAAGCAATCCGAGGGCTCCAACTACAACAGGGGTTGTTAATGTTCCCATGTGCCACATTTTGGAGAGTTCGATTTCAAAGTCCTTGTATTTTGATAGCTTTTTGAAGATCTTCAAAGATACATTGCAGTTTGCAGGGACTGCCATATCAATAAGGAAGAAATTTTTTTGTTTGCGGTTTCTAATAACAGTGTCTGGGCGGTTAGCTTTGATGGTTCTGTCTGTGTATTGTGTTGTCCCATAAAATTGTAACAGGTCCTATCTCCGTAACGGGTTTGGATTATTATTATTATTATTATTATTATTATTATTATTATTATTATTATTATTGTTGTTGTTGTTGTTGTTGTTGTTGTTGTTGTTGTTGTTGTTGTTGAATAGAGGATAAAACACTTCAGGAAGAGAAAGTCCCTCTGGCCAGGAGTGAGCTAGTCAATTAATTTTTAAAAAAACATATAAACTTTTAGGCGATTCTACGAAATGCAGAGGTTGATCCAAAACTTTTGACCTATAGTATATGTGTGATTTATTAACAATTATTCTTACTTAAGTGCTAGGGGTCATTTAAAGTGATTTGTAAAATATATCGCAGTGTAATAGGACAAAAAAGGGACCAGATGCTGGCGCTGTAAAAGTGTATTCCCGGTTTACCAAAATTTGCCAAAGAGAAATGCAAGACGCTGTTCAAATTTAAATAACAGAAGCCATATGACTTGAAGACTTCAAACAGCTGCAACTAAAATGGTAGCGCATTTAACTGAAAGAGAAAACAATGACATAATCATGATGTTGACATTCCACATTACTTAAAACAAAAAGCTAGGAAGGAAACTCCTATCACTACTAGAAAGAGCGATAACAGATTCTGGATTTAAGGAAACTATTTCCCGAAAAAAATTTTATAATTTTCAACGCTGATTGTCCGGTCAATAAATACCAAACTTTTCCTTATAAGGAAACAGCTAATCTCATCATAAGGAAATTTGGAACTGAACATTTTATTTAATCTACCGGGATAGATTGTTCTCGTTCCGCTGTCTACGTCTGGGGAGAGTAGCTTAGTGGATTAAAGAGCCGAATCGTTAATTCGGTAATAGAATCAGGGGTTCAATTCCTGTGTTGGGCTGTGCAGACTTAGACTCAGTGAAAATAGGATGAGCAATAACTGAACAATACTAAATAAGAACAAAGATGAGATTATCTCTGTATATGGAAATCTAAACCAGAGTAATTTACCCTCGTAGGTTAAATAAAAAGTTCAGTTCGAAATTCTCTGTAGACCGGAAGGTACGACTGAAACGCTATAACAACCACAAAGATAGGGATATTAGAGTTTAAATAATGATGATATCCCATACCAGAAATCATATTCCCACTAACCAAAACCCCGTCTTAATCTAAGAATAATTCAGCAGACGACGTTATTTTATTTATGGTAACTGGATTTTTAGCGATTGTTGAATAACGAAAACAGGGTATGACACACGGTTTTCGTCGTTCGATATTGTGCGTCTGAAAAATGGTGCTTTTATCATGGCCGCCAAACGCTCCTCGGCCTTTATCGAGGGATGGTACTAATTAATATTAGACCAAGATCCCCCCCTCGCATCACCTCTCCTTCATTTCCCGGTGTCTGAGGCAATTAAACCCAGTTTAAACATAGATCTTGTGTCATTTCCGGTGCGACGTGGACGCTCTGGTAAATACAATCGCTTCTCGGCCTTTTGGTTGGGATCAAAAGTGTAGCATCTGCCTTTGGGCGGATAAACTACATTCCATCTCTCGGTTGTGTCTCTTTTTTTCGGACAGAGCAGAACTGAAAATATTATTGAACGCGCCCGGTCTCGGCAAACACCTGCCCGAAGCAGTACCTCTCTCATTGCACTAAAGAGGGAGGGGGAACAGGAGTAATACGAATACCAGCGAAACCAACAGTTGCGGGTTCTGGGCTATTTTTTGGACCTGGCCCGGGAGCACGCGCTCGGGATCTACACATCCTACCAGCGTAGGGCTGCCAGAAAATACAACCGCTTCTCAGCCATTTGGTTAAGATCAAAGTGTTCTTATAAGTTTAATCTGATTCTCTCTCTCTCTCTCTCTCTTACGTGCAAATATCCTTGTAAATCCATCTTCCCTCTTACGCTATGGGTTAAATATTAGGTCTTGTATCTGGAAAAATGATTGTTATTCTAAAAATAAAAAATATTCACTCACAAAAAATCAATTATTCTTCAGTCAGTTATGTGTCATACGTGATGCACGCTTAGGCGATCATGTATCCTTCTATACATGACTGACGAGGCAGATTTTTTTCCCGCAATAGGTTGCCATTTCTTTCTGCGGTATACCAGTTGCCATACAAGGCTATAGAATCCGGTCTTTCCTGCTATTTTACCCATAGCTGGCCCATATGTACACGTATGGTTATCTCACGTTAAACTGTGCTTGTGTCACATCCTTCCAACGTGGTAGGTAAAGATGGTTTTCGTGCTTGGATCGAAGGGTTCTTTCTCCCCCCCTTTAAATAGTGAGTAGGTGGATAAATAGCGGCATATACTAAAATATTTGCAATTTCGTCATTTAAATTGAATGAAAATTACTTTTCAATTCATTTAAAACACACACACACACACACGCACACACACAACGTCTTTGTACATGAGTACAGTGTTGGTTCTTTTAGTAATCTCGCTGACGTCATACGTCCAGGAGCTTTTGTCACACATGAAGTCATTTTTAAGCTGTTAATTCTTATTAAACGAAACCAGTTTTCCTTCTTTTTTCATTTCAAATCGTTGTCTTCTAAACTTTTTTGTAATAAAAAGCAAGACATAAAAATATTTTTATACAATTTCTAAACGTGCTAATAAAAAAAATGCTTTCTTCAAAAGTAGGTGTTACCTACCCCTAAAATTATGTTCGTACGTAACGACAGTGATTAAATTTGTAATATTAGTCACATACCAGAAGGGAGCCACACTGTACGCCTCAACGTAACATTGTTTGTTCTGTCTTAATGCACAGTTTTGTAAATAAAATGCTCAGTGCAAAAAAAAAAAAAAACCCAAAAAACAAAATGGAGCATGAATAGTGAAGAGATAAATAAAATATTCAATGACTCATATTCTCCATTTATTTATAGATTAATCTTTACCATGACGAGCAGCCCTGTTTCTCTGATATGACGAATCGGAAGATGCGGTATTGACCTTTTATTTTTCTCGTAGTGTACCCTTGCCGTCAAAAATGGCGACAATTGTTCCTTCTTTTCTTTTTATGTGCCATGTCCTTTCACGGCGTAGGCGATCATGGCTCTCCACCTCCCTGTATCCTTTGCAGCTCTCAACAAGTTCCTTCCCCATACTTCCTCCCCCTGACCACGCTCTGTCATCCACTTGCTTAAACCCGTCAGGTACGTCGCGCGTTCTTTTCCCTTGTTTCTCTTTCCCTCTCTTCGACCCGTGAGTATCAGATTCTCCAGCTCCTCCTTCCTCATTATGTGTCCTAGAAACAAAAGTCTCCAAACAATGTATTGAGAATCAATAAAACGGAGACAAAGAATTTCCAACTAAAACAAAGGCAAATGAAACGTTTAATTAAACAATTCCCTGGTATTTAGGATTCATTGATTACTCCTGGTGTTACATGAATCGCTTTTTGCTCAGTATATTTTCAAGACAAAAATCATGCGTTTAATATAACAGTAAAATGGAAATGTCTCTCAGAAGAAAAAAAAGATTAGCAGCGGAACTATAGGCCCCACCCCCTACTTGAGTCTAAAATCGAAGCTTTAGCTGCGGGCATCACCAAACATCACTAAAACTCTACACGTCACTGACGGTGACAATAAAGTTGGGGCTGGAACTGGATCCTGAGAAATGATGTGGCCATGATGGTATTTCTATAATAAAGAAATGGGCCCCTGAACTGGCTCCTGTTCTCTCTAAACTCTACAGTAAATGCCTTGCTGCTTCTTAATTTCCTGCTTGTTGGACCTCTTCTTTAATCCCCATCTTTAAGAACTCAGGCGAACCGTCCCATCCTTTTAACCATTGACCTTTTTGGAAAGGTACTAGAAGCTCTAATTAACCCTGAATTGTTTAAACATCTTTCATATAAGCAATATGGCTTTTGCATCTCTAGGTCAACTGCTGATGTATTAACGATTATTGCTGAGAGAATCTATCAAGCTTTAGATAAACATGGTGAATCTCGGGCTGTTGCATTGAATATCTCGAAGGGTTTGGCATACTAGTCATCTCCACAAGTTAAATCATATGGTTGTTTGGGATGGATTTTCAAAATAAGTCAGTCTTTTTTTTTTAATCTTTAATTTCTTTTTTATTTAATGTAAAATGAAAGTTATCTTGAATGGCCATTCTTCTAGATCTTTTTACATTAATGCAGGTGTTCCGCAAGGCTCTATCCTTGGGCCTACGTTGCTCCTAGTATTCATCAACGACCTTCCTGATGCCATCAGCTCTGAACGGGACTTGTGAACTTTCAGGCGAAGAAATGTTATTTCCACATATTATCTAAAGGAATTCATTTTTTCTTCTTTTGTATGTCGTAGTAATCCAAATTCTTCTTGGACTGGCAGAAAAATATTCCTTTGCTTAAAGGGTAATAAAATAATTAGGATTGGTCAGAGAAAGGGAAAGGAATGATCTCTTTGTTCTTATTTTTTATGTCCTCTGTATCTTTTTAAACCTTTCTCTATTTTTGTATATTGTGTATGTGTGTGTTTGCCAGTATGTGTATATATATTCCTTCTCCATACATATATAAGGAAATAGCATATATATATATATATATATATATATATATTATAAATTAATTGATTTAAAATATGGTTTTTCCGCTACACAGTTCTAAAACTGTTTCAAAAATGGAAGCTAAAAGCTTCGAATTTAATTTTGTAATTAAATTAAAGACATTAGTTCCATTTCATCCTCAAGCGAATTTTGGAGGACAAAAGCTTTTAGCTTCCATCGTTGAAACATGGTAAGAACTGTGTATCGAAAAACATATTTTAAATCAGTTAATTTATAATATTAATGTTCTGTAAATTTACTTTGAGCACTATTTTGTAAAAATAAAAATATCTATAAGAACACCAGATTATATATCTTACTGTTCTTTCTTATATATATATATATATATATATATATATATATATATATATATATATATATATATATATATATAAGTGTGTGTGTGTTTGCGTGTATATATATATATATATATATATATATAAGTGTGTGTGTGTGTTTGCGTGTATGTATATATATATATATATATATATATATATATACACGCAAACACACACACTTTTTATGGAGCGTAGGGTTCGTGTGTATGTGTGCATGTGTGTTTTGCCAATATGCGTATATGGTGTGTGTTTGTGTGGGGTTAGGATTTGTTTAGTGTTGGTTTAAATTTGTCTATGAAGTTTGTTTTTCTTCTTGTATTTGTAAGAATAATCAAGAAGAAAAAAAAAAACTCCAGAGATGGAACACATGATGATGTTCACGGAAAAGCAAAAATATGTGAAAACGCAAGAGAAACTTAGGAACGCGGCTAAAAACAATTTATTAGTAAAATAATTCACGATTAAAAAGAATAAATTGTCCGCCGTGAGTATTAAAAACAAGGGAAAATTGTGACAACACACAATCCTCCAACTAAACATAACGGGAGAATAAAATGCTCTTTTTGTTTGCATAAACCTGGTTTGTAAATTAGTTACATTTGTTATGTGTATCTATTTGTGTCTAGTCTGTCTTCAACGTTTCAAGGATTTAATAGTGAGTTAACTTAGGATTGTTTTGTTTAGCAATGGTAGAATATCCATATCGTGAGCAGGCAGATGATTTTTATACACGGCCGCGCGAATGGTAATGGACACGAGGCTGCACGGCAGATTGCGTTTCCAAACCAAAGTCAACCGAGTCATCCAACCTTTACTTATACCCCCCTTTATCGTCGTGTTGCTGAGACAGGATCCGTGTCACCACAAGCTATGGATCGAGGAACACCGATTGTACATTTAACAGCGTCTACCGTAAACTTTAAACTTAATAACTCAAGGATTTGCAGACATGAGTTTATATGAATTTTTGTCATTGTTTTGGTATGAGAAAGCCGCCCCAATGTGTGTAAATGTATTTTTGATGCAACCTGATTCACACACACACACACACAACATATATGTTTTCATAGATATTTATGCTCTGCTGCATTTTCTTCATTGTAAATAATTTGCACTCTTATTTCTGACTATATTCAGTTTGGTTTGTTGATGTTTATTCTCTTTCTATGCACATCATTGAATAAATATATTGTTATCATCTTGCGAACTACCTCTCACATACTTACGTGTTTGAGTATATATATATATATATATATATATATATATTATTATTATTATTAGTAGTAGTAGTAGTAGTAGTAGTAGTAGTAATCTTATAAATATAAGAAACTATACTCGTTCGGAAAACCTTCGGTGTCTTGATTTGCAAATAATCAAACCAATACCGAAGGGAAAAAAGGTATAAAAAAGAAAGAACCAAGAACATGTACGTTAGCCGAAAATAATTGTCTAGCATGCAAGTCCAAAGCCCCCCCCCCACCAAAAAAAATACCCCGATACGAGTAGGCAAAATAACAAAATAAAGTGCTCAATACAATAAGAAACCTAGTCAAACCTAGAGAGCCAAACAAACCTACCACGGTTTCACCTTAGCGGATCGTCAGCTCTAGGTTTAACCATATATATATATATATATATATATATATATATTCTCTCTGGAAGAAAGCTGAGCTACTTTCAGGTTGGGTGACAACGAATTGATGCGGAAAGCATTCCAAAATAATTCCTACCCTGAATATTTCTAACAGAAAGGGACTGAAAGAACATTGTTAACAATCCTTCACTATTAATGAACAACAAAGGAATGATTGGATGACTAATAAAGACAAGAAGAAGATCTAAATAAAAATAACAATGTAAATTTGAAAACGAGAAATAGCAAGAAGCCATATCACAGATCTAACAACAGGTGCATTCAAAATAGTATAAAATTCGAGATCTTTCCGAAACAGGATAAGTTAAAAATAGAGGGCTTGTGGAATATGAAGCTAAGCGTTGTTTACTTCGTTCTCGGTGAGCTTAGAATGAACTCGAAGATATATAAGGAACTGTTGATGACTTGTTATCATATCTTTACTAGCGGAATTGAAATGATGTCGAAGAGCTATAAATAATGTAGTCTCTGAATTTGATAATCTCGACATTATTGGCGAACTTCGAATAATATCGAAAAGCCAAATAGAACTAAAAGATATTGCGGAATATGTAGGTTGTGATTGTCTCCAGAATTATTGGGTTGCTGTATTGGTGTTAATGAGCCATAACAAAATACCATCATTGCTTGAAGGTTTCAGTGGCGATAGATATCGGAGATTTTATATCATGTAGATACATAAAAAGGCAAGTGTGATGACGAGTGTTACTTTTAACATTGGTGAATTTGGATTAGAGTCTCGTGGATAAAAACCTCTAAAAATTGCAAAATAAGGATATGATGGTCCTCCCCATCATAACAGGTAACCTTGGAAAAATGTCGAATGGCTATAAAAAAACAAAAAAAAAACAGAAAGGAATTATGATTTTTGTTCTGTATGAATTTCTGGTGTTATCATTATTTAGACATAGTAAGTTTAGATACCTGGGAAGCGTCTTCACAGAGAACATTAAGTGCGACACTGAGATCCGTAGACGTATTGGGATAGCCAAGGAGGCATTCCAAAAGTTGGGCAGAGTATTGCGAAACAGGAGGATATCTTTGGTAACAAAGAAAAAAAATATTGAACTTACGTGACATCTGTCCTTCTTTACGGCAGCGTATGTAGGACGATTTCCTCAAAGATGAAGAAGAGACTCGAGGCGACAGAGATGTGGTTCTACAGAAGGAACGTAAGGATATCATGGATCGAGCATGTGGGCAACGATGAGGTCTTGGAGAGGATGCAGACAAGGAGGAGGCTTATACTTAACATCAGAAGAGGCAGCTGATGTTTCTGGGATACATAATGAGGAAGGAGGGCCTGGAGAATATGATACTCACGGGTCGAATACATGGAAAGAGAGACAATGGAAAACAACGCGTGACATACCTAGCGGGTTTAAGCAAAGGGATGGCAGAACGTGGTCTGGGGGAGGAAGCAGAGGGAAGGAACTTGTTGAGGGCTGCAAGGGATAGAGGGAGGTGGAGAGCCATGATCGCCTACGTCCTCCGAAGACATGGCACATAAAAAGAAAAGAAAGAAGTAAATAATGTAAAGTCTAAAAATGATGTCTGTTTCGATAATTACTGTCGGGCTGGCGAATGTAGTCGAAGAACTATATTTTAAAAAAAGCAATAAACAATCTGGTCGATGAAAAGGAGCCATAATCATGAATAAAGAAAAAGTTCTAATAATTGGGAACAAAGTATAAAAAAAATGCTACGGTTTGATCGTTGACATGGCACTGTCGGAGGAACAGATTTAACAGGCAGAAAAGTAAAGAATCAGAAAAATACAAAGACTTTATCCGTGTACTGAGAAGGAAGAAGGTATTTCTAACTGGACTCCACCTGCAAGTTTGTGAGTCGGTTTTTTTTATTTATTAAAACCACTCCCTAATATCGCACACATTTGGTTATGATGCATAATGCCTGGTAGGCTCTTATCAGACTGGGTATCATTATTAGCATAAGAGGTTTCGTATATTTTTATCACTTTCTTAGCCTGCTTCTCTCGAGTTCAGTTATACTAAGGCTCATATAGTTTCTGTTTAAGCGTAGCTTAGATGTGGTACAAGGCTGATAGTATAGAGCACGGAGTGAGGACCGGGATCACTTTTCAAACCAATTTGATGTAGCGAAACAAGATGGCTGACAATTACACCACGTCGAGGTGTCCTATTGATTTTCTAAGCGTAGATTAGATGTGGCTCAAGACCAAAAGTATAGGGTACCCAGTGAGGATCGAACTCTCTACTCAGTCGTAATCGTTCTAGCAAGACAAGCTTGCTAGCCATTACAACACGTCGAAGTGTCCAATAAGGCCCTTATGGCTTCTGATCGTAATTGATAATTAAGATAAACTACAGTGAATATCCCGTTCAGTACCATCGATTTGCTTCCCAGTTGCCTGACCATAACTGTTGTTCATGATGACGGTCGTCTTTGAGTATAGAATCCAGAGGTTAGCAGTGTATATTTCGAAGACAGTAGGGAAGCGTAGTTCAGGTTAGCAGTGGATATCCCGGTAAAGTAGCAGAGCGTAGTTCTTCCTTCTGTTCCTCTTCCCCTGACAAGCTGGCACTGGACATTCGGATAGAGTAAAAAAAATGGCCGACTTTACACACGACGGATTGAATATTCTACGTCTTCTGATTGGTTAACCTTCTATTGGTGGACTATAAAATTTGTCAAGTCATTTGGACTGGGTCACTAGTACATAACATACACAAAAAACTGCAACAATAACTAGCTGGGAATGTTCTTTGGGTGATGAGGCACTGTACATCTCTATTCATGAGGAGGAGCAGTCGGGGAGCAGCACAGCCGGGGCGGGGGGTCAAGAATGTTTTTGTTTTGTTTTTTAAAATTTGAAGAATGAGGTAACAAAGGCAACCTTGAATGTCACATCGAGATAAGAGGGAACACCCTCAATCGCAGACCGTGTGAGCGAACTTAATTACTCGACCTGAAGGTACTTTTAAATGCCTCCTCCACTTGCAAGATTATGCGCTCCGTTTATGAAAACTGTTATGGTCCAGTTCCTTGTACCACGGTGATAGTCCAAGGTAGAACCAATAAAGAAGAACTCGAACACGGATATGGAATAACGCATATATATTACAAACAGGAATATATACAGTGAAGTAGAAGTGTTAGGTTTGCCTGTCGCCCGGTTCACACTCTGGATTTAGGATTGGCTTTCCGATTCCTTCTAAAGTCTTTTTTCACTTTATTTCATTCCCAGTCACCCCTTTCGTCTTAGTGACATTATAGCCTTGCTTGGGGTGAATTGATAAAAAAAAATAAAAACTGTACATAGTTAAGTATCATTTAACATCAGAATTTATACAAAGAGAATGCATATATTTACTACTTTGCCTTATCCCAGATCTCATGTAATGACTCAGTAAGGGATTGTACAAAACAGAAAGCAAAAGTTGTTAATAATAATAATAATAATAAAGACCACAAACAAAAACGGTGCCTCCTTATTGATATGGCAGTCCCTGCTGACTGCAATTGTTCTTTGAAGATATTCAAAAAGCTTCCAAAATACAAGGACCTTGAAATAGAAATCTCGAAAATGTGGCATATGGGAACATCAACAATCCCTGTTATAGTTGGAGCCCTAGGACTGGTTGGAAAAGATTCCAGTAGACTAATTGAAGGGATTCCTGGAAGTCCATGCCTCAAGGAGATACAAAAAATTGTTCTGACAAGTACAGCCCACACTTTACGAAGGGCTTTATCTATGTAATTTTTTTTTTTTTTTTTTTTGTCAGTGGAAAGTGTCATGATGCCATTTCTAACCTTAGGTCCCTGGGCGGGACCCGGAAAGAAATGTGTAAACGCCAGAAATCAAAGAAAATAAATAAATAAATAAATAAATAATAATAATAATAATAATAATAATAATAATAATAATAATAATAATAATAATAATGAGAAGCAAAAGAAGAAAAGGAAGAAGAAGATGAAGAAATACGAATGGAAAAATGCACAAAAAATTTCCCTGGCACCATGAAGATACAAGAAGTCCAGAATATTATTCTCCTCGGCACTGCTTATATATTAAGGAAGATATATTAAAGGGACTCTATCCCTCAAATAAATCCATCATGTACTCATGATATCCCCAAGCTCAAGGGCAAAGGATGGACATAGTTCCATGAGTCAACAATTAAAGAAAAAAAATTCTGAATAATAATAATAATAATAATAATAATAATAATAATATCTAAGGGGATATTAATAAAATTCAGACAAACAATAAACGTCGTCTTTCAGGAGAAAAGGGCTAAACCACATAAGTGAACGTTGCAAATTGGCTCAAAGCGAATATAAAAGAGGGAAGGAGAGTGTGAGGACAGTGATACCCTGGGAAATGCGCAAACGACTTGGGATTGGTCATGCAAGCAAGTGACATCAGCACAAAGAAATGACTGTGCTAGAAAATGAAAAGAAATTTAATCCAGACCGACTATTTCCATTAAAGCAAGGAGACCGGATCTGTATTGTGAAAAAGGGAAATAAAATTATTCTAGATCACAGGCTGAAGATCAATGGAGCCTAAAGTAAAAGAAAAGTTACCAGGACCTCGCCTGAGAAGTTTTAAAAAGTCCCTTACGAACATATCTCTTGAGATTTTCATGCTGACAAGTTTTCCATCTTGGGAATTCAGAGTTTTCCTTCTGCTAGCCAAACAAGGTTAAAGAGCTATGTCCGCTCTACAGTGTGTTCCAAACGTCACGTGACAATTGGTAGAAAATATATACTTGTGAAATAGCAACCAGGGAAAGTTTACATGATATGTTCCATAATAAGGACCAATAAAATTTCTTAATATTATATTGTCATATAGAGAGACGATTCTATTTGGTAAATAAATATCAAATTTACGTCATCAATGGTAATGCGATTTTGGAACACCCTGTACTTTTTAACCCATAGATGAGGAAGAGGATATAGATTCATCCCCTTCCCAGGAGTATTTGAGTGTAAGTGAACGTAACGAACGACGCCAATTCGAAGCCGGCTCGCCGATTTCACCTTTTGATCCGCTAACCATTGTACTACAAGCACGTCGATATATCCATCCATCCACCCATCTATCTATATATGATGGCTGTCACCAATCGTTGTCGAGTATGACCATCAAAAGAAATCATTATAAGATTTAGTTGAGCTTTCAAAGAATATGATATGGTTCTTTAGGTCGGACAAACTTTTAAAACCTTAGGCACACAGTGGTTAGACTCTTATTTTTCGGTTACAGCTAGCCATTTAACATGCAATAAAAATCTTACGATATCAAGGAATGCCTACGCATTATAACTGCACCCCCACACTGAAATGTTATGAGCTGCTTTCAGTAAAACTACTCACCAAATTTGGCTGTGGTGAATGTGCCTGATATATCCGTATCAGACTGGATGCTATGGTAGGTATATTTGGTTTCGTATATTTATATCCATGTGTTACTATGTTTGGCGTACTGCTAACTCGCTCAATAATAATAATAATAATAATAATAATAATATGGGAAGGAAACTGAAAGAAAATGGTATGAGATAGGACCTGTTACAATTCTATGGGACTACACAATACACACTGACAGAACAATCAAAGCCAACTGCCCAGATATTGTTATTAAAGACCACAAACAAAAAAGTGTCTCTTTATTGATATGACAGTCCCTGCTGACTGCAATGTATCTTTGAAAATATTCAAAAAGCAGTCAAAATACAAGGACCTTGAAATAGAAATCTCAAAAATGTGGCATATGGGAACATCAACAATCCCTGTTATAGTTGGAGCCCTAGGACTGGTTGGAAAGATTCCAGTAGACTAATTGAAGGGATTCCTGGAAGTCCATGCCTCAAGGAGATACAAAAAATTGTTCTGACAAGTACAGCCCACACTTTACGAAGGGCTTTATCTATGTAATATTTATTTGTTTATTTTATTTTTTTTTTTTTTTTGTCAGTGGAAAATGTCATGATGCCATTTCTAACCTTAGGTCCCTGGGTGGGACCCGGAAAGTAATGTGTAAACGCCAGAAATCAAAAGAAATAAAATAATAATAATAATAATACTAATAATAATGTTTACTTTTTGTGGCCTTGTGTCAAACTAATCGAAGTTTAATAAATACTTATGTATCTGTCGTATAATCGTGCTGCTTCCCAGTCGTGTTTCTTTCTGTTTTTTTTTGTATAGGCGTTTCGCTATATTGTCAGGCGCCTCAGCGTGGGATCATCGTTAGCTCGGCTAGTTTGGTTAATTATGCGTAGTGAGTCTAATCCGTATTCGGTGCCCTGTACAAAATTCGACACTAAACAATCCAACAAAGGTTGTCATATCGTAAAAATTCAGCCGACCCAGCTTAACTATTTGGAGGCCTTCCGCAAAAGACACATTTAATAAACATTCAGTTAATATTTACACTATTAACATTGTTCAGTCAGTTGTGCTCATCATTATTGTCATATTCCCGACGTTTCGGTCGTTGTACGCTCCGGCCTTCTTCAGCCGTTAGAATACAAGTATATCACCTGAAGAAGACCAGAGCATATAACGGCCGAATAACGTCGTTAATATCATAATAAAGATGAGGACAAGAGTCCGAACAATGTAAGTAGTGTAAATATTAGGTTGGTGCAAAAATAATATCGTTTTTTGACGTGTTTTTAAACGTCAAAAAACGATATTATTTTTGCACCAATCTAATATTTACAATACCTTATCTGAGGTATAGACAGATTCTGTTAATAGTTTGAGAGTGCATCTTTATTGTTAGTTATTCTGTTTAGCTTACTGAAAATGGTCCAATGAAGGAGGAAGATAGTATTGCGCCAAGTTGGGAAAAACTGTCTGCTTTGAAAATCAGCATTTGAAAACCTTTCTTTTGTATATTCCTAGTCTTGAACACCGACCACTGATGCAAGTGAGAAACCGAAAGTGTATGAGTGCGAAGAATGTCCTGCTACATATGTAAGCTATTTCTGAATTATTGCTCCATTTTCGTAGCCTTGAGCCAGTATTGACTCAATTCAACAAATATTCTCCTGGGGGCTTAACAGTCTTTTTTTTTTTTTTTTTTTTTTTTTTACTTTCTTCTTCCAAACAAAACAGCTAGGATGTTTTCTCGAAATATTTAAATTTATTTCTCATCAAAACCGGAAAAGTTGCGCTGCAAGTTTCGACGCCATTTTGCAAAGCTGACGAACGATGCACGAACTTTTAAAGAAAAAAAAAGGAGGGGAATGGGATGAAATGGAAAAAGACCGGAAGTGGAAGTGATCCGAAGTAGGTGAGGGTAAAGAAAAAAAAAAAAAAAAGACGGAAATCCGCCCCTTTACACCCTAAAGAACGGATATAGCAATAAGTATAATAATTTTGGTGATAATAAAATTCTGACGTTTGTATTTACAGATTTTAGGGGCGTCTACATAGTTTTGCGAAATAAAACCAAATTTCTGTTGCATGTAATTACAAGAAATGACTCATTACACCAGAAGGACTGCTCTGCAGGTGTCCGGTGCATGAGTGTGTAGAAAAAGGAATAGACATCGTCATAGTAAATACTTCTCTTTATATAATACAATGAAAACATCCATAGTGGCATAAATTTAAACTTTTTATCTAGTAGACAAGAGTACAGAAAAATGGTATACCGTAATATGGCAATGCAAATATTCTCCATTTTGTATGTTGGTTCATACGAACGGATTTCCTCATATTTCTTGCTCTAGAAGTAGAATTTGAAATATTAAGAGTGTAGGTATTTAAATGTTTGGTTTGGTTTGGTTTGTTTTACGGCATATCAACCTCAATGGGTCATTTAATGCCAATAACATTTTTTTTTTTTTTTTTTTTGCTGGTAATATTTTTGTTTTGTCCAAAATCTATTACTGTTAATATTTTTTTCCTCAAAAATCTATAGCTGGTAACATTATTTTTTCAAAAATGTATAGCTGGCAACATTATTTTATAAAAACGAACAGCTGGCAACATTATTTTTTCAAAAATGTATTATCTGAGGCCTTACTGTTGGACGTAGTTTATCGTCATACCCAGGACGCGGATGTAGTTTATCGTCATACCCAGGACGCGGTTGTAGTTTGTCGTAGGTATTAAAAAAAAATTCTCAACTAACTTATAAGCTAAACAAAGAATAGAACAATAATAATCCCCCAGTCACAAAATTTCATCCCTGTGAAGTGTGGATGACAAAATGAAGACAAAGCGCTATTTTCAACAGGGGGATATTATGTAATTTATATTTACTCAAACATGAGGTCAGGTTGTGACACAAGGTCGATTTAATGCGGGGAGCCCAAGTGCGTACACCCGGGCTAGGCACAAAAATTGCTCGAGACCCCGCAACCGCGGTTGCGCTGGCCTCGGTGCGAGCACCGATCCCTCTCTCTGGTGCAATGTGATGGCGTGACCTCGGGCAGCTGTTCCTCAGGGCTGGGTACCGCTCAGTATAAGTTTCCTCAGTTGCGACTGTCATTTGTCGGAACCGCCCTTGAGTGCACTATGCCCCCCAAAACAGAGATGCAACTGAGAGATGATAATAAACGTGTTACAAACTACTTTGGAGTAATTTATGTAATTAACGGTTTTGGTCACTTAAACAAGTAAAGTTGGGTCAATGTAACTTAAAGTCTTCTTTTAAATTTGTGCATTAGTATGTCCAGATTAATGTTTTGTTCATTGCTTATTTTTATTACAACATTTTGATCGCTATACTCCGGCATTCCTTGGGTATTGGCCGTTTTCTAGAATGTTAACCATTTCTCTGATTAATGACCAGCAAAATTTCACTCATAAATTGCAACTGAGATATTTCTTGTGTAATAAAAAATTGGCAAACTGTCACGAAATTTATTGATCCGGGGCAACCTTTGCTTTCCCACACTTCAATATCATCATATCCACTGTCTTGAATCACTGAGTCGTCGATTAAAGAGACACTGGGTAAAGTAATTTCTTTGGTAACGAAGTAAAGAATACTGAGCTGTTACGTGATATCTGTCCTTCTTTACGGCAGCGAATGTTGAACGATTTCCTCAAAGATGAAGAAGAGACTCGAGACGACGGAGATGTGGTTCTACAGAAGGATACTAAGGATACCATGGACCGAGCGTGTGAGCAACGATGAGGTGTTAGAGAAGATGCAAACAAGGAGGAGGCTTATACTTAACATTAGGAAGAAGCAGCTGAAATATCTGGGACACATAATGAGGAAGGAGGGCCAGTCAAGTAGCACGTAACATCAGAATTTGTTTAAAGACAACGTATATATTTATTACATTGTCTTACACAAGATCTCGTATAATAAACCGGTAAGAGATTGCACTAAACAGAAAAAGATAATAATAATAATAATAATAATAATAATAATAATAATAATAATAATAACTGTTGTGGATTCCCGGATGAAATCCAGTCTCAAATGAATGACAAACACAGGAATGAAATATAGCAAATAAATGTATTGACGCAATAATACAATTGGTAATACGGTTAGTAGATCCAGAAATGCGGTTAGTAGCAATAATAATATGTATACAATCTGGGAAATTCAGTATCGAAGTATGACTTGCTTCTGAGTCTTCGTGCTCGCAACTGTGACTCCTAGAAAGCGGTTACCTCACACTCTTACTCTCTCACTGTATCAGTGTATCTCTGTTACTCTCGGGTATTCACCGGCAGTAGTACAAGTACACACTGGTCGAGTCCACTTATATGAAAAAGGAGTGGACCCCATAACAATAATAATTGCCTTCTTATTGATATGATACTCCCTGCAGACTGCAATGTATCTTTGAAGATCTTCAGAAAGCTATCAAAATACAAGGACCTTGAAATCGAAATCTCAAAAATGTGGCACATGGGAACATCAACAATTCCTGTTGTAGTTGGAGCCCTCGGATTGGTTAGAAAAGATTCCAGTAGACTCATTGAAGGGATTCCTGGAAGCCTATGTTTTAAAGAAATACAAAAAAAAAAATCCCACGAGTACAGCCCATACCTTTCGAAGGGCTTTATCTATGTAAATTTTTTTTTTTTAATTGGTCAGTGGAAAATGTCATGATGCCATTTCTGACCTTAGGTCTCTGGGCGGGAGTCGGAAAGAAATGTGTAAACGCCAGAAATCAAATAATAATAATAATCGTGTTATAATTGTGCTTGTCCCTCCCTTTGTTAGTTCACACGACTGTCACGTCCTGCGAATACCGCACAAATAATGGACTATTCTAAATTATTTTACAATTATTATTGCGAGAAATGTTCGTAAGATGCGGCTATTATTATTATTATTAATTATTAGTAGTAGTAGTAATAGTAGTAAGAAAAGAAAGAAAGAAAGAAAGAAAGAAAGAAAGAAAGAAAGAAAGAAAGAAAGATGGATGAACCTGTGCAAGAATAGAAAAATATAACCAAGAATAATGTTAGGTAAGCTTTAACAAAACCCCAAAAATGGAAATCACCAGAAAATGGCTAGGGAACTGAATTTTGACTCTATCATCTGTTATCAATGCATAAAACTCTTATACAAATTTTATCAGTGCTAATTAATAACCCAAATGAAATTCCAGAATGGATCAATGAAGGTATTATATATCTCCTACAAAAAACTGGCAAAACAGAAGATCCCAGAAATTATAGGCCAATAACATGTCTGCCCACCACATATATATTGATTATGTCTGTCCTGACGAAATGTACTTACTCTTTTCTCGAATAAAATACCATTCTTCCCCTGGAAGAGAAGGGATGTCGGAGAGGTTCATATGATTGCAAAGATCAACTACTAATAAATAAAATGATCCTGGAAAATTGCAAGAAAAAAAAGGTAGAAAACTCAGCACAGCTTGTATAGATCACCGTAAAACCTTTGATTGGGTCCTTAAGGCTTTGGAAATGTACAAAGTCTCCTCAGTGATAGTGGATTTCCTTAAATATAGTATATACCTATGGAAAACCACAATATACCTTAATCACACCAATTCCAAAATACAAGGACTTGAAGTGGAAATCTCAAAAATGTTGCACTTGAAGACATCAGTAATTCCAATTGTGGCCGGAGCACTCGGATTGGAAAAGGGTCCGACAGACTCATTGAAGTGAATCCTGGTAGCCCATACCTTAAAGAAATACAACAAATTGTACTCACAAGTACAGATCATACATTAGAAAGAGCTTTATCCACTTAAAATGTGTGTGATCTTTTATTTTTATAAAATGTAAACTATTTGTTGACCATAGGTTTCTGGTTGGGACCCTAAAAGAAATACGTATACAACAGAAATCAAAGGATATAATAATAATAATAATAATAATAATAATAATAATAATAATAATAATAATAATAATTATTATTATTATTATTATTATTATTATTATTATTATAGGGTAGACATTCTGAAAAAATATACAGAATGTACCGACCTTTCAACCTTTAAAAACATGGAGATAATCTCATATGGTATTAACGTTCCGCCCCGGGAGAATGGAAAAAATGACAGGGGATTTCCATAAGATTTATATTAAACTGATTAATTGCGCTTATAACGAATCAACTGATAAATTTCAAGATAAGCATAATCCCCGTTATGTTAATCGCGTTTCAGTTGCATTCCTTTCACGTTGGTTGCCTTTCATTTGTTGTCTCGCGTTGATTACCAGTACAGCCGTTTTTTTCCCAAGACAAGCGATGTTTGTACAAAGATCTGTATTTTTGTAAGAGGCACTCGATGAGAATCGAGCTCACTAGTAATGGTTAGCCTACTTAGGTCACTAAACTAACATTACCTCACACCGTTAGTGATTTACCAGCCTATAAGCCTCTGAAAAGGAAAATATATAAATTTTCTAAAGAATAAAGGCGCAATCACCTAGTTTCAAAGATTTTAATTTTCATGCTTTGCGCTGAAATGTATCAAATCGAAATTCGACATTTACTAAAACAAATTCTATGTCATTGGGCTGGAAAAAGGTTAATTTCCCTATTTGTAAATTCGTGTTGACTACGATAAAAATTAAAAACGAAACCCACACAAATATTTTTCTTTTATAAAGGTCAGTTTTAAGCAAATCATCAACTAATTGTTATTGCAATAAACCTATAAGGAGTGATGACAACTGTTAAAAAAAACAAAAAAAAACAGAGACTTGATATTAGTGCTGTTTTAGACATTTGTCCGCGTGCTGACAATTCGGCCGATGATAAGTTTTTAAAGTTATATTTAATTTTCCTGTATCTTTCCCGATGTAAAATTGTAATCAGCGTTTGTTGAATGTTTTTCAACACACCGTGTATGATTCATGAATCGGCAGTAGCGACCCTGAAGAAATATCGTAAATGTTTGTATTTGTTTTTATCATTCAATGATATATATATATATATATATATATATATATATATATATATATATATATATATATATTAGGTTGGGGCAAAAATAATGATGTAATAATGTCGTTTTTTGACGTATTTTTTAACGTCAAAAAACGACATTATTACGTCATTATTTTTGCACCAACCTAATATATATATATATATAATACTCGTTTGGAAAAAAAAAAAACTCAGATAGCTCCACTTATAGATATGTCAAAACAAATCGCTACACGAGGAAAAATTGGAAATAAAAAAGAAAGAACTAAAAACATCCGAACAGGGCGAAATAAATGGTAAAGTCCAAAGAAAAAAACAAAACAAACGAATAGTAAGATTAAAACGGTAAGTAGAGCGAGAATAACTTACCCTGAAGATCCGTTTAGGTGAATAATAGGTAGGTTTTCTTGTTTTTTTAGGTTTTAGGAATCGAACCTGTATCCTATACGGAACCGTCATATAGCCTGACGTGGCTTTAACCGATTGGGCCAAAGAGGAGCTTTTACTGTCTTTAAACACAATTCTCCATGATTTTCCCTTATTCATTCATATCTGTTCAACGCGTATCCAAATGTAAACAAATGAGATGGACAAAGTCCGACAATTATTAAAAAAAAAAAATCACTATGAGGGTTTCAGTGTGGACTCATGCACAAAAGGGACCCCTCATCGGTCATATTTAGCAACCATACCTGGACCCACAAACTTGCCAATTTAGTACGATTCAACCCAACCTTATGACATTTCTTTTTGAAGTTATTTTGAAGTTATTAAAAATAACTATTCCTCGTGTCTTTCCTTTAAGGATACCTAAAGGGATACTCGGAAATTTCGGTTACGGAAAATTCGGTAATTTTGACAAGGGAGGAAAATTCGGTAATTATGAAATAAAAGTCGATTATAAATTGATTTTAGGGTCGTTCTTTATTTACTGTTTTATTTTTTTTATTATTGAAATAATTTGGAAAGAGGATACATGAACTAAACTTTAACTTCAATAAATCAATTTTATTTGCTTGCAAACAATAGAGTATAATAATGAAATAAATAATTATTAAAAAAATTTTTTTTAAATATTAGAGGCGGGGCTTCACCCCCTATACTCATCATCCAGAGAGTACGGCCCTGGTATTGTGGCAGTGGGGTTTTAACTGGACTGGAACCCATGATTTTTTTAGTTAATACTTATTTAAACGTATGTGGGGGGAATCTAGCCCCCTCCAAAAACTACGGCTCTGGTATTGTTGTATTAGAGTTTTATCTAGACCACCATAGTTAATAATACTTTAAAAAAACATTGAGGAAGAAGGCCTAGCCCCCTTTCTGCAAGTACAGCCCCTGCTATTGTTGTACTGAGATTTTATCTCGACCTCACAATTTTCAGTTATTTAAGAGAGGTGGGATTAGCCCCGAAATTTCCACTCCAGAACGGTCTTAAAATCAATTTTCAATCAACTTTTATTTATATTCAATAAAATCACCATTAGTGTCAACCACGGCCTCCAGGCGATTTCGGTCTGGACGGTCTTCTTGTTTAAGAAGGTGAATTCTGCCATAATCCTTATCTCCCGTTCATCTTTGGTGTTAAAAGAAGTTTTGTTGGTCTCTCGTTCAACTGCGTCTCACATATAATAATGAAGGGGTGGGCACCTCGATGTGATGTAATGGTGAGCCAGCTTGTCTCGCTAGAACAATTACGACTGACTAGTGAGTTCGATCCTCACTGGGTGTCCCATATTTTAGGCCTTGTGCCACATCTGAGTTACACTTGGAAAATCACTATAATAATCAAGAGGTTGCAGTTTAGGGAGTTACGTGGCTAGATGTAAGGAGTGATGTGGTTGCAGAAATTGTCTGACATTCATAACTGGATTCTCCCGCTTGTGTGGCATGGTGCAGAGTCTTGTTGCCAGACTTCCAACAGCCACCCTCTTGACCCAGAGCAACGCTACCTCCTCAAGGCACTTGATGTAGGCCTTCACCCTGTGTGAAAATGAATGGAGGCCTAACGTCGCCATTAGACTCATCCAGCTCTTTTCGAATCCTCTTCACTCTCACCAGATTGACAGCCAAACACTCTGAAACGTTCGTATTGGAGCTTCTGGAGTGAATGTCAATGAGTACAGCATTCCATGTCCAAATCTCTGGCGGAATCAGTTGCATCATTTGTCTCAAAGACGGTGCCCTACTGATCCTACAATGCTTTACAATATTCGCTTTGTAAACATATGTATGTTTGTTACACATATTATAACGTCCATGTTTTTTAGAAATATATATATTTCAAGATTTAGATTATCATATATATATATATATATATATATATATATATATATATATATATATATATATATAGATAGATAGATAGATAATGTGTGTTACAGCAAAATTGTCCAAATTGTGTAACAGTATAATTGTTCATCCCACTTGATGTTTAATATCTAAAAAAAATTAAACTAATTGAGTTTCTTTTTTTCCAGGGTTTCAGATAAGACGTTTAGCCATCTTGACACCATTTGTCGTAAGAATCACTAAAAAAAAACTCTTTGAGTTATTCAGCTAGAAAGAGAACAGATTAAAATCGTTTTGTGTGAGCCACACTATGTCTTACCAACTGAGAAATGGTGAGACGAAAAAGATAATTCAGGCCTTCAGTAATGGTACCAACCGTCATACTCTGGCTTCCATCTTCAAAGTCTTTTTTCAAAAACCATCAAGAGAACATAAAATAAGTTTAAAAATGAGGGAACAGTAGAGAGGAAAACTGGATCAGAAGGTCACATCAGGAAGAGGGATCATCATTTCAATTTATAGCTCGGGAGATCAATTAGAAAAGATCCAACTCAATTCATAAGACGTTTGGCACATGAGAGAGGAGTTTCAGCAATGACAGTTTAATGATTAGTGAAAAAAGAATTGAAAATGAAATTATACGCGAAACGTGTGAGGGACCTTGTTACTCCAGGACAGAATGTTAGAAAGTTAGTGAGTGCGAAGAAAGTTGGGAAATGATGCTGGAACATATATATATATATATATATATATATATATATATATATATATATATATATATGTGTGTGTGTGTGTGTGTGTGTGTGTGTGTGAACTTCATTTCAATACTTCATGAGCTTCCGGTCCTTATCTATGATTAATTAATGATGAACATGTCATTTTCGTTTATGGTCGATTTCATCAAGATTCTTCTATTAAGCATATTATACATTCTTATTGCTCAAAGTAGAGCCAAATAGTGTTATAAAAACCTTGGAGAATCTTTAATGATTTCTCAGATACAAAGGTTCAAAGATTAATCTAATAAAATGACACGATTTGGATAATATTTGCTGTTATACCCCACATACACACATCGTCGTCGTCATCGACTCTCCCCTCGAGTTCGACGTATGAGGGTCAAGCAAATCAGTTCCTAGGAAACCGACAGCCCGACAATAGCACATGAGATTTGATTATAGTGGTGAAGGTTTCGTGCAGGACCGGCCACATTTTTTGAAGGGCCGAATTCAGAGACCTGGTGCACTAAGTGCCACAAGGTCCCCAAACGACCCTCCGCAGGTTTTGAATTCAGAGTTGTCCTTCTCCTAGACCAGTTGCCATCCAAGGCTATAGAACTCAGTCTGTCCTTCTATTTACCCATGGGGAGAAGAAGAGGATTCACACCATTCCCAATGGTATTAGCATGGATTCGACTGGAATTCGAACTCGGCACTGCGATCCCTCAATCCAAGCCGCTATCCATTACTCCACCGTGCCTCCTATACACACACACACACACACACACACACACACATACATACATATATATATATATATATATATATATATATATATATATATATATATATATATATATATATAGAGAGAGAGAGAGAGAGAGAGAGAGCCTTGGATATATATATATATATATATATATATATATATATAGCCTTGGATGGCAACTGGTATATATATATATATATATATATATATATATATATATATATACGAAAATGTTTATCAGGAATTTCATTTGAGATCGAAAACAAGATTTTGGCTCTATATAACTATCTCAGCGACATGGTGGGCCCTTAAATTACATAGCTAAGGTGAGTTAAGTGAATGTACAAACCTTAGTTGATTAAATGGTAATTTGAGTAAGAATTGACTTCATGACAGGTGCGAATTGTTGTGACTGTCGCACTGTAATCGGCGCCTGTTTTCGAAGTGGTTTTATAGACAGTATCAAATAGCTTACAGCAAAAGGGAGTCTGTAGAAATTTTTAGCATTATTTGATACATACACAGAAGTCCATTAATTTATTCCATCATCAAACTATTCCAATGGATTTCAATGATCAATCCTGACTTTTCAATTAAATTGCGTATTTTAAGAAACCTGCCGATATATTCAACAATTTGAAGCGTTGACCAACCAAGCAAAGTTACAGAATGCAAAACAAATACAACTCTGGAGTTTCTGGGGTGTATGATATAATTCCTTGCTGCGTAGCGTTTGTAACATTAGAACGGCTACTGTTATATAGCTAAATTATAGCTAAATTATCAATCGACTTCACTCCCTCCAAAAGGATGTTTCTGTTTCAATACGTCATTCAAATGAACCAATGTCTCGTGTAGTAACACTTCTTTCTTTTTTATAATGTTCCAACATGTTTAAATAACGAGATACGATACGAGACTCTGCCCTTCGACATAGCCTCGTCTTAGGATCCTCTCTATCTGGAGGCAGAGAGTTTGACCAGCACAGCTTGAGACGAATCTCCATCTGCAGACCAACATATAGTATTTACTACTGCAGTTATGTAAATGGGGACATACCCATTATTGTCCGTAGGTATGCTACAATAGTTATTAAGTAAAAAGTATATTTACTAATCATAAAAGAAAATGCTTTAGCAAACCCCTAGTATTTAAAGAATAATTTTTATTTTTATTTTTATTTTTTTTTGCGTGTGTATAAGCAATACTGGGTAATTGTATATAATTGAGTTACAATAAAATTTGTATTTTATATGAAAGCTACTTTATTAAAATTGAAATGTAGTAGAGTGGGGGCCCCATATCATTGATTCGGCGGGCAGTGCTCAGGGGATCCTCGCAACGGCTCTGTATATACGGATGTATGCCAACTAATATGCAGCCTTGTAAATGTGGTTTGTATGAGCGCATGTCGTTGTCGAGGGCAGGTTATGTTAATCATTTAATCGGCATCATAACCATGGGAAGGTAAAAGGACGGGATTTATACGTAAATCCTTTCGGCATATTTTGATGGATAATTTTAACAACTTAAAACAATACTATTATTAGGTGTAATATGTCGTTGGATAATAGGAAGTTCGTCTATCGTTCTGTTCCTAATCCTCCCCGATCTTGTGAACAGGAGCAGAGTTTTATCATTTGTTTCTTGATAAGGATTGGCTTCCGGTTCCTTTTTCATTCACTTCCATTAGCCCCTTGTGTCTTAGTGGATTTATCACCTTCCTTGGGATGAATAGATTCAAAAAAGAATGCCTTTAAATCATTAATTGTTAATGATACTTGTTATCGACCTCCTGTAATAATTTAGTTTTGCTTTGTTTGGCTTAAGGTCACAAGTATAGAGCAATCAATGGGGATCGACATCCTTAGTTAGTAGTCATGATTAACCAGACCAACTCGCTAACAATTGGTTAACTCCTGATGCCTAATAAGTAAGGCACTGTCCGTGTCAAACCGACTTCTAAGGGAGCATATGTTTAAATCACGTCAGAGGTTAATTCTTATTTTCTGGCCTATGTTGCCCATTTAACGATTTTACAACGGGTTTCTCCTTATTTTTAGACAGATTACCTGCTAGTGACCAAAGAAAGAAGCTTGTCCTAAATTAATAACAAAGAAGAAACGGTTAATAGTTTTGTGACGTCAACGAACACTTGTTGCCACTTTTCTGATGTCAACGAATACTCATTGTGACTTTTGTGATGCTAACGAATACTTGTTGTGACTTTCGCAATACCCGTTGTAGTAGAGACTTTGTAATCGCAGATACAACGATAGTAACGCTGTTGAACAATGCTGGTGTCAGACGCCTTCGAATAGCACTCGCACTAATAGTACTTGCTCGATAATACTCGCTCGACAAGTAACCCGTATAGTGGTCCGAATAGAGAAATAGTATAGTGAATACTGTAGAGAATAGTGGTCCGTATAGTAATAAAGGATAGAATAGAAATAACGATCAATTATATATGCGTTTCCTCTATGGTCACGTAGTCTGCTTAATTCAATAATGGGATCACCTGTGTTTGCTCACTGGCAATCTATGTTCAAACTCAAGCGTCGGCAGTAACACCTTATTCCTATATAATAATATTCAAAATATCTTGCGCAGGTATAGATATGAAATGTTCAGAGTTTAGTAAGAGACAAAAAAATATGCGGCACGCAGTAAAAACCTGAACTCATTAATCAATTGCAATCGTCTGTGAGTTTTGCTTTCTAAACATTTCACGGTAAGGCTCGCGTTTTTACGCTTGAGATAAGTCTATCATTATGTGTCTGTGCTCGTTCGTGAGTTTCGCTATGGTTTTGAAAAAGTCAGCTTCAAGATCTTCTCATCCTTATAATTGCTTTCTCATTCTCTATGAGCATGCGCAGTTCATTAACTGAACGTCAAACCATTAGTCGCTGGCAGAGGTCAGCCTTACGGTCCTGCGCAATTTAACCACAAGTAGAAGAGAACATAACACCATAGTAGGTGGGTGAGAGGAGGGAGTTCGAGTAAGGTCTACGTGCCTCTGAAGAAGACGAATTCGCCTGCAATATATTCGACAAGATGATCCCTGGGGCACATCTTTACATGTCCATGTCTGCCATTGCCCATCTCAGCATATTTTTTTTTACTTGGGCGTTCATCCAGAACAAGACTTCTATTTCCTGTCTCCTGACCCACCTCGTCATTTCGGCTTTGAAACCCCTCATCCCGATTTCAAATTCAGCTTGGCCAGTTTTGACTCTAATCCGACCGTTTTTCAGCCAGGAATTGTGACCTACTTACATATCGAAACTGCAAAGAAAAATGCTGTTGTGGTAGGTAGTGGTAATGATAAAAACATTTACCGTATTTTCCGGCTTACAAGACGCTGCGGCTTGGAAGACGCACCCTAATATTGGAAAGAAATTTCTAAGAAAAAAAAAAAGTCATTCTCATACAACAACATATTCACCATGTGTCCCTCAGATACTGGCGTCACATATTGTTTACATTAATCCCTCGTCCAATTTTGTTTGGATGGCAATGACATTCTACCCAAAAGCAGAAATACTCCCGCCGATGCTAGTAAACAGAGCCTGTTTAAGCTTGTTGCTCGGCTCCAGGATGGTGTATAGCCTTGGAAATACTTGTAACAGCTAAGTACTGAAGTTACATCATATAAAAGGCTGAATTAGATAGCTAACATTATAGTGTAATGAATCAACATACAAATCTACGTCCATATCAATCAAGCCAAATAGGTGACTGTCCAAGTTTACTTGATCCTGGGCGTTGCCTTACATTCATCTTGGAAGACGCACACGTATTTTTCAGGGTTATTTTTTAGGAAAAAAAGTGCGACTTGTAAGCCGGAAAATATGGTATATTACAAATATTTTGGCAATGATAACTGAAAAATTAGCCGTTTCTATAGGAGAAACAGTTGGTGGTTCTGTCAGTGGAAATTTATATAATATTTTTCTTGAAACAGACTTTCAAGAAATTCGACAAGCCAAGTTTACTATTATGTCTCTTTCTAGCATTGATGGCAGTTTCTTTCCAAAATACTTTTATCTAAATTAGTGTGGAAAGTCAGCATCTTGATTGTCACTATTTTCTCTTTTAGTTACATGTGCCAGCGGTTTTTGTCGTTACTACTCTCGAAAGTCTTGAACTGATGCAGATTTCACTATTCCATAAAACTCTTTGTTTGTGATGTTATAGCGCCAGGCTATAGGCTCCGATTAACGAATGTCTAATGTTAATCATTGATCTTAGAAAATAGGTTGTATTTCAGAACTAATCGGACGATATGGATCGGGTTCACTCTCAATAGCTTTCAAGATCAGCATCCAAAAACCATGACCAGGTTATTTATACATGTACAAAAGTTTCCGGCCCTTTTCAGTAAAAAGCAACTACGGTTTTTATTACAGCATGTTCAGTCTCATAGGTAAAAAAGGGATTGGGGGTACTGCAGAATTTTTGCACACTTTATATTGGGAAAACCGCCTAAAACCTGGGTGTGCATTTGACCACTCAGTTTCGAAAGACTACACGGTTAAGCAACGCTCAAATACATTGTCATTTTTGCACAAATAACATTAATTAGCAGCAGTAATATTATATATATTTATTAAATGACGTCTGGGTGACCAGATTGTTAAATTGCTGTCCTGATTTGATTTTAGTTTCTCCAATATCTTTTCAGAGGACAGAAAGTGAAATCCGAAGTCGCATTGGGATAGTGAAAGATGCCTTCCAAAAGCCAAGCAAAATATTAAGAAACAGAAACAGTTCGCTAGAAGCAAAGAAAAGAGTAATGAACTATGATATAACATCGGACTTTCTATATGACAATGAATTCTGGACAATCTTCTCAAAGATAGAGACTTGAAGCAAAATAAATGTGGTTCTACAGAAGGATGCTGGGGATACCATGGATCTCAAACATGTGAGCAACGAAGAATTTTTAGAATAAATGGAAACAAAAAGGGCACTTATACATAACATCGGGAAGAGAGAGGGCACATAATGAGGAAAATAGGTTGGGAAATTTGATACACCCAGGACAGTTTGAAGGCAAGAGGAATAAAGGAAAAAACAGCGCATAACCTATTAGGTTAGTGCAAAAATAATGTCGTTTCCTCACATATGTTACTATGTGAGAAAACGACATTATTTTTGCACCAAACTAATACATAGCGAAGTTGTAGATGGATGGCAGGACAAGGTTTAGGAGAGATAACAAGAAGACAAAATTTATTAAGAGCTACAAAAGTCGGGAAATTGTGAAAGACATAATCGTCTACTCCCTGAAAAGACTCGCCACATAGAAGAAGATTGCCAACCACAATTATCAACTTTTTCATTCTTTAATCGTCATTTTTTTAAAGACATTTTAGAGAAAATTTACTCAGACCTTCACCGAAGTTAAACAAAATCGAGCCTGGTCAGTAAGACCGCTTGGGAATATCACTTCCTGTAAGCTTGGATGTGCAGATGGTGTAATGGTTTGTCATATTCATTTATGTGCAAATACCTTTAAGAATGGTATGAATCCACCTCTTCCCCCTCAGCTACGGGTTGAATAGTAGAGCTTGTATCAGAAAATCATTATAATCTCAAAAAATTTCTCAGAATTCAAAAATATGTTTCAGCTTAAAATTCTTTTTTTTAAAAGAGGTTGATAACTCGTAAAAAACAAATCAATCGATAATCGTTAATATACGGCAATGAGTAAACTTTGTGAATCGGAAGTGAAGTTGTGATGGAAAAATGAACGCAAAAGAAAATAAAATTGCGCGTCAAAGGTTATTATAAACGAGAAATTCTTCGTACCTGAAGTTAACTCGTGAAGCACTGCATTATTGCAAGTATTTCCTTTGCTTATAATATTCGTTCTTACTTATATATATTTGCATTTATATGGGCACCTCGGTATGGTGTATTGGTTTAGCAAGCTTCTATCGTTAGATCTGTTACGACTGAGAAATAAGTTCGATCCTCACTGGGTGCCCCATATTTTAGGTCTTGTACCACATCTAAGCTTTGCTTAGAAAATTATTAGGGCACCTCAAGGCGATGTAATGGTTAGCAAGCTTGTCTCACTAGAACAATTACGATTGAGTAGTGAGTTCGATTGTCTTGCTAGATCGTTTGCGACTGAGTAATGAGTGTGATCCTCACTGGGTGCTCCATACTTTCGGCCTTGTGCCACGTCTAAGCTACGCTTAGAAAATCATTCTGGGATCCTCGCCGTGGTGTAATGGTTTGCAACCTTGTCTCGCTAGATCAGTTACAACTGAAAAATGAGTTCGGTTCTCACTAATTGCTCCATAACTTTGGCCTTGTGCCACATCTAAGCTACGCTTAGAAAATAGGGCACCTTGACGTGGTGTAATGGTTAAGAAGCTTGGCTTGCTAGATCGTTTTCGGCTGAGTAGTGAGTTTGATCCTCACTGGGTGCCCCATACCTTCGGCCTTGGGCCACATCTAAGCTACGCTGAGAAAATCACTATATTTTTATTTATATAAATAGATCATTTGTCTTATTTTGCTTTCCATTTTTGCTCGCCTAAAGTTATATTTATACTCGTAAAGAGTAGTATCGAAAAGTTCTCAAATTCTAGGTTATCTAATTGCATAATTCAGCAGAAATAAATACAGATAACTCTGTGCGGGAACGGGTCTGAGATCTTTACAATGGCTGACAAATTCGAGTGACCATCTTGAATCAGATTTTGTGAGAATCTCACCGGATCTGTTATGAAGAACCTCGAAATGTTTCACCAGGCTTTTGGTGGACATTCTTTCGGTCGAACAGATGTTTTGGAGTGGCACGCGTTTTTCAAATGCGGCCAAGTGTCGGTTCAGGATGGTAAGCGCTTAGAACGATCAATCACCATCAGGACTCCAGAAAATGTGGAACGAATTTTGTGCACTCATCCATGAGGAGAGTCAACGAACACTCCATCAGCTCTCTCACATGATTGGAATACGTTATGGTGTCCCCCAGGAGATTCTCATGGAAAACTTGAATATGCATCGGGTTGCAACCTTCAAGAAGAGGACTTCCGCAATGGTTTTAAGGCGTGGAAGAAGCGATGGGGGTCAGTGTATACGTTCCCAAGGAGACTATTTCATATGTGTTGGTGACCAAATATAATAATATCCGAAATGTATTATTTACTAGATTAATGGTGTAGTTTTTTCAAATTCTCATGTCTCGGAACGTTATATATATATATATAGCCTTGGGTGGCAACTGGTATATATATATATATATATATATATATATATATATATATATATATATATACGAAAATGTTTATCATTAATTTCATTTGAGATCGAAAACAAATTTTGGCTCTATATAACTATCTCAGCGACATGGTGGGCCCTTAAATTACATAGCTACGGTGAGTTAAGTGAATGTACAAACCTTAGTTGATTAAATGGTAATTTTGGGTTAAGAATTGACTTCATGACAGGTGCGAATTGTTGTGACTGTCGCACTGTAATCGACTACCACACAAAAGTATTCGACCGCACTCAAAAAATTTTATTTCTCATCACAAAAGTTTTATTTTCAATGAAATAAGTTAAGCACCATGATGTTTATATTTTTTATACTAAATACAAGGCTTCCTGGGCCACATTAAATACAAATTAAAAAAAAAAAAAACAGAAAAAACTTCTTAAACTTTTGATGCATCAAAATAACCCCCTTTGCTCGCTATCACTGCTTCACAGATTCTCCGCATTCTTTCCACCAAAGACAGAAGGTAGACTGAAGCCAGATTTCCTACCAGAATTGCCAGAAGTGAGCCGCACTTGTGGGTTGTTTAGCTCTGACTCTTCGGTCAAGTTCATCCAACACCAATTCAATGGGATTTAAATTTGCTGATTGCGCCTGCCAAGACATCAGTCGAAGGACGTTCTGTTCCCCTTTGCTTTTAATGTACCTCTGGCGGAGTTTACTAATATGCTTTAGGACATTATCTTGAATGAGTACAAATCCTTGCCCCGCGTCAAAGATGGGATTGCGTGATGCTGCAGTATGCTGTGAAAGCTGGTTCAGTTTTCTTTTCACCTAGTGCAAACCACCGACTTTGAAATTGGCAAAAGCACCCCACACCATAAGAGAGATTCCTCCATGCTTTGCGGTTTGGTGTGATATAGGGGGTTGCAGGTCTTTCACCAATTCTTCGCTGCACATACACCCTCCTATTTGATCCAAAGATTTCAAACTTTGATTCATCAGACCAAAAGACTTTATTCCACTGCTCTATTGCACAGTCTTTGTGTGCCTTTGCCCACTGGAGCCTTTTGACATTGTTTTGATTCCTCAAAAGTGGTACAAATTTTAATGATCGAAATAAAAGTATAAAAGTTAATATTACGAGACATAAAAAAAACAAAAAAAACGGGTGAAGCAACCGGTTTCGCTCCCGCTCTTCAGGCTTCAACGGGTGATTTAAAATTAACACAGAAAAATGTACAATAAAAGGAATTGTAAAAAAAAAAAATAAATATGCAAAAGGAACTAGAAACAAATGACAGCGAGTCCCAACAAACACACACGTTGTTTGCACAAAGAAGGCTTACGGGACCCGATGTAAAGTGCCTCCAGAACCTTTAAATGAAATAAGGAGTGAGACCGGGACAACACGGTGAATCAGGCAACACTAGTATTTAGTCACCCCCCCCACACCGACGAGGGCATCATGTGGCACAAGGCCGGTTTAACGTGGGATCTCCGAGCCCGTGGGCTCGGCCAAAAATATTCCCTTTGAACTATATAAACGGGTTCAGGGTCGGTTTACCTCCCCGAAAGAGACTCCGCCCTTCAGCGTAGACTCCTTCGGGTTCCTCCCCACCCGAAGGCAGAGAGTTCAACCGATCAACCGATCAGCCGGTCAGCCGGACGTCCGACTTCAGACTGAACCAGTCAACACTAGTATTTAGTTCCCCCCCCCACACAAACGTTGGCATCATGTGGCACAAGGCCGGTTTAACGTGGGACCTCCGAGTCCGTGGGCTCGGCCAAAAATATGCCCTTTGAACTGTATAAACGGGTTCAGGGTCGGTTTACCTCCCCGAAAGAGACTCCGCCCTTCGGCGTAGACTCGTTTGGGTTCCTCCCCGCCCGAAGGCAGAGAGTTCAACCGATCAGCCGGTCAGTCGGTCGTCCGACTTCAGACTGAACCAGTCAACACTAAATTTGGCTGCACAATCTCTGTTCTTTAATAGGTGTTCGGATATGGCGGAACTATAGGTGTTCGAGACGAGTCCATTCAAAGACAAGGTGTGATTTCTAATTTTTGTAGGAACGTGTTATTTACAAATACGTTTGTAGTTGCGGAGCCGACTACATAGGGAGAACAAATCAACGCTTAGACATGAGAATAAAACAAAACGTTCCTGTGTTAATTTTAAATCACCCGTTGAGGCCTGAAGAGCGGGAGCGAAACCAGTTGCTTCACCCGTTTTTTTTTTTTTTAATAATTTTATACTTTTATAATTTTATACTTTTATTTCGATCATTAAAATTTGTACATACAAAAATATCTTTAAATATATATATATATATATATATATATATATATATATATATATATATATATATTTACTAATATGTCATATATATATATATATATATATTTACTAATATGTCATATATATATATATATATATACACACAAATAAAATAGGTAAAACACTATATTCAGGTGGCAAGGTAACAAGTGTTCCTCAACGCGCACCAATCACTGGCATCGGAAGAAGAGGTGAGGTACTAAAGAGAAGAAAAATACTTTATTTATCTTCAATCAGATTCTTACAGGCCGAGAACGTTTTTGCGCACGTGTCTACATTTTGACATAATTTCCATTCTCTCATTCAACGACGCCACATTGTCCTAATACGTAGCCATCGCCAACTTCTTCTCATGACACAATCTACAGCTGTTGCTACTCGTTCTACCGGATTTCATTCTCTTCAAAATGCTCCACTATATACTTGAACTCTTACCATATTTTTCTTTCGGTTTCCAGACATGGCCCGCCAGGTTCGTATTATACCTGCGCTTCTGCACCCTAAAAGAAGAAGCATGGTTGTACCAGCGTTTCTTTAAGGAACCCTCGGTACATCCGATGTAAACTTTCCTTTGGCCACTGTCATCACTAACCCTTGTTCGGTAAACTACACCCTCTGTGCAACGTACAGCGTTCAAAGAGCATCTATTTTTCACAATATATTACTTTCACTGTTTTTTTTTTTTAATTTCCTTTGTAGAGGAATTCCTAGATAACCAACTTCTGATCTACTCTCCTTCACTTTACTTTTTCTCACTCTCCTGAAGATGACTTATATGAGTCGAAAGGTTGGATATCAAAATCTAGAGTTAATTAAAGGTTACTTTGACATTTCTATATAAAAAGAATCAACATCTAAATTCAGCGCACTTTCATGTTTCTATATAAAAAGAAGCAAAGCTTAGAATAAATTCCAGGTTATTTCGACATTTCTATATGTGAATACGGAATCCAAGCACCAGGCGAGTGTAATTAAGCACATCCCGACGGGGCTTGAGTGCAGGTTATCTAGGAATTCCTCGACAAAGGAAATATTTGAAGAAAAAAAAGAAAGAATATATAGCAGCATTAAAGATGGAGGGGTATAACATCGACCTGATATATAAACCACAGGTAAATCTACGAATAAGAAACAAGAGGCCCAAGAATAAGAAAAGTTATTTGGTTCACACCTCCGCTCTTCAAAATGCAGGTGAAAATTAAGATTGGACATGTATATTTTTGCCTTTTAAAAAAATATTTCCCTAAATCCTGTAAATTGTCAAAGGTCTTTAACAGCAACTCCTGTAAAATTAAGTTATAGTTGTACTGGCAATTTAAGTATAATAGGGAGTCAAAATGCGAGGAATTTGGATATAAATACACAAAAAAAAGCAGTGAAAGTAATATACTATGTAACTGCAGGAACAAAAATAATTGCCCTTTTTGGACGGGGTGTGCTGCACAGAGGGTGTGGTTTACCAGGTTGAAGTTAGTGATGACAGTGGTCAAAGGAAAATTTACATCGGATAAATCGAGGGTTCTTGTAAGAAACGCTGATACAACCATGCTTCTTCTTTTAGGGTACACCACGCATATAAAATGACCAATGAAATGCTTTGAGGGAGCTGTTTCCAGGTCACTTGATCTCCTTACCTCGTCGCAACGGTGGATGGCCTTCCGGCTAGTCCGATCTCTCACCATGTCATTATTTTCTCTCGGGCTACCTGAAACCTGAAGCCTACAAACATTGACGAACAACAACTGACAAATTGAAGACCTTAGACAATTTATATATATATATAATTCTGTGACTTCCGTTAGCCTGTCCGTCACACTCACTAAAATAGCCATACATTGATCGATCGAAACCAAATTTTGGGGAGAAGTGCAAACAGATAAGGCGGTACAAAGTACAGTTGGCTTTACTAGGGTGCGTAGCTTAGAACAATAATTTTTCATTAATTTTTTTTTGAAAAATTAAAAGTTTTATTATTTAATAAGCAAAATATTCTCACTATTTTGAAAACAATTTAATGATTAAAATAACAAATACTTATTTAATAAAAATGCAATATTGTTTTTGCATATATTATCTTTAAGTGTTTATATATACAAGAATTCATTTTCCAGTTCGCACTGCATTTGCGAGAACTATAAACAAATCACAAGGCCAAACGCTTCAAAAAGTTGAAATTTGGTCCCAGAAAGAAATATTTACGCATGGCCAGTTGTATGTTGCATGCTCAGGAGTAAAAATAACTAAGAATTTATTCTTCGCTGTTAAAAAGGAAAAAAAAAAAACAATCTAGAAAAATATTGTTTACTATGAAGTTCTATAAAATTAAATTAAATTAAAGTAATTATTATAGTTTTTGTCAAAGTATTTTTCAAAATAAATCTACTTATTCAAATTTCATCGATTGGTTTGCGAAATTAAACGAAACCTAGAGTTTGTAAATCTCGACAAAAAATGTTAGCGATAAATTCAACGATACTAAATTCTGTGATGATTTCAATACGTGTCAGCGTTTTGCAAGAAAATTTTAGTTACAGAAAATTGCAGAAAATGACTCTTTGCGTAATGAAAACCTTCATAAATTGGATACAAAAATGCATAAAGAAAAAAGATCACCATTTGGAAGAAAGCAAATTAATGAAAATAGTAATGATAATAATAGCGGTTTCCTTATAAGGAAGCAATCCGAATTCATTGATCTAGCAGCCAGTGTTACCGCCGGTTGAAATTTGTTCAATTTTTTCTCTTAAAATAGTTTTTCAGGTTTCTCAA
Organism: Acanthosepion lycidas; assembly: GCA_963932145.1. Taxonomy (NCBI): domain Eukaryota; kingdom Metazoa; phylum Mollusca; class Cephalopoda; order Sepiida; family Sepiidae; genus Acanthosepion; species Acanthosepion lycidas. Next base: position 59,503,533 of record OZ010589.1, read on the forward strand.
GTTATCGCTCTTTCCAGTATTGATGGGAGTTTCCTTCCTAACCTTTTGTTTGAAACAGTGTAGAACGTTAACATTATGTTATTATTTTCTCTTCGTATTACATACATATGCTATCCATTTGAGTTTTTGCTGTTGTTTAGATTAATCAAGTGATGTGGTTTCTGTTATTTGGTACAGTTCTTTGTTTATGATTCGGTGACCAGGTTCGAGAGACGATCTACAGGCTTGATTCACTCGAAGACATTTTTAATAACTGATTTGAGAAAGCGGTTGTATACAGTGGACAGTTTATATATTTCTGAACGGATTTCGTGCTATGCATGCCATTTATATGAAAGTCCTCGGCCGATGAGTATATTTGTGAAAACGCCTCAACATTTTAGGTTAGCGTTGGTTAACAAAGAAAAGTGAAACAAACTATATACCTTTAGTTTATCGAAAACAGTTTTATAAATAAACAGTTTTTCTAAATAACTTTTAGTCTTAACCTTTTTTTTTTTTCAACTTGAAAAAATAATGTAGGACGTTTTATTGACGCACCCTCTACCTTCATTCGATGAAAATAAATTAAAAAAAAATTTCCAAGTCAGGTAAAAGCAATTCTTTTTGACGTTAAACAAATTTGGTGACGATGTCCTTAACCATAGATTTTATATAGTAGGTATTCCGAATATTTTTATATAGCAGATATTCAGTAAATTTTATATAGCAGATATTCAGTAAATTTTATATAGCAGATATTCCAAGGATTGTTAACCATGAGCACTCATGGTTATCCACTGGAATACCAACTCACACACCCGTCCCTATACATGGAATTGCAATCAGTTCTATTATGAGACGATATTTATGGCTTTGGTTGAGGGCAAACAAAGGAAGAATACGAAGTACAGAGTGACTTCATCACTTCCTGTTAAAAGAAAAGAAAGTAAGAAAAACAAATGGAGAGAAAAGCCTTCCAATGGCATTTAAACAACGACTTATGCATATGCATTTCAGTTTCAACCTTTTCGCTTTCTGAGTTGCCAATCCTTTGATGAATCTGTTAATGTTTTCTCCTCCCACTTTTTAACTCTCCAAAGCAAGGAAGTGAGTGTTTTTTTTTTCTTTTTTCTTTTTTTTTTTAATGTTAGTTGTTATGAAAAGGAGAGCAGAATGAAAGGAGAGCAGAATGAAAGAAGAGCAGAATTAGCAGTGATGAAGGAAGAGTGGGAATGGAGGAAGTAAGAGGAAGAAGCCAGCGCCTATACTGGTAAACGAAATGTCAACTGGTGCACGCAGGAGAAAAATAATGGCTCAGCGATTGCACACAACCACCACCCCCCAAAATTCAATAATAGCGTGACAACTTGATTTGGGTGTTTCTCCGTCTAATTGTAAAGATTTTCCCTTTTGCTTTTTTGTGTTTATGACAATATGTCGATCGCCGAGCATGGGGCGGAAAAGAGCAAATTTTGACTATAACAGATGGCAGACAATATGACAGCGGAATCCGACGACACATTGGAATAGCGAAAGATGTCTCTTATCTAAACAAAGTACTAAGGAACAAGATAATTTCGTTAAAAAGAAAGAATGTTGAATTGCTATGTAATCTAATTCCTCTGATATGGCAGTGAATGCTGATCAATTTCCTTATAAATTAAGAGGAGATTTCAGCCAACAGAGATGCCTGCCTACAGAAGGATGCTGAGAATACCATAGACGGAACATGTAAGCAACGAGGAAGTTTTAAGGAAACTGAAAACAAAAGGTACACATACTTGGAATCAGAAAAAAGACTGTTGAAATTTCTGGGACAGATAATGGGGCCAGAGGGCTTAGATAATTTGATACTGACAGTACATATTCAAGGCAAACAATATAGAAGAAAACTAGAGATTAATTAACCTAACAGCATCCTATACGGGAATATATAAACACATGTATGATATGATAGCTGTCGGCATCTTTAATCGAATAGGACTATTTATAGCATATATAAGTTAAGACAACGATTGCATAGAGAATTTATAATGTTCCTTTCATTTTACACTAAATCATACACGTGCGTCACAAAAGACATTTATTTGATTAAAATTATACGAAAAATAAATTACTATGTACAAATGAAAATATGATGCTACAAAATTAAAAGCAAATAAAGCATCAGTGTGTTCAGTCCCTGGGTCGGGCAGTGTGTACGGCTGAACAATAACTGAACAGTACTAAATAAAATAAGATCTACATGATATCCTGAGATGAGTAGTGGAACGAGAACTGTCTACTCTCGTAGATTAAATAAAGGGTTCAGTTCAGAATTCCCTGTAGGTTACTCAAATCGATATGCACCAGTGATCAGTCTAGCATTATTGTCCAGGCATATTACGTCCTTTCTTTTATCTATTTTCGGTTGCTTCCCATCGATAGCTACCTTCAGTTGATCTAATTGCCACCCTGGCAGGAGCTGGTGCTAGAAAAATCCTTTCCAATTTCACCATATGCACAATATCATTCTCTTCGTATATAATTTTGATATATTATTTTTATCTTCACCCAGCAAGGCAATAAAACCACTAAGACGCAATGAGCTATTGGGAATGAGAAAGAAAGAGAAGACTTTAGAAAGAACCGGAAACCCAATCCTAAACAAGGGATAGACCTTTATTCCTCTAGAACGTGGAGTAGTGTGGACTGAGCGACAGGTGAGGTTATCTTTGACCCACGAATTCTTGATTTCTCTGTCCTTATAAAGTATCCACTTTTCATTGCCATCACAAAATGTTTTATAATCGAGGCAATAAAATACGATCCAGTAAGTTTATTTGCTTATTTGCAAACCAACCATCAAAAAAATGCAATGAAATGTTTTTCAACCTTTGATTTTGGATATTTTCACTTTGTTGACCCGCGATTTATAACTGATTATTCTTAAGCGAGCCTCAATTCTACTAGTTCGACGCCCTGTTTTCAAAAAACAGCCTTATTATTTCAGGACTACCCCACCTTAAAGAATTGTAAAACCTTTCAAACCACTTTTGAAATATTCGATTATTTACAGTACCTTCTCCATAAACTGCACATATTTGGACAGAGGAGCATCATTGTTTCTTCGTTTTTAAATACAAAAGTATAATATTCTTAAAATGTTGTTTATTTTCTCCCATCTTCAATGTTATAATCATTAAACAACCACAAAAGCACCGATCTTGAGAAAATGTTTTTAAAACACACACTGATAAGACAGATGTCCAAATATAACGAAACGCGATCATTTAAAATGAAGTTAGCTAAAACTAATAGCAACGAAACAGGATATTTTTAAAGCCGAATACACTTTGAAAACTGCTATCTATCTATCTATCTATCTATCTATCTAAGTCTGTTAATTGCCTATCTAGTTTGGGATAAAACGATTTAAAGAAAGTTTATCTATCTATCTCTCTATCTATCAGTAGTGGTTTGTAAATATAACTTCAAATATGTCAACACAGTAGGTAAGAATATGGAAAATCTTGTTTAATGATCCAACTCTAGAACAGCGAACATAAAAATAATGTGGGAGGCAAGTTGCGGCCATCGTTTCTTGAGAGCTCATCTTTGTCGACCAATGTTAAATATTTTGGGAAACGAAATCGCTTGAATTCAAACTGAAAAGTCCGTTGGAATAATGAGACTACGGGAATGAACACATTTCTCTTAATGCCAACCGAAATTAAGATAGTTGCCCCAGTGTCATGCAGAAAAAAACTGCCTTATTGCTCAACGTTTGAGAGTTTAGATTTCAACACACGTCCTAAATTTTAGTTTAAGCCTTTCGGATGGAACTTGTGTAGCCCCAGTGTCATACAGAAAAGAACTGCTTCGTTGCTCAACTTTTGAGAGCTTAGATTTCAACACATGTCAAATTTTAGTTTAAGCCTTTCAGAAGGAACTTGTGTAGCCCCAGTGTCATACAGAAAAAAATTGCTTTATTTCTCAACTTTTGGGTGCTTAGATTTCAACACATGTCCTGGATTTTAGTTTAAGCCTTTCAGAAGGAATTTGTATAGCCCAAGTGTCATACTGAAAAAACTGTTTTATTGCTCAACTTTTGAAAGTTTAGATTTCAACACACGTCCTAAATTTTAGTTTAAACGTTTCAGGAACTTGTGAAGCTCGAAAGGTTTGAGAAACTCAACTGTGTTCAGGCCAAGCTATTCAGTGTCCATTGAAAAAAGAAGGGACAATGGACTTATACAGTTTAGCCTCCCTGCGAACCTGTTGATTGAGAGCGAGATGAGGGCCATTGCACAATTGTGAGGGTTGAAATCGCCTAGATGAGTCTGAAATTTTAGTTGAAGACATTTTGGAGGAAATCTATGCTGCTCTTAAAAATTTTAGAAACTGACCTGGATCCTGAACAACCTCATCTATGTCCATTGATGCAACAGAATCAGTGGACTCGTATAGTTAACCCTCCCCAGAAACGAGACGAGTTCCATTGTACAACTTTTGAGGGTTTAGGTTTCCGAGACAGGACCTAAATTTCTGTTGATGTTTCTTAGGGTGGGGTTCCTTATACGGCACTAGAAATTTGAGAAACTCAGCTGGATTCTGAACAGCTTTATCACTGCACATTGCAATATCTTTGCGTTTCTTTCGTCGACTACTTTATGCTTTGAAGCAAAAATACCTCACTCACGGAGACACTAGTATTTACTGCAGTTTGTGGTCACATTTTGCATGTAAAATATACATAAAAGCATCAAGTTTAATCCCGGCCTTTTTCAGTTTCTGTTCACATTTCCGAGATAAGTTATTGTAATTATTTGCACTATTTACATTGGACTCCTCATCTTCGTTGCAATATTCACGACGTTTTCTTCAGATGATTGGCATTTCGAACCGAATCCTTTAATTCGTCCACCAGAGTAGATTCTACTAGTTCCACGTGCCAAAGATACATGGCCCAGAGGATGAAAGCTTTGGCTTTGGCTTTGGCTGAATCCAATTACTTGACCCAAAAAGTTATGAGGTTCAATACCTGGAACAACATAGTGGAGCACAAATTTGGAGAGTTAAAGTTAGAGGGAGATAACTGACACTGAGACATTAAAAAGGGGCATGGCACGCGGAACTAGAACAATCTGCCCTGGTGGACGAAACAAAGGGTTCGGTGCAAATTACAGCTGTGGGGGTACAATGGCTGAAACGTCGTTTTTAAAATGTGGTAATTATTTCGTTATACTAAAAAAAAACTGTTTTATCCAGAATTAACCGCTGAGAACCTCCAGTCACTTTAGGGGTCAACAGTAGCTCTACAGTTATCTTTTCTGCATGCATACCAGTTTGCCCCCAATAAAGTAACTTTCTGACCGTAATACTATTCTACTAAACTAATTCTATTTCAAGTGACCTACGGTGACACCAGGGCTTGATTTTAACATTATTCGCCTTATTATATGCGAGGTCCATTTTGT
>OZ010589.1:59513973-59518973 GCA_963932145.1 Acanthosepion lycidas
AGAAATAAAATAGCTATTTTCCAAGCGTAGCTTAGATGCGACACAAGGCCGAAAGTATGGGACATCTAGTGAGGATCGAACTCACTACACATTCGTAATTGTTCTAGCGAACAAAGCTTGCTAACCATTACACCACCTCGAGGTGCCTGCATCAGAAAAATTAAAAGCCCGATTTTCTTAATTTATCAGTTTTGAAAGTTATAAATCCATGTATTATAGCTTTTAAAACGGACATATTACAAAAGTATAAACGGCATCCATCAGCAAGGCTTCTGATCAGGAGATTGAAGTTTTTAAGGAGCGTGGGGCCACCTATTAATTGGTGTTGTTCCCAGGTTCATCCTGACCCTGTGTGGTAGCACCTGTTAGGGTCCCAGCTGCGGGCGAATAGTGAGCCTCCAAATAAAACACTATGAAAGTATAAAAATCTCAATAATACATTTTTATATAAACAATGACCAACAATACATATTAATAGTAAAATGACCAACAACACATTTTTAAAGCACAGTAGTCAACAATACATTTTATCAATAGTTGAAATTATACAATTACGTAGTAAATATATTTAGTTGAAGCCATAAAATTGTGTTCAGATTATTTAGATTTCGGCATTAAATAACCCATAGAGGTGTCGATATGCAGCTAAACAGAAGCAACCTACCAAAAAAAGGATATATATATAATACATATAAATATATTAAAACAAGAGGCGGACGTGTAAAGAAAAAATGCTTTTAAATGATGAATATACGAAATTATAAAATATATATATGTGTGTGTGTATATATATATATATATATATATATATATATATATATATATATATATATTATAACAAAAGAAAATCTTACAAGTTATCGTTTCTCCTTCAGAGCTCAGTCGAAGACAAAAAATGTAAACTATTTAAATTATAAGAAGCATCTCTGTTGATGAGCAGCTGTAGTTGGAGAGCATCATGTCCGTGTGTCGAGAGGATTATTTATTTCTGTGCTTTTTTTATGGGGACATCCAAATCGTCTTGAGAGTAGCACCAAGATTTATTTTAATCAATTCACCCCCAGGCAGGGAGCAGTGGGCTCCTGGAAGTGAAAGAGAATGAAAAAAACTTTAGAAGGAATCGTGGACCCAATCCTAAACAGGGAACAAGCCACTACTCCTGTTCCAAAGACCAAGGAGGTGTGCAAACCAGGCGATAGGCGAACATATCTAATCCCATTGAGAAGAAAAAATAATAATAATTAGTAAATAAAATTTCTGAGTTTCAGCCGGTGACGTTAGGATTATAGGGATAAAGTAGTCTTTAGAAGCAACCGGAAAGCCAGTCCTAAACAGGAAACAAGGGACAAACCTCTACACTTATTCAACAGACATGGGTTTGAACCAGGCGATAGGCGAACCTGTCTGCTCCTATTGAAGACTTTAAAACACCCTCAATGGGAGACCAATTCAGCAGCACTGAATTTGAAGTTGTTCCTAGCTGCGTGGATATGGAAGGATCTATATATAAAAACTTGTCATCTTACCTCGCACATTTAGCTGTGATCATGTGCATGTTATAGTGTTTTTATTCTTTTAATAATAATAATAATAATAATAATAATAATAATAATACGAAGAAAAAGAACTAAGTAGGTCTTCTGTCGGGACTCCCCCCTCCCATTCATAGGGCTTTCAATTTCGCATATATAAGGAGACACAAGGCGCTATTTTACTATACTCTGTATTTCGGCAGTTTCCATCTGGCTCGGAACAATTAGGACTCCATCCATTGTCCAGTATGAGGGATCTTTTGCTGTTCATTGCTACAAATCGAGTTTGTTACATTCTGACATTGACCACATCTAACAAGCTGTTACCGTTGTATTCACCATAACCCTGGAAGGGGTGGCTACCGGGTGTCATGCTTTGCCAAAGGCTAACTCGTGATTTGTTCACGAAGCTGCGGATTTCATTGTTTTCTTCTTGTTTTCTTCTTTTTATATATTTCGTTAAATATAACGGACAAGGAAATTTTATTTAATTTTTCTGGCCTTCTTACTTTTTTTCTGTTTGGTGGTAGTAGTGGGATTAAAGGCGTACGAAAACTGTTCATGTCGTCCATTGTCCCAAGCGCTTTCCGACACTTTCTGGACCATTTACAGTTTTGTATTTGTATTGTTTCTTTTCGTTTTCAAAGAAAGGTTTTTGCCCGAATATCTACTACATATATATATATATATATATATATATATATATATATATATATATATATATATATGTAAACTGCGTCTAGAGATTATATGCAAGTTATGAATTGGTATAAAGTGTTGCGTCTTTAATGTTTAAAGTTCTATTATGATGTTTAGATTCTACTCAATATTATTAACTTAGATATATATAGTGATAGAGAAAACTATTGTTTTTCGTTGGAAAAAAAGTTAACAAAACAGACTAATTTGACTGTCAGTAGTTTATTTGCATCTATTTATTTTGATACATTTACATTATTATACCTTGTAAAACTAATGTAAAAAAATAATATGAAAAGATTTTAGAACAAATTCGTCAATTTCTTAAAGGAAAAACACAAAAAAAACATTTTATTTTAAAAATAAAAGATATATTAACAAAAAATAATAAGAACCTCCTAAAATTTATTGCACAAATGCTCCTTTCTTTTCAATAATTCTCAGCAGCCTACTGTCAACATCTGATGCTAGATTTGCAATTTTAGCGGCTGGTAAGTTGTTTGCAGCAACTTTAACTGCCTTCCAGAGGTCACACTTGCTGTTGAATTGCCTTCCATTAGAATAAATATCTCTCTTGAGGATGCTCCACAGGTTCTCAATGGGATTCAAGTCACAGCTATTTGAAGGCCAGTCCATAAGAGAATCTTCAACAAATCCCTTTTCTTTCAACCAGGACTTAGTAAACTTTGATGCATGACTAAAGATCATAGATCTACGCTAAAGAAAATTCCTCTAGAAAATCACAGTAACTTTTGGAATTCATTTTAACCCCATCTTTCAGTTTAAATGGACCACGAGCTCATTACCAATAATCCCAGCCTATACCATGATCTCACCGCCGCCTTGTTGGCGTTTAAAATTTTTCTTGAGTCATGTTGCTTGCAAACCAATTCTCGAGCCCATCCATCGGGCCCATCGAGTGTGGTCCTTGATTCGTCTGTAAAAAGCACTTTACTGAAATCAGTTTTCATGTATTTTTTTGCCCACTGCAATCTTCTTATGTTTTTTTTTGTTTTGTTTTTTTTTTAAATGGGTTTCTTTATTTGATTTTTTACATCAGCAGTCTTCCTTAATGCTTTACACCTTGTTTCCCTTGACACCATAGGAGCTCCAGTGGCCTCAAATATGAATGCACTTGATGCATTTGGGTTTCTTATTAATTCTCTTCGGATATGTGATAGATCTCGCTTTGTTAAATTCCTGAATTCAGCCTGAGACTTTTTTCCTTGGATAAATTACCATTTGACATATTTTCTTGATTGTTCGATGATTCCTCTTCAAATACTTAGAAATTTGAAGCGAAGACTTTCCTTTGCTAATTTCTTTGATTATATAGTTCTTTTCATTCATTGTTGGTTCTTTTTTACGAGCCATAATACTAAATTCTAGATCTTGACACTGCAAATTGCTATAATTACTGAAAAAATACTAAATATCAATCTGAAATTGAAAATTGGGACTTAATTGTTTTCATGCTTACTCGCTATACATAATAGTACAAATTATTTCATTGGATAACACATATCTATGAATTTTATATAAAATATTTGACAATACCTCTTTTGCATATAATCTCTAGAGGCAGTTTATATATATATATATATATATATATATATATAAACTTTCTATCTCCTGTATTAAGCACTCTTCTCTAATAAATATATTTACTTTTGACTATATAATATATATGTATATATATATATATATATATATATATATATATATATAAAGAGAGAGAGAGACAGCGACAGAGTGAAAGTTCATATATATATATATATATATATATATACGTTCTGTCTCCGATATTAAGCACTTCTCTAATAAATATATTTAGTTTTGACTATATAATATATATATATATATATATAGAATATATATATATATATATATAGAATATATATATATATATATATATATATATATATATATATATATATATATATAAACTTTCTATCTCCGATATTAAGCACTCTTCTCTAATAAATATATTTAGTTTTGGCTCTATATAATATATATATATATATATATATATATATATAGAACGTTTATATATAGAGAGAGATAGAACGTTTATATATATATATATATATATATATATATATATATATATATATATATATATATATATATATATATTCACTCATACACGCATCACGCAACAACGCACGTGTGTTTCTGTAAATAGACACAAGATTCCGGATTTAATTTCATTTTAAATTTTGAATTTACCCAGGTAGGGAGTGTTTAGGGGTAGAGCTATAGCTATGTAATCTATTGAAACCTCACTCGACTCCAGCTGCATCAGTCGCTGCAGAGGAAGTAACTGCTTCTCTAAGGTTAGATAGTTTTCAAGCGGCAGTACAGAGGGCGTACTGTTGTTCACACCAATAAGCAAAAAATGAAAATAAAAATATAAAAAAGATGAAAGGAAAGACAAAAACAAAAAAAAAATCAAATGCCTTCATATTCTGGGATGATTCCGCCCCCGCCCCGCACTTCTGGGTGTACATTTCCTGAGTGCATGCTAGTACAGTTAGGATCATTCGATGCAACGTGAACAAGACATTGCCGATCCTAGTTCGATGCATGATTTACTAATCTTCTTTCAACTACAACTACCTACGGCCACATCACGTTGAAACATCGGTTCACGTATGATTGCCGAAGTTAAGCAACGACGAGCCTAGTCAGTACCTAGATGAGTAGCGGCTTGAAAATATCAGATGTTGTAAAGCTTGGATGTGTGGTTGGTGTAATTCCGAGTTCAAT
>OZ010589.1:59521473-59626473 GCA_963932145.1 Acanthosepion lycidas
GCTATGATAAAGTTGGATTGACGAAACGCGTCGTAAACGAGTAAGATATATTTTCCACTGCTTTTTTTTATCCAAATTGTCTTATCTTCAGAAATATTCTGAGAAACATAACATAGCAATATATATATATGTGTGTGGGTGTGTGTGTGTGTTTGTTTGTGTGTATATGTGTGTTTGTTTTTGTGTATATGTGTGTATGTGCGTCGCCCACGTGTGTGTGTAAGTGTTTGCGCGTGCCTACAGAGCGACACCTTGCCAGATCAGATATTAGGTTGGTGCAAAAATAATGACGTAATAATGTCGTTTTTTGACGTATTTTTTAACGTCAAAAAACGACATTATTACGTCATTATTTTTGCACCAACCTAATAGATAGGTATAAATGAATCTATACGGATAGATAATACAATCGAGTTTAATACATCGAAGTGGAAGTTTCATCTGACATGTTGCTTTCATTATTGATAATCTTTAATAAAAGCTCCCGGTTTGAAATTTATCGTTTCGATGAAAAAAAAAAAGAAAAGACAGGCAACCCCGTTTCCCTTCTTTGCTTTCCTTCCTAACCTCCTTCCCTCCCTCCCTCCCTTCCTTCCTTCCTTCCTTCCTTCCTCTATCCTTCCTTCCTTCCTTCCCCGGCAATTCACGAGTTGACATCCACACTTTGGTTATCAGTTCTTATTAATAAATGCTCAGTCCAACCAACTGACATAACACTAAGCCCTTGTTCTATTAGTTTTGCATATTTTCATTTGTTGGGTGTTTTGGTCACGTGACTCATATTTTGATAGATGCTAAACTGCATAGCAAAGGCTGAGTCATAAGTAATTTCCGTTTTGGGGAACAATTGTAATGACGAAAGGATCATCCTAACTATAGATTATACGGAGAAGTAGTAAGAATAAATTTGGATCACCTTCACATACCTTAATCTTTTTAACGGCAGTGGCAGCGTACACCGTGGATTAAAGGAAAAATGTTATTCTAGTTCAGGACAAATGAAGCCCGCATACAGCATAAATAACAGAGGAAGTCATTTTAGAACTTTACAAGTCATATTTATGTGATCTTCCTCTAACCAAGTATTACGTTTTCCGATCGCTGCAAAACGCTTTGATGCTGAATTTTTTTGTCGAATGAAGGCCAGACTCAAGAGTTCGTTGAAAAATTTACACATCAAAAACTGTGGCATTTTACGCATAAGGTATCAAGGAGCTGCAAAAAAAAAGGGCATGTCTGTCGGTCGGTCGGCCAACCAGCCGGTCATGCGTCGGTGCCGGCGCTCGGACAACGTGCGGGCGTGCCACAGGCAGACCACGGCTACGCTCAGCTGTCCGTCTTTGCAAATAATGACGAATATATCATTGCAGCAAGTGTCATTATGCTTAATTTTTGGAAGAAAAAGGCTGATTAAATAAATCTGGCAGCTGATCTCGAAAACGAACTTCAATCAGTTGTTAACTGGGGCAAGAAATAACTTGTAAATTTAAACGCTTCCAAAACGATACTGCCATGCATCATAGAGAACCATTTTTGACCGTCATCTGCACGGCTGATGCTAACCTCCAGGAGAGCAATTCACTGTACCTCACTGGCCTCACTTTTTTTACTTATATGAAGTGAGGCGATTATATTGAATGAATTTCTAGGTCTGCTGCTAAGAAAGTTGATTCATTGCGTCGTGCTAGACTGTTCGTCTTGTCAGAATCCATTTTTCACATTTATGTATATACCATTTGGCCGTGCATTGAATATTGCAGCCATATCTGGTCTGGGGCTCTGGCTATATATCTCGAGATTCTCGAGAAAATCCAAAGAAGAGTCTGCAATGTTATCGGTCCTGACCTGGCATTTCGACTTCAGTCACTTTCCTACCATCATGAGGTAGTTTCTCTCCGTCTTTTTTAAATAAATATTTTCATGGCAATTGTTCTTAAGAGCTCCCTTCCTTGATACCTCGACCACATGAATTTAATCGTACTACTAGATTGGCAGTTAGGTCTCATCGTTTTATTCTTGAACTAGCTAGATGTAACCGTAAGTTCTATTCTAATAGTTCTTTCCCTCGCACTTCTCACCTTTGGAACTTTCTCCCGATTTATTTGCTTTCCTGTAACCTACAATTTTCAAAAATGTAAATGCAACGTCAATCGTCAGCCTCTGTCTCCCTAAACCCTGTTCTTTTATTGTCCTTTCTCCTCAATAAAATCCTTTCATTCTCTTCCACTCTCAGAAACCCTTTGCAATTTAGTGACATTATCGCCTTACTTGGGGTGAAATGATTTAAAAAAAAGGGAAGATATATAAAAATGGAATTTATTTATGACTTATTTAACACAGCAAACACGATATATATATATATATATATATATATATATATATATATATATATATATATATATATATATATATATATAAGAAATAATCATACATAGAATCAATCAGCAATATTAATGCGATTAATGGCGAAATCACTTCGCTAGTAGAAACATAATGTATGCATTAAAATACTGAATGATGTGATCCTCATTTATAAAACTGTTGTCAGATGTTTCTAGTGTATATTTTTTTAAGTTAAGCAAGTATTTTCGAAGATCCATGTCTCCATCATCAGGATGTAACTTCTTTAAAGTTAAAACTTGAAGACGAAATAATTGTTTGTAGACCGAAAGATGTTTTTATAAGAGTGTGCTAGTTATTGACGGTTGTACAATCTCGGAATAGAAGTAAACAGACAATAACATTTTCTTGGTGTATTTAGTATGTGAACACATACACTAAATATACCATAATTCAAGAAACTTATAAATTTATACGGATTTCATTTGGATAATATCATAAAAAAAATATAAACGATGTTACACTTGATAACGCAGACAGGAGTTATTTTAAAGAAATATATCAAAACTTTCATTTACGTTAATGCTTATATATATATATATATATATATATATATATATATATATATATATATTGGAATAATGCTTTGTTGCCACAGAATGAATAGATAGATTTGAATAAACACAATTTTATGCTTTTTTTTTAGTGGGTGGGGGACCTATGAAACTTTTCGGCCAACACTTCTCAACACTTCTTCAGGGACAGATCGTTGGGACAACTGAAGTAATGAAAATTAGACTGTAAATATACGGGAAAATTCTTGGAACAAGTCATATATATATATATATATATATATATATATATATATATATATATATATATATATATATACATACAGGGTTATGAAAAAAAGAAAGACGAGATTTTGGAAATTTAATAAAAACCAATACTAAGAGACAGAAACCCATTCAACATAACTGGATAGGAAAAGATTCAAATTTTATTATTTTATGGTTACACTTCGCAAAATGCAGTACACAAAACGACTTTTCTTATGTTGTCATTTTAAGGGTTGTCACAAATTAGAGCAATTTAAATTTATACGAAAGCTAAAAAAATTTTTTATTGCGTGTATGTTTTTGCCAGTACGTGTATACATATTCTTTCTACATACATATATATTACATTATTATAAGGAAACTTATATAGTATACATATACACTTTGTATGGTGTGTATGTCTGTGTGTAAGGTTTGTATGTGTGTGTATGCTTGTGGTCCGTTTAATGTGTTTTGCTAGTATGTGTGTATATATTATAATTATATGTACGCACTTAGTATGGCGTGTCTTTAAGTGTGTGGGTTATGATTTGTGTAGTGATGGTTGAAATTTGTCTATGAAGTTTTTTCTTGTATTTTGTAATAAGGGTAATCGTTTATACTTTGTTGTATTTGTGGATGTGTTGTGACAAAGAGTTTTCTGTTATCTCCTAATTTAATGTGGCTATTGTGCAGGGAGACTCTGTTGTTTAGTGCTTGAGTGATACCTATATAGGGTTTGTTGCATTTTGCGCATCTGAGTGCATAAATTATATTTTTGGATTTACAGTTTTTCTTTGTCGTGAATGTTATTGTGGGGTCTTCCAAATAATAGGAGTTTCTCTCTATAATTATATCACACACCCCACTTTTTTTCTTGTTGCATTTTATGACCCATTGTATTGTGTGCTAACTAAATTTGGATGAGGCTAATACGTGTTTTAGGTTGTTTTTTTTTTTATTGGATTTGTTTATCATTATTTTGGTTGGTTTTAGTATATCATCCTTGTTAAGTAGATCTAGTTTTCTTGTTATTTCTGTAAATATTTCTGGATTGTTCTTGTATGTTGAGATGTATGCTAGAATTAGTTTGTTGTTGCGTTTCTTTGGGTATTTTTTCGGCTAGTTCGAAACCCTTGTTTATTAGTGGTGTAGGTATCCTCGTTTTTTGACACTTTTACGTAATTCCTTCTACGCAGGTTTTTCGGAGGTGTTTGTCGGTCACTATTGTGCAAATCCTACATGCCAAGCAACAGGGGGATGGATTTTAGACAGCTTTTTCATTGATGGTTCTTGAAATGAAGATATTGTTGGGTGACTGTAGGTTTGTGGTAGATATCCGTGATAATGAGATTATTTCTATATTTTGATGAGTATATCTAAGAACAGCAGTTCTTTAAAATTATGTTCATGGGTAAATTTAATCTTCGGGCGTAAGTTTTGTAGTAAATTGTGTAATTTGTTAATATTGCCCAATGAGGATTTCCAGAAGATGAAGCAGTCATCTAAGTAACTCTTCCAAGATTTAGTAAAGTGTGTTTTTATATTTTCCCTATATTTTTGTTCTATTTTTTCATAAAGGTTTTTTCTCTAGATAAGATAAGGTTAGGGTAACATAGGTTAGTGCCAATTTCGTTCCCATCGCAGTACCTAGGGTTTGGATATAATAGTTTAGTTTTTGTTATCAAATACGAAATATTTGTTTAGGATTAAATCTATACTATCAATAAATTCCTTGGTGAATCTGGGATGCAGTATTTCCGGTTGTTTTTCAATCCAGAATGACATTACCTGCTTACCTAAAATGAGATTGTCTGTTTATATATATATATATATATATATATAGGTAACTATACTCGTTTCGAAAAACCCTCGAATTTTTGATTTGCCAATAATCAAATCAATCCGGACGGAAAAAAAGGTTTTAAAAAAAGAAAGAGCTAGAAACATGTAAGTCTGTCGAAAAAAATCGCACAGATACAGGTTCAAAGCCCAAAGGAAAAACCCCGACACGAGTAAACAACTAACAAAAGAGCTCAATTAGAGCAGACCTAGATAAACCTAGTGAGCCAGACAAACCCTACCTATATATATGTTCTTTTTATATATATATATATATATATATATATATATATATATATATATATATATATATATATATATATATATATATATATATATATATATATATATATATATATATATATATATATATATATATATATATATATATATATATATATATTTATTTTTTAATTAATTAAGATAAAAAGAAAGAACAGTAATATATATAATCCAGTATTCTTTTATTTATATAATGTCATCCACAGACAGACTGTTTCGCAGCTCATCAGTGCGGCTAGACATCCGGTTGCCTGTAGCTAGGATCAAAACCCGACTGAATTGGTACCAGGCGGATATTCTACCACTAAGCTGTCGGCGCACGGTCGGGATGAAGGTGTATTTTTAGCGCATTTATTTTTGGAAACACGCCCAGTATACTATCTTAAAAGCCTCCCTATCAGGCGGCATTTACTCTAGCTCCTGTCGAGGGTTCTTGATTGGGTCTTCGGTTTTTTCAGGAGTTTGGGAGTCCCTAAGTCTCTGTATATTCTCAGTGATGTAAACTTTCCTGGCTGTCGTTTGATCTGAGTTTTCATTTGCACGGGACTTTTTTTTCTTCGTTGAAGTCTTGGTTCTTTTGATTGCATTCTACTCCTCTCTTAACAGAGATTTCTTTTTGAGTGGCATTCTGCTGCCGTATGAGATAGGCAACATTAAACTACAGAACAACTCAAAATTGATCGCTGCATTTAAGTATTAGATCAATATTTAAGCTTACTTTTTCAAGTTCAACGATAATTTTTCTGCTGCCACTTAATTTAAAGAAAATTTGATGTGCGTAGGTCCTTACTTTCCGTACAAACAATTATTTCATGGGTGACTTTCGCTTGTTTTCGCAATTAATTCCTATTAGACCCAACTTTACTTCCACTTTATAAAAATTGTTATCGTACAAAAAAATTCGTCGCAAAAAATAACGTAAAAAAATCGCCGAAAACAATCGCAGTAATAAAAACTTGTGAATCCCAAATTTCTGTAACATCAGCCATTGAAAAATGTGACACAGTGACATTCGCATTTATTACACACACAGACACACACATACACACACACACACACACACACACATATATATATATATATATATATATATATATATATATATATATATATGCTATTAGATGTGTTTGCATTTTCTGATTTTTTCCATACTTCGAGTGAATTGATTAAAAGAAATAGGTTTGTATTGACCACTATTTTTTGTCTCTGTGATGGAAATAGTAAATTTTAGATATTGTGTGTGCATATACATACATATATATATATATATATATATATATATATATATATATATATATATATATATATATAAAACCTGCATTTTTGAATTTCCAAATCTTGAGTACACCACAGCTCATTAATTGAAAGAGCCTCCCCTTGATACGATAAACAATATCAAAATTCGTGCAACTAAGGCGTCTCAACATATATAATTTGACTCAAGTAAACTTTCCTTTCTTTCTTTGAGATAGTTCGCCATTGTCGCTATATTTCATTTTCCTGACCAGCGTGTGAATGAATTTGCCACAGGCAGACATTTTAAGAAAATATCCCCTCTTATGCGTAAACAGTATGGTGTTCCATTAAGTCCAGAAACCAACACCATAAATAATTCCTATTCCTTCGAAACCGAGTTGCCTTATCAAAGGGTCATGGCAGATATCTCCCCGGAATATACAGCATGAGTCATCATTCTCGGTATTCAAACTTCTATTTCAGTTAGAGCCTCATAAGTCTACTTTTGTTGATGAATATCGATCATATAAATGACATTAATGTGACCTCATCCATGTTTATAGTGGTCCTTCCTTCACGAGGAGCCATGCGAAATGCACGGCGATCTCTTTTCGATTTCTGACTGCCATTATTTTCTGTGGTAGACTGATTGCCAACCAGGGTTATAGGACCCAGTTTGTCCAGCTGTTTAATCCATAGAGGTGAAGATATGAATTTATCCTGTTCGCAAGTTTATCTGCGTGTAACGAGCCCGAATGGAATTTGAACCCTGCTCTCCAGTTTCCCATTCCAAATCGTTATCCATCGCACCACAAGATTACAGCACCTAATATTGACAAGCGGCCATGCATTTATGTACTGACCAACGTGGCTTAATTTTGGTGATTGACCGAATACCGGTCTTCCAACGATTTTACTAGTTTATAATAGCATAAGACTTGTAGGTTCATTACGACCCAAAACGTAAGGACTACCTAAAACTCATAAGATGATCTACCTGTATGACTTATCTTAGCCGTAATTGGCTCTTCGTAACATCACACTGATATATTAGCCGAATTTTTTTACTCTGTCTTAAGGATTTTTTGTTTTCTTCATGGCATCCTGAACAGCGAAATCGATGCTGCAAATTGTCTTCTGTGTTCATTCGATATTAAGAACATATTCGCGAATACTCTAATTGACGAGGACATCTGCATCTGTACTGAAACCTTAGACAGAAGCGTTTTATATTGTCCACCCATTCTTGGACGAACGATTAGTGAATTAATGACGCTTGTTCTACTTTCTGTTGAATTAGTTTCAGTAGCATTATGTATCAACAAATTGATGACTATGGCTATGGATAGTCCTCTAGGACCAATACAGGCAAATATATTTATAGGCTTTTATCGGCAACATTTATTTCATCAGATCAACAAACCATTCATTTCCGTTATGTTGATGAAACATTTGCTGTGTTTTATGGTGGAACTAGAACTTTAGTGTGTTTTTTTTTCCTCTAAATTCTGTTCTTATAATATGAAAGTAAAGAGTGACAGCTTTCTATCCTTTTTGGATGCTTTAGTAGAGATTACGAATTTTGGCTTTATAACCAATGCTTATTGGAAACCTACTTATTCTAGATAATACCTGAAAAGGAATCTTGGTCCATGTCGTCTTAACGATCTCTCTCACCTATAATATTCCTTCTAAATTGGATTTCATCAAGTCTGTTCTTGCTAATATTGGCTATCCGTCAGATGTGGAGGAAAATTTATTGGAAAGAAAGTTGTTCTTTTTCTTTCTTAAAACAAAATATTCAGACCTCCTAAATACACGAGCTTACGACCATATCACGTTGAAACACCAGTCCTCATACCATCACTGAAAATAAGCAACGTAGAACCTGATCAGTACCTCGATGGGTAAGCTTGGATGTGCAGAGAGTGTAAAGAATAAAGACTAGGAATGAGAAATCGAAGAGTTGAGTTCGAATTCCAATCGGGTTCGTTATATTCACTTACGTTCAAATACCCTTGGGAAAAGGCTGAATTCTCTTCTTCTCCTCCAAGCTATGGGTTAAATAGTAAGACTTGTATCAAAAAATTATTATCTACAAAAAATTTCTTTCAATCTAAAAATTTTTTCTGGCTTTAAATAACCTGCAAAACGTTGATAAGTCGTAAAAAAAAACAAATATATTAGTTTATTAGTGTCATATTTATATTAAGTCATTTAATTCCCTATAAACGTTTACCAAATTCCTATCAATTTTTCTTTGTATCAAGAAGTCAATAAAAAGATAATATAACGCCGACAATTCATAAAAAATATCTGAGGAACAAGCAAAAACGTATTCTTGGTTTATATCTATCTATTTATCTATATATAACACTGTAACCTCATTTTTTCCAACGGTAGCCCTTGTTATTTTCTATTTTCTTACGCCTAAAAAGTATGAAAAAATGGCTAATATTTCCTTCAAACTTTGTATTTGTGACCAGAATAATTATATTTCTGAAATTTACCTATTACCATTAGGAAAACTGGTGAATGTGAACAGTCTCGTCCACATAAAGAAGGAACAAAACGACATATGAGTCAAAAATAGTATTTATTTACTCTAGAAGAAAGACTAAATTATTTTCACAAATCAGTCCCCGGATATACTCTAATCATATTTTTGTTATATGATCCTTGGTAACGGTGTTCAAAATCCAGTATCTCGTGGTGAAAGCGCTCGCCTTGCCCATCTGATGCGCTCATGTTTTTTAGTGAATTTATCAAGATGAACGTCAAGAATATGGACCTTTAGGGCCATATTGCAACTTGCTTTGCCGTAGTTCTTCACCAGACTCTCAACAAGTTCCACATAGTTTTCAGCCTTTGGATTCCTCAGGAATTCTCCATCCTAGTGAGCTTCATGTCGGGAATCCTTTTTACTCTATGGTCTTCTTTATTTGTGGTCTGTCGAAAACACCGGCTTTGACTTTTGCCGCAGGCAGCTTGGAGAAGAATTCTTGAAGGTACTTGAAGGTTGCAGATTCTTAATCTCAAGCTGTGAGAAATTCTTTCGTAAGTCCCAATTTTAAGTGCGATGGAGGAAACAATTCTTTCCGCGGGATACCAACAGTGGCTCCAATTTGACTTTGTTCCTCCCTACACTGAGCTTGTTCCATTGTGGACAATCCATGAAGTCTCTCCCAACTGTATTCTTCATATATCAAGGCGTCTAGCAAGATCTTGACACTGATGTCTTCCTCTGAGTTGCACTGAGTGAACCAGAGGAAGAGATGGATACATGTTCCCATTATGAAGCAGCATGGCTTTGAGGTTCCTAGATGAGCTGCTGATGAAGAGGTACCCTTTGCTGGGACTACAGGCAATTCCAATTGCCTCAAACAGATAGGTCACATTATGGCAGAACTAAAGCTCATCTTGAAAGGGTGAAAAAGCTTGAAAAACCCTGATGACGCTTTCTCTGACCTGCGACTTGCACACTTTCTTCTAACAAATTCTACTGCTTGAATTTCGACGCCAAAGGCTCGGCATTGGACTTTATGAGATCAAGTTCTCTGATCGCATCGTTGAACTCTTTTTGCTTGAGGTACAATGGGTTTCTCTCCTCAGCTGAGCCTCTATAATTTGGATCAATGACTTCATCCTCTTCTGAATTGCTATTCTCTTCTGTAAACAGCTGCTCTCTCTTTGGAGGAGTGTATACGGGGAGCTCAGAAAAGTGTGGCACTGAGGTGTGATCGATGACAGAAGGTCTAGATATATGATATCAGGCGCATTCTTGCCAGCTCGACGTTTGGAAGATTCCACCATGCAGAAGAAGCAATTACTTCAATAGTCAGTTGGTTTAGTCCAAATGTGTGGTATTGCGAATTTCATGATTGTATTTTCCCCTCTGTAACATCCTGCAAAAGACTAAAATAATAATATGAGTATAAAAATATTAGGTTGGTGCAAAAATAATGACGTAATAATGTCGTTTTTTGACGTTAAAAAATACGCCAAAAAACGACATTATTACGTCATTATTTTTGCACCAAACGAATATATTTCGCCCATTCTAAAAAAATACATTTTTGTTTTTAAAATTTTTTTAAATCGTGCTTTCGATATGTAAAATTCTGACTTTCGAGCCCAGTTAATATCAGCCAGTTATATGCCATGCGTGATACACGCTTAGGCGATCATGTAACTTTCGATACATGACTGACGAGGCAGAAGATTTTTCCAGCATTGGGTTGACATTTCTGCAGTACACAAGTTGCCATCAAAGGTCTGTCCCGCTATTTACCCATAGCTGGGGTGGGGTGAGAAAAAGAGGATTCATACCTTTTCCAAGGGTATTAGCACGTAGGTGAATGTGATGGATTCGAGTGGAACTCGAACACGGCTCTCCGATTCCTCGATTCGAGCCGCTATCCATTACACCACTGTGCCTCCAGTTAATGTAGCAAATGCAACAAAATAAAGAATCTGGAAACTGAACATCCTTAATATTCGGTATTTTTATGTCTCTTGCCAGTGACCTAGTATAGAAAGCATTCACGATACTGTGGACACTAATGCGCCATTGTTCAAACATTTAATATTCCGTATTTTATTGCTCTTGCCAGTAATTCAGTATAAAAACATCCATGATACTGTGGTCACTAACGCGCCATTGTTGAAATATATTTGAAACATATTTTTCAATAAAACTGGGTTAAAAAATAAAAGTAAAAATATTTAAATTAAAAAAAAAATATCCAAACTTTTCACATAAAAATTCCACTATTCAAACAAGCCAAACTTTCCCTCTTACCTTCTAGAGTTCGCAGGTGCAATGAGGTACCCAGGTTTTGTCTTGATCCTCTGACACTCATGCCGAAATATGCCTTGTAAACCGCACACACTTCGCAGATGTTGCCACAGAGTACTTTTTCACTCTTGTTTTGATAAATTCGCCACAGACATAGCAAAATGCGTCTTTCGGATGCTGACAACTTCTTGATGCCATCTGTGATTAATGCATCAATCAACGGCGACTTGTCTGTACTTAAACGGCTAGAAGTAAACAGAACTTTTGAGCTTACGTTCCCTGTATTTATACTGCCACCTATGTCGCCAAAACGTTCTATAATGTCTTGAACATTTTAGAAACTTTTCTAAACTTCTAGAAAATTCTCTTTCAGGTGCTCAGCGCTGAATCTGTCTGGAACGTCATGGAAAATAGGTTTTCAAAACATCGATGTTTAGATCACAGAAGCAAAATTTAAAAGGAACCGTTGTAATTTTTATTCCTTTCGAGATAGAAAAAAATAGGAAATAATATTTATTAACCAAAGACGAGAAAAGTCAAAATTTTGTTATACAATGTAATCGGTGAGGTGCTGATAAGTACTTGGCCTGAGCAAGACGGCCTTCGGCTAATATTTTGTTCTTTTGCAACATTTTTGGAAGTTGGTCAGCCCGTTAATTTTTCAGCAGTACGCGAAAACACACACACACATACACACTCACACACACACACACACACACACACACACACACACATATATATATATATATATATATATATATATATATATATACACACACACACACACACATTTGTTTACAGTTTTGCGTTGCAGAATTATTTATGACCTGTTCTCTAATGAGACAATTTACCAGTTCCCAGAGGCACGTGCTTTTAACGTGTCGCCAGCTTCACATCTGTGTGTTTCGTAATTTGTAGCACGGTAAGAAAGTTTCCGGTCAAACGTAAAGTTCCATTTAGTTTTCGTCGCAAACAGTTACGAAATAAGCGTTCGCGAAAGATTCGCCTGTCGAAGACTTGTGAATATTTAAGAGCGAGGCGGCGCGGTAATACATGTCAAATATATTGAAAGAGAGACGCAATGCAAAGAAACAGGAAATGGGTTTACTGTCGAAGGAAATCTCTGCGTGAATGTGTACAGATATGTGCGTTTGTCTATTTGAGACCTTTGTGTGTGAGCATGTGTAAATTCAGTTAGTTAGGCCTGCGTATATGTGTGTTCAAAGTGTGTGCGTATAGTTATGTTTGCGTTTCAGTGTGTATAAATTGTGTGCGTGTGTGCATGCATGTGTGATATATTTACTAGTGTTAGTGCAATCTGATATAAAGCTAAATATTAACAATAAACGATTCGAAAAATATGCTGCGCCCATTTTCCTAGGAGCGACAGGTTGCATGCAAAAATATCTTGAGCCAAATCAGAAGAAATGTCATCCTCCTACACGCATATTTTACGTGTATGCAGGCTTTCCAAAGCTAAGCAAAGTATTAAGATAGAGGAAAATTTCGTTAGAAACAAGGAAAAGAGTACTGCACTGTATTGTATTACCAATCCTCTTGTATGGCAGTTGAAAGGAAGACACGAAACAAGAGTTATGGTTCCTGCTGTAAGCATATAATCATTCTTTAACTTCCCGAACTGCTTCTTGCCTAGTTAGCTTTTTTTGAATGAACTAATAATATTAATAGTTGTTGTAACATAGAGAAGATTACTGAACAGAATAATCACACGAAGGTTGGTATTGAATGATAATACTTAGGACAAGAACAAGACATATAAGATTCGCCAGCGGCGTGTAGAAAAAGTCGTCAACTGCTAGAAGTGAGTCAAGTGAATTCCAAAATGAATCTCCAACGGCAACCACCCCACGCGGTCAGATGTGGCACAAGGCTGAATTTAAAAATTCCCCGTAGACCCCTTTTTAAAACGGGCTCAGTTAGCTGTTTCTCGAGACGAGACTCTGCTCTTCCTCTGGTGATCCTCTCTGCCCGGAGGCAGAGAGTTTGACCAGCACAGCTGGAGACGAATCTCCAACTTCCCCATACGGTCAGATGTAGCACAAGGCCGAATTTAAAAATCCCCCGTATAAAACGGAGTCGGGTAGCTCTTTCCCGAAACGAGACTCTGCCCTTTGACATAGCCTCGTCTGGGCATACTCTCTGCCTCTGGGCTGAGAGTTTGGCCAGCACAGCTGGGGATGAATCTCCAACTGCAGACCAACATACAGCATTTACTACTGCATTTATATAAATGGAGACATACCATTATTGTTCGTACGTATGCTACAACAGTTCCACAGAAGGATACTGAGAATAAGATGGACTATACATTTGAGCAAAAAAAAACAACTTTTAAGGAATATCAAAACCAAGCGAGCACATATACTTAAAAGACAGGAAGTGACAGATGAAATTTGTGGGACTCGTTGTAAGGGGAAAAAAAGGGCCTGGAAAACTTAACAATCGCAGAATACATTGAAGGCAAGGGAGGCAAAAATAAATATTGGGTAACTTACCATAGAAGCTTCTTTAAATGGATAACAGAACAGTGACTGGGAATGATAGTAAAGGGGCAAATATTGCTTAGAAGATAGAAAGTTGGGGAGAGCCATGATCCCCCGCATCCTGAAGGAAAACAACACATAAAAGAATAATACAAGTGTGTGCATTATTTGATAGTAAATTCAGATTAATAAGGATCTATTGGCCGATGCAGCTGGGTTTACAGAGCACATGCTTTTTAATAAAAACAAGAACCCAGCCTTTTCTCACACTAAAAAAAAATGCTATATCCCTTCCGAGTGTAGACAATCATGGCTCTCTACGTTTCTTTATTATCTGTAAATCGCCATGGCTTCTTGGGAAAGATAGAGGAGTGGTTTCCTGTTGCCTTCTACACGGTTTTGGATTCAGGGTACTCTTTCTCTTACACTTCTATTTATCCCATGGCTGGGTTTTTCCCTTTAGTAATATGTAAAATAGTAAGGCGAACAGTTTAACTTTGATAGGACAACCAATAGACCTTGGAGTCATTTGAAGCAATCAGCTTTTACTTATCTTGTCGTATGATTATCGACACCTGAAAATAAAAATTAATTGAGTCTAATTTTGAAATGAATTTGTTTCCATGGTGACACTTTACAGCGTAAACCATTGTCACCTCTATTGATAAGGATTCCCCCCCCGCCTTGTCTGATATCCTGTCTCACACTTTCCCAAGTCCTGATCGTTGATTGCCTCACCTTCCCGTAACTCAGTATTTCGTTCATTTTAATACTTTCATCACGTTTTTCCACTTATTAACATCAAAAAAAAAAAAAAACATTAACGAACCCCGACTTCATCCGCTTGCGTACAGTACACGTTGTTCATATTAGTAGGCTGGATACAACTAATTTCCTATCTATCTATCTATCTATCTATCTATCTATCTGCACACACACACACACCACGACGACGACCACCACCACCACCACGCATATCCCAACTAATATACATACCGAAGTAAACAACACCGGAAAATCCAAATAATAATATGATACCCACACATCCAAGCACCTCATCATCTCACTACCATTCTCAGGGATTAAACAAATGGATACTACCAGACTGATACAAAAATACCCACTAGAATGCAGACGCACGCGCACTAAGCCCGCAAAACAAAACACGGTTGGCCTACCTGACCAATGATAAAAAAACAACACAGAACACAAATTAACGGACTTTTCTCTTCCATAACTCATTTCCAAAAATCTCCGGTGCAGCTGAAATGAAAGTGAAACATGTTCAAATTCATAAGCGTTTCCTATTTGTTCCTTATTCTATTATTCTGTCAAATTTTAATCTATATTTGAACCCGATTCAATGTGGAGAACGAACATAGAAGGTGAAATCTGCGTGTCGAGTTCAAATTCCGGAGGGATTCGCTTTCACGCAAATACACTTGTGAAAGTTACGAATCCATCTCTTTTCTCGACAGGTAAGGATAAGTATATCAAGTAAACTAGGATCTCTAGCTGTGGTTGGTAACCAGACTAGGAGAAAGAAAAAAAACTTGCGATTCCATTCCATAAAAAAATATATGTTATGAAAAACACAGGGGCAATACCGAGCCAGCTGAAATTGTGTCTCTATGCAAGTACAGGATTTAAGGAAGTGGTATATCAAATCGTCTGAAGATAACGTGAGCAGGGAACTCGTGTTAAAACTCTAGGATTTAATAGGATTTAACGTTGGTAGCCGTTTTTTGCTGGGTCTAGGCAATGTAGGCTCCGTGTACTGTAGGAGGTAAGTTTGTCTTTAGGCCTTTTTTCTCTTACTTTTTTCATTGTTGTTTTTATTTGAGACTGTATCTGGATAAGAGTTTAAGTTTTTATCAAGTTGTTCGTTGGTTCCATCAATGGTTTTTGCTTTTGTTATATATATATATATATATATATATATATATATATATATATATATATATAAAGAAATATAGTCTTAAGGTGTGTATATTTATGGAATAAAGTGCTCAATATCAGAGATAGAGCGTGTGTAAATATAAAAGTGAACATAGAAGTCAACACTTAGAGGCGACAGTCTGTTTCATGCTATATGCAATCGTCAGGCCTGACGATTTCATATAGCATGAAACAGACTGTCGCCTCTAAGTGTTGACTTCTATGTTCTCTTTTATATTTATATATATATATATATATGTGTGTGTGTGTGTGTGTGTGTAAAACACTGACTGCTGGGCTGTTACTGGGGGGGAGTAATGATACAAAAAGTCAAAAAGTTTTGAAGTACAAAGGAGGTGAAGTGGCCATTTCGAGGTGGTGTAATAAACTTGTTTTCTTGATCAATTACGACTGAGTAGTGAGTCTGATTCTCACTGGATGCTTCAGTCGTTCGCCCTTGTGTCAGATCTAAGCTAACGCTTACAAAATCATTTATGTACACTTCGACGTGGTGTAATAGCAAACTTGTCTCAATTACGACTGAATAGTGAGTTTGTTCCTCACTGAGGGCTCCATACTGTCGGCCTTGCGCCACATCTAAGCTATGCTTATTAACTCGCTATAAAGGATGGGAAGTTGTTGTTTGCTCCCAAAACTTGACGGGACAGGGAACATAAAAAAAAAAAAAAAAAACGATTGCAGGAAGAGTTTTAAGATTTCTTTGATCAAGAGCTGCCTTTTTTCTCAGATAATGTTTATGCAATAAATCTTTAATAATTTTTTCCACAGTAATTTTTATGATGTTTCGACATATTTTATTTTCTTATTGTTAATTTTGTAACAAAATTCATCCCCAGTGTAAAGTCAGAATAAATATAAGCATTAAATTATATTAATTCTATATTTTTACAAGTATCCAAATTAGTTCGTGCTTCTAACTATATTTGTCCGTGCTTTAAATATCACGTCTTGAGTTAGTCTTCATATTTTACCGGCTTCGTAACAGATCAATGTGCTTAACTTAACAAAATTTATCCGTCTTGTAGCTTTTGAAGAATTTCAGACTGTGTCCAATATGCAGAAGAAATCACTGTTGCCAACTTAAATTTCCAGCACGACAATGCTCCTATTGATTGGACACAAAGCACAACACAATGTGTTTCAGAACCACACAGATTGTCATTATAAGTTGGCTCAGATATACTCCTGAACTCAATCCAATTGAGAACTTGTGGGTCATCCTTGCTCATGAAGTACACGAATGTAGGAGTTAATACGATTCAACCCAGGAATAGAAAAAAAAGTCTGCATGGGTTTCAATAGTCAATGTGCAATTGTATAGTCTTTGAGATACCTTGCCAGAAAGCATTTTTTTCAGGCTATGTATTGCCAGGGAGGTGGTACAAGTGACTAAAAATAAAGATTTCTTTGACATTCCGTTAATGGTTCTGTCAGTTCGCTACAGCTGTTTTTGGTCTTTTTTTAATCTACAAAAAGCATTTTGCAAAACAGTTACTAGCAAAACAATGTTCGTATGGCTTGTGCAAAAGAAAAAATCATTGTGACAAGTTAGTTAAATTCAAACCTTCGAAGCTAAAAATTCAGCTGCTTTTAAAATATACTCCACGCTGTATACGTACTAACATTTGCTTTCAACATGGAAGATCTATTGAAAGATAATACTACTATGTAACTAAAGTGACTTTCATTTGCATTTTCTCAATATTTATCTCTCTTAGGGAAAGAAAAAAAAAATCTAAACTGCACAATCACTTTGTAAACACCATGTACTAACAACGTAGTATCAGGGTGTGGTAGCGGTTATAAGGCCCCCAAATGTTTTGGTGTGTCATTCGAAAGGAATTTTGTAGGAAATATGCCGCCCTTAGCTTTTATGATTGTCAAATTTAGCCAGGTGAAGAAAGCAGAGGAAAAGCAGTTAGATATGTTTACTACGTAAAGTGTCATTTCTTGCCTTATTTATTCATTTACAGTTTAGTGGAGTTTAAAAAACTTGAAAGGGAAAAGGCGGGGGCGGGAAACGAAGGAGAATGTTGAGTTGCATACAGGAGCGGAAGATGAAAGAATTTGAGTGCAAAGAGCACTCTTAAGCTGTTCAGGAAATGAAATAATGTTTTATTTATCTATCTCTCTATCTATCTATCTAAACCTGGTTAGGAAAAAGTGGAAAAGTTGAAATATCTCGCTGGCTAACTCTCAAACTATTTTTTTTTCTTTCTTTCTTTCTTTCTTTCTTTCTTTCTTTCTACTTGTGCTCATTATCTATCTATCTATCTATCTATCTATCTATTAGGTTGGTGCAAAAATAATGTCGTTTTCTCACATAGTAACATATTTGAGAAAACGACATTATTTTTGCACCAACCTAATATCTAAATCTGTTAGGAAAATCAATGATAGAGTGTAAAAATTGAAATATCTCCCTGGCTAACTCTCAAACTCTTTCTTTCTATCTATCTATTTTTCAAAGGCGACTCGTTATAAATCAAACTTTTCTATCTCTCTCTCACTCTTTCTCTCTCTCACTCTCTCTCTCTCTCTCTATATATATATATATATATATATATACCTGTTATCTATCTGACAGAGAAAGAGAGAGCGAGAGGTGCATATTTATAAAACCAGTTAAATTTACAGTTTATCAACGGATTTAGCACTATATTCTGAGTTTTTGTATAAATATGCTATGAATTTGATCCTGACCTGGCATCTCGACTTCAGTCACTTCTGTCTTTTCTATAAATATTTTCATGATAACTGTCCTCATGAGTTTTTTTTCCTTAGTGGTTCGATTGCATTAATTTAATCGTGCTACTAAATTGGCAACCAGATCTCACAGTTTTACTGTTTAACTAGCTAGATGCAACCGTCTGTTCTATTTTAATTTTTTTTTCTTTTCTCGCACTTCTCACCTGTAGAACTCCCTCCCGATTTCTTGTTTCCTTGCTACCTTCTTTTTTTTTCTTTTTATGTGCCATGTCCCTTCAGGACGTAGGCGATCATGGCTCTCCACCTTCCACTATCCCTTGCAGCTCTCAACAAGTTCCTTCCCTCTACTTCCTCCTCTCCAGACCCCGTGCTGTCATCTACTTGCTTAAGTCCACCAGGTATGTCATGAGTTGTTACCTACAATATTCAAAACGTTAAATTCAACGCCAGTCGCCATCTTCCTGAACCCTCTTCTTTTATTGTCCTTTCTTTTCACTTCTCCTCCTAACTTTCTCTCATTCTCTTTCACTGTGTAGCATTATTGCCTTGATTAAGGGGAAATGATTAAAAATGAAAACAAGGAAAAAATTTTTTCAATGACTGTCTAGAAAATTATTTTTTGGGGACTTTAAAAATAAGAGACTAAAAACCATCAGTTGCAAATTTATAAGGCCATTAACGGAATGTCAAAATCTGTTAGTTTTTCGTAACTTTTAGCACCACCCTGAGAATAAACGTATTTCAAAATTTATTATGGAAAGTTGTCTACCAGTTTACACAACTGATCATTATTTACCAAAGCCCATGTATCGTGTATATATTTTTCAATTCTTGGGTTGAATCATATTAGCACTTTACGAGTAAGGCCACAAGACAAGTTCTGAGTTACATTGGAGTCAGAACTATCTGTTAATTAAAATGATAACGTGTTGCCGTTCTGAAACTATTGTCTTGTCCATTGTGCCCCGATGGACACACACACACACACACACACACACACACACATATATATATATATATATATATATATATATATATATATATATATATATATATATATATTAATGCATGTTTCATTAAATAATATAGACAAGTTTTGTCTATTTATTTTAAGTAAGTTCTTTTCATATTGTCTGATAAGCTTAATCACATTATCATTGAAAGACGAAAAGAAAATCACCATATTGGTACATGTTTAAATCCAATCTAAGCTTTCCGCTTATATAATCCATTATCAAAGATGACAATTTCAATATATCAAACAACACAGGGACGAAACAACAATGATAGTCTGCCCTTGCTGTATGAAAAGTTTCAAAGCAACGACAAACTCGTGTATACGAGACGCGGGAGCGAAAATCACGTCGCAGCTCATGACGTCACACATGACTAAGCGAGAGTGAAAACGGGAAGTATTACGTATGGGAAGCTGTTGGTATAAACCAATGACTTCTGTTATAAATTTTAGGCATTTAAGAATATTTGTGGAGATTTTATAGTTTATTTTGTTCAGGTTAGGTCTCAACTGTTTTATGTATATAGCGTCAAGAATTTTTAGTTTTTGTTTATTGTTTTCAAGTTGCTTTTAAGAACTTACTTAAAATAAATAGAAAAAAACTTGTCTATATTATGTAATGAAACATGCATTAATGAAAAATTGCTGCCTAAATATACACAATATATACATACATACACACAAACAAACACACACATATACATATATATAGCTTCAAGGGAACATTACAACAGGGATGCTTACCGTCAGAGATGATATCTTGTTTTGTTTACCAGCTAACCATCTGATGATGGCTCATGTGAGCCGAAAGCTTACACTGACGATAAATATAATAAAGAACTATTCAAATGTTGAAAAGTTTATTTTATTTTCTCTTGGAAAGGCTCATAGTAAAACAGAATAGACATTCATCGTCCGTTATATTATATATTTGAATAATGATCTACTGCTCCTATACACTATATATATATATATATATATATATATATATATATATATTTAGTTTATGAAGAACTAGGTAATCCGTATGGGTAAACCCAAGGAGGATAATATATATATATATATATATATATATATATATATATATATATATATATATATATATATCAAACAACACAGGGACGAAACAACAATGATAGTCTGCCCTTGCTGTATGAAAAGTTTCAAAGCAACGACAAACTCGTGTATACGAGACGCGAAAGCGAAAATCACGTCGCAGCTCATGACGTCAGACATGACTAAGCGAGAGTGAAAACGGGAAGTATTACGTATGGGAAGCTGTATACGTATATATATATACAGTGGGACCTCGGATCAGGAACAAATAAAAGAGAAGAAACGACTGAAAGAGTTGATTTATTATGATAGGCGTCTGACCTTCCCAAAAATAATTATATCTTACCTTACGCCTTCTTCGCCATATTCTACTTACGCCATCAACTCTCCCCTCCATACAGGTAAAAACTTAAATTAATTTTCGTCTATATTTTATCTCTTTAGTATTTAGTATTGCGTTTATCTTATTTGATGTTGAATTTAAATAAAGCTTTCATTGATGATTCATTGGTTTTGTGTATGAACTTGTACCCAGAATACTGTTGCAAATATTTAAAGAAGCCCATGAACGAATTAATCCATTTTACATTGATTCCTATCGTGAAAATACCAGCCTCCAGTAAAGAATTAAATTCATGAACCGAGATTCCATTGTATATATATATATATATATATATATATATATATATTAAGACATATTATGTTCATACGTTCTTTTTATAGATGGTATTTATCAATCCACCGACGGGGATCGAATGTGGCACAAGGCCTTTTTAATGTGGGTATCTCCGAGCCCGTAGGCCCAGCCAAAAATAAATAACCATCCAAACCCGCCGAGGCGGGCCAGTTCCGGCAACCTCCCCCAATGAAACCCTACCCTTCGGCGGAGCTTCGTCCGGATTCCTCTCTGCAAGCAGACAGTTCGACAGACACCCGACCCGGCAGCTCACAAAGAGCAGATACTACACTTTGATCCTAACCATCCAAACCCGCCGAGGCGAGCCAGTTCCGTCAACCTCCGTTACCGGCCTGAGTGTCCGAAAAATTTTCATGGAAAATATTCGTCAGGCCGGTAAATGTTGTTTAATACTGTTTATTATAAACAGAGCATTTACTTAACTATTTGTATCTATAAAAAGAACATATAAACATAAAATGTCTTAAAATAATTGTCGGACTTTGTCCATTTCATAATGTTTATATATATATATATATATATATATATATATATATATATATATATATATATATATATGTGTGTGTGTGTGTGTGTGTGTGTGTGTGTGTTTATGCAGCATTTTTTCATTGATGCATGTTTTCATTAAATAATATAGACAAGTTTTGCCTATTTATTTTAAGTAAATTCCTTTCATATTGTTTGATAAGCTTAATAACATTATCATTGAAAGACGAAAGAAAATCACCATATTGATATATGTTTTTAAATCCTAAACTTTCGGCTTATGTAAGCCATTATTAAAGATGACAATAATATTTCAATATATATATATATATATATATATATATATATATATAATTGCCCGAAAACCATACCACGGGTTGACCCATTCTTGTGAATGAAATTTGGATAGACGGAACCGTCTATAGCTGTGTTCTACCACGAAGTCACAAGTCATCGTGACCGAGAGTTTGAGAGTACTGGCCTTGTTCAAATTGTTGATCACGCTAGATAACATGATCTCTCCCAGAAACTGTAACTAAGGTCTGCTCAGCATAGTTGAAGTATAAACCACAGTTTGACTCTGTGGGTGTTGAACAAACACAAAAATCCGCCTGAGCAAGCGTCTGCAATAAGGATTGGCTAGCCACCCTAATAGACGGGTATCCTCGAATACGAGGGATCAAGGATAAAAGCTGTTCCTGAAGCGCTTTTTCCTAGAACTAACATATAAAGACATTATTTATAGCAATAATTTAAGTTTCTTCAACAAAATATCTAAAATGTATCTCGTCCCAGCTATTGGCAATGACCCGACTGCGGAATTATCTTCATGTGTGCTTTTAAAATTTACCAAGACTGCACTTAGATAACACAAGAAAACACATTTGATAACGACCACTTATTTTGATAGCAACCACTTATACGAAAGAAAAATCATAGAATCTAATGATGAAATTCTTTCTTCTTGGCAAATGAAGATGAGCAACCTTGTAAGAGTTTAGATCCCAATGTAAAATGACTCCAACATGTCAATATTAAAGACAATCTTGTCATAGAAAAACAGATCTTCATCGCAAAGTAAGGCATAACCCAAAGTTCAAATCCAAACAAATGTAACTGTAGATTCTGCTATATATTTAGAAATTATCGAAAATTTAAAAAAAAAATCTGCAATGTTATTAGTCCTGACCTGGCATCTTGGTTTCAGTCATTTTTACCACCGCCATTTCTATAAACACTTCCTTCGTAATTGTTTTGATGAACTTTCCGTTCAACTAGTTAGGACTACATAGAGACATAGAGGTATTATGGTAACTGTAGTAAGAATAGTAAGAAAGGAAAGTAAGAATGTATTGTTTTGGTGTAAGGAATACTATGGCATACTTCGGTCAGTCGGTGGAGTAATGGATAGCGGCTCGGATTGAGGAATCGGAAAACCGAGTTCAAATTCCAGTCGAATCCATTACATTCACTTACGTGCTAATACTCTTGAGAAATGTATGAATCCTCTTCTTCTCCCCACTCCCAACCAGCTATGGGTAAATAGCAGGACAGACCGGGTTCTATAGCCTTGAATGACAACTGGTCTACCACAGAAAGATAATGGCAACCTACTACAGAAAAAAAATCTGCCTCGTCAGTCATGTATCAAATGATACATGATCGCCTAAGCGTGTATCATGCATGGCAGATGGCTGAATCGTGGCGAGCTAAGTTTAAGATAAGACAGATTGAAGACCAGCCTTCCCCTATCCCTCCTTTTGGCCTTGTGCCACATTTTGGTATTATTCAAAATAAATATTACCTTCAGCGATGGCACTTTTTTTTTTTACTAATTTTCACCCAGTACAAGCCCCAAGAGCCACTCAATGTAGACAATTACCGTATGGACATATTATCATAGGAAAGAATAAGCGTTAGGACTGAAGCAGACTTTAGAAGGAATTGGAAACCCAATCCTAATCCTCCTGTTCAAAAACCGTGGCGAAGTTTGAGCAGGACGATAGGCAAACCTATCTACCCTTACGTTCTGACGTCTTAATTCTTGTTCTTTTATTATTCTCTATCCTTAATGGCATATTTTTCTTATATTCTCTAACAGTCAGTAATTTTAGTGGCTTTATTGCCTTGCCTGAGTGGAAATGATTAAAAAAAAACTATGCTTCGTGACAATTGCAGAGAACCATGAGTTTAAAACAAGTAATTTTACGCAAATTAGCATTCATCCTATAAAATTCAACTAATGATTTTTTTTTTTATCATATCACTATCTCTAGACTAATTACTATTTAACCTACAGCTGACGGGGAGAAGAGATGAAGCAGGTGTACAATTGCACAAATTCCAAAAGGTACGAAAGTGAATGTGATGAACTCAGTCGGAATTCGAACTCGGTTTGCTGTATTTCCCGAGTCGACAACTGTTATCCTAACCCTGCGCACCTGCCACACAATCCTATAAATGAAAATGAACTCGTCCGACTACCAGAACAACTTCTTAAACTTACTGCATGAATATAAGAGTCACATTAATACATGCCGATGTAAGGATTCTCTCTGGGCGCTCCCTACATTAAGCCTTGTGTCATAACTAAGGTGATGTTATGGTTAGCAAGTTTGTGTATCCCTTGAGTGTGGTTCTCTGAGCATCTTTTTCTTGCGAGGATGTGAGAGAATGTCGTTTTCATCACGGGTGGGCGCTCTTATAACTTCCGGTTGTCCCACGTGTGTACCTCTTAAACACAGTTCTAACTATGTTTCAAAAATGGAAGGTCCGAATTTAATTTTGTAATTAAAGACATTAGTTCCATTTCATCCTCAAGCGAATTTTGGAGTAACTAGCACTATTTTGTAAAAATAAAAATATCTATAAGAACACCGAATTATATATCTTACTGTTCTTTCTTTCTTTTTGTTTGTTTATATATATATATATATATATATATATATATATATATATATATATATATATATATATAGATATATATATATGTATATATATATATGTGTGTGTGTGTGTGTGTGTGTGTGTGTGTGTGTGTGTGTGTGTGTGTAAGAAAACAGAGCGTCTACTCAAATATGCGTATACTTTAAAGATATGTGATAAAAATCAGTCGGATTAAGAAATAAAAATCCATTACTTCTTTAGAAATTACTTTGTATACAAAGCGAAACTGAGGAGATATAAAATTTCGACAGTCTATGACGAGAAGGATTCCGCTTAAATGGCTGAGTTGGTATAAGCACGTCGGATCAAACGGCGGTTTCTACTGCCAAGGGTGATGCAGGTTCGAATCCTGCTGGAGGCGCATATTTTTCTTGAATAAGGTTTCTCGAATATTCAGGCCGGTAGACGATAATACATATACTGTTTAGAAGTATATAAAAACCGAGTTTTTACTCAAATATGGCTATTCTCTAAACATAACGTTTAAGAAAATATTTCAAACAAGAAATTGTTTGGCTGTTTTTTATTATTTTTTACAAAAGTATTTTGTGTCATTACAGAACAGACAGATGTATCAGGCACGGCTGGAAAGTTCATAGACTAACTAAGGTAGATATTTAAGTAAATAGACCGGTTGGCAGACTAAAAGACATGCAGGGATTTTTTTTTCAAATTTTTAATTAAAGAACAAAAATTTACATAAAATAACAAAATTTAGAAAAATATGGTAGGATCAATGATGTTCGCACATTTTTAAGGTAGAGCAGGTGTAAATAAAAATTCAAAGGCAGGTAACTCTGTAAGAAGTTAGGGATTAAGTTGATACTGAATTAATATTAGGTTGGTGCAAAAATAATGACGTAATAATGTCGTTCTTTGACGTATTTTTTAACGTTAAAAAACGACATTATTACCTCATTATTTTTACACCAACCTAATATTAGAAATAGGAGACGCTTCTAAACCGATAAAAAAAAAAAAAAAAAAAAAAAAAAAAACTTAATTTTTTTCGATTCCGAAAAATTTCGTTGCTTGATGAAGATCCAAAGAAGGCTTACTAATCTCCAAAAATTATTCCCCAGAAAAAAATTTCCACTATTTTTCATGAGTGGACCAGTCTAATTAAGCATGTATTGTCTAGTAGGTTCTATTTGACGCTGCTTCAGGGTCATGTCTAGCCGCTGACTGGAAAGATATCTCAGTTGCCAGAGATTTCTTCTAAAATGGATGACCAGGCATCTGTCGAGAAATGTCTTTGTTCTGAAGAGAAAGT
Source organism: Acanthosepion lycidas (assembly GCA_963932145.1). NCBI lineage: Eukaryota > Metazoa > Mollusca > Cephalopoda > Sepiida > Sepiidae > Acanthosepion > Acanthosepion lycidas. The sequence continues at coordinate 59,547,435 of OZ010589.1, forward strand.
ATTTGTTTCTTGAGGGCAGTTGAAAAAAAATGAGAAATTTGTTTTTCCTGTGTCTTTTTATTCCGGCTGCGAATCGGGTTGTGATTCAAAACGAAATCGTAATGGTAATGAAGGCAGCGGAACCGAAGGTTGTCTTGGAGCTGCAACTACTCCAGTTACTTCTCGATGTCAAGACGAAAATGTAGTTTGCGAAATCTCGCGAGACAAATAAGGCGATGTTCACGCACAAAACACGCACATAAAGGCTGTAAGTTAAATGGACGAGATCTTGGCATTCTGAAATGAGGGAGGTAAAAAAATGGAGAAAAACAGCAGCGAAAGTTGAAGACACTTTGAACGTTATAGAAATAGACAAGAAATTAATGAAAAAGGCAATGAAAGATTTTTAAAAGATTAAACGACTGACCAAAACAAAATATGAATGAAAAGACGATGAAGATATGTAAGAAAGAAAGAAAGTCTAAAGTGAAGAAAAATTTTAAAAAATCAATCAATCAACGAACAGGAGAATTTGAAAATTATATATGGAAAAACGAAGAAAAAAAAATGAACGCATGACAGGAAAATGATTGAAAGAATGAGAAAATTAAAGGAAAAAAATAAGAACGATTATGAAAGAAAACTGAATCAATGAAAGAACGAATAAAAGAAAAAAGAATGAATAAAAGAATGAGAAAAGTAAAGGGAAGAAAAACGAGAAGTTGGCCGAATAGAATAATGCACATATGAAAGAACGAATGAATGAAAAAAAATGAAAAAAAAAGAAAGAATGAGCACAGTAAAGAAAGAAAAAACAGAAAACTGGACCAATAAAATACATAAAAAAGAAAGAAAAAAATGAACCAATGAAAGAACGAATGAAAGAAAAAGAATAAAAGACAGAATCGGAGAAGTCAAGAGTAGGTAGAATAAGAAGTAAGACGAAAGAAAAATGAAACATTGAAAAAAGGAATGAAAGAAAAAAGTAAAAAAAGAATGAGTTAAGTAAAAGAAAGAAAGGACATGGCTGCCGTTGAAAGAAAAATGAACTTAAGAAAGAAAGAGAAAAAAAAAAGGAAGAATAATAGTGTAATATAAATAACGAATAATGAACAAATACTAAAAACAATGAAGGAAAGAATGAAGAGCCAAAAAGAAATGCAATGAAAGACAAGAAAATTAAAGAAAAGAAATCACAAGAAGTATGACAAACGAAAAGAAAGTGAGAGATTAAAAAAAAATATGAGGCGAAATAAAAGAAAGGAAAAGATGAAAGAAAGAAGAAAAGAATGAAGTAAAAGAGATGAATGAAAAAGAAAAAAAACAAACAAAAAAGGGCTAGTATAAAATACAAGACGAAAACTAATAAAGAAAGAAAAGAAAATGACGAAAGAAAGAAAGATGAAAAGAAAAGATAGCAAATGAAGGGAAAAAATACAGAAATGAAGGTAATAAAAATAAAGCTTAAATCAATCGACTTAAAATCTTTAAAAAGACAAAAATAACTCTAAAAGTATACAAAATCCCGAGGGTAAAAAAAATAATTATTTTCAATATAAAGTCGATTGACTTGTTTCTCCCTCCCTCCTTTTTTTTCTCTCTCTCCCCCCTCTCTCTCTCTCCCTCTCTCTCTCTCCCTCTCTCTCTCTCTCTACTCTATCATCCAAGAGTAACTGATTGATTATATCCGCTTAAACGAGTGTCGTGTCTTAGCAAACGAAGCCATAAACTTCCGGGTGACATCCGCAAAAGAGACAAAGTCGGTGGAAAAGAAGCAACATTGATATTGGACAATGGTTGATCAGATTGCATCACGTAATCTTCCCATCTGTCAGATGTGAGTTGAAAAAAAAATGCATATGATGAAATTTATATCCAAACACTACTATTAGCGTCCGCCATGGGACAACCGAACGATTTCAAAGTAACAGTTTAACTGGAACTCCTGCAGGCTGTCTTTCAGCATACTCTCACTCACTCATGTATATTTTTCTTCTTATTGTAGAACCGTAGAAAGATGTGATTTTTCTTTCAAAAGGCTTTATGAGGTTTTTATCAATGAGGATTTTGTCAACATTTTAATTTAGCTTAAAAAGTAATCCTCTGATGGAGGACGATAGTTTGAGAACCCGTCCCATGGATGGTTGTCCCTAAATAGCCGACCGGAGCTAATTCTGTCTAACAATTATTATTATTATTATTATTTCCTTTGGTTTCTGTTGTATACTCATTTCCTTCCGGGTCCCAACCAGAGACCTAAGGTCAAAAATGGAATCATGACATTTTCACTGAGCATTTTTGAAAAAAATACAAAAAAAAAAAATTAAAAATACGCACATTTTACATAGATAAGGCCCTTCGTAAGGTGTGAGCTGTATTTGCGCGAACAGTTTTTTATATTTCTTTCATGTATGGGTTCCTAGGCACCCCTTCAATGAGTTTATCAAACCAGGGCCCCGACCACAACTAGAATTATTGATGCCTTCATGTGTCACCTTTTTGAGATTTCCATTTCAAGAGTGGAAATTATTATTATTATTATTATTATTATTATTATTATTATTATTATTATTATATGCCTTTGCATTTTGGACAATTATATTCATACTGGTTGTTATATCCCTATGGACCGTTATTTCTGGTGTTGCATACGTTAAACTTTGCAGAATTTTGATTGAACCCTTTATTCAATATACACGGGTATGCTGTTCTCATTCCATTCTTCCATGATTTGGCAGTAATTTTTTTACCGCTGATCCGTTTCTTCCATTGACCCAGAGTATGGGAATTCTCAGCGCAAGCAAATCCAGAGATTGAGCTTTTAAAACTTTAATCCATTATACCATGTGCGTCTTGGATAATCCAGTAGTGCTTTTTGTAGCTTTAAATCTAAAGTTTGTACTCAGGTAGTGCATTTTTTAGTCACTTTCCTTGTTTAATCAGAGATTAAGAGATAGCATTTATCACTCTGCTAGGTCTGCTGAGGAAGTTTTTAAAGCTTAATGTATGCGCTGATTCTTTCACATGCCTTATCCTTTAGTGTCGTTTTCTATCATCTTAAATTCATTTAACAAGGGTTGACGACCACCACTTTTCGCTCTGTACATGATCAGCCATGCGTGATTTCAATGTCTCTCCACGGGCTACAGCCTTTTGATGTTTATCCACTTTTATTTTTAGGGGATGATAAAGACATATATAAGGATAATTTCTCGTTTCAAAAATTCTGATATAAATATTTACTCGTTGCTCCTGTGGAAATTCCACAGATGTTGGCAACTAAGATTATCCATTATCTGACGCCTCTGTCTTCTCTTATCCATTGCCTGTATTTTCCTATTATCTCTCTTATCATTTCTAGTCTTCGATGGCAATTTTTTATTATCTAAGTGTAATTAAATAAAGATTAGTTTCATGAATTAAAAACGAATAAGAAACGCATAAACAATTTATGCTGCATCCTGTCTTATATCTTTCTTTTGCTCTATCTCTCCATCATTTTATTAAATTCACAGCATCTTCCATCAATGTTTAGCTCATCGTCTCTTGATATCCACTCAGCAGATCACTCTCTATTTTTCTCTCTATCCCATCTCACACTCTCCCCCTTTCTCTCACCTTCTCTCTCGTTATATATATATATATATATATATATATATATATATATATATATATATATATATATATATATATATTATGAAATGGACAAAGCCCGACAATTATTTTTTAAGATATTTTTTATATTTATACGTTCTTTTTATAGATACAAATATTTAAGTACATGCTCTGTTTATAATAAACAGTATTAACAACATTTACCGATTCCTGTCGGAGGACGCATATTTTCTATGAAAATTTCTCGGACTTTCAGGCCGGTAAATGTTGTTCATACTGTTTATTATAAATAGAACATTCACTTAAATATTTGTATCTATAAACAAACGTATAAACATAAAAAAATGTCTTAAAATACACACACACACACACATATGTGTGTGTGTGTGCGTGTATGTGTGTGTGTGTAGGATATTGCACCGAAAACATGTCAAAATCGCTACACAATTGCAGGCATATTTCAATGCATATCAATGCATTTCATCTGGTGATTGTAAATTACTGACGAGAGAACGAATTATTTAGATTTAAAAGCAAAATATAACCTATTTTTGGAAAAAAAAGGTGGAAGTTTTAAGCTTTGTGGGCTTTACTCTAATCAACCAATCAAATATAATTTACGTTAAATTTAATCGAAGCGAAGAAGCAGAAATTAAATATTATTTTTTATAAATGGTTCACGAGGCGTAGATTGGCAGCTAACGGCAGCAAGACTTTAAACTTACAGCGGATACATATGGTTACATAAGATGCAGACAATGCAGTTTCCTAAGACACATTTATAAAAAATAATTTTAATAACACACACGCACATATATATATATATATATAAATATAAAAAAAATAATCCCTATTATTTGTTTAAACAAAATAAATAGAATAACATGTATTTTTCTTTTTTCCTCAGTAATTTTATAATTTTAAACTTAATAGGGATTATTTTTTTAAAATGGGAAATTTTTAATTTCAAATTTTATCGTATAATTTAATTCTTATTAGTTAGAATAAATTCTATTTTAGTCTAACCCCAACATTAAGGCATAAAATAGTTATTATAACCTTAGTTCGTTGTCAAGTTTTTTGAATTCTCGTATACTTGTATTTTGATTAGTCATTCCAGCTCATGTAACAGCGTTTCCCTTTGCGAGGTGTGGTTAATTGATTTGAGCCTTTTAAAACCTTTTATTCTACATTCAACATCATCACTTGATAAGATACCAGAGGTGTTGAAACAAAATGGCTATATTTGTAGTGATTTTATAACCTATTTATGTTATAATTTTCGAATAAATAATTATATATATATATATATATATATATATATATATATATATATAAGGTGTTTCAAAAATAATTTTTCAAACTTTAGGGGCTAATTCCTCTCACCAATTCAAGTTAAAAAAAAGTCCGCATGAACATATATCCGCAAAGCCTTCGTTTTTGAGTTATTAAGTTTAAAATTTACGGTAGACACTGTTAAATGTACAATCCAAGATACATTCCAAAAATAATTTTACAAATTTTGTGGGCGGCTTCTTGACACCAAAACAAGGTAAAAATGTTCATCTAAACATATGTTCAAAAGGCCATCGCTGTACCGCAAAAGCAACTCATAACAAATGTCCAAAATGTCCTTCGCTTGCTTCTACACACGCATGCACCCGTCGGATCATTGATTGGTGGACCCTTTCAAATACTCCCACACGGTGTCGAATGGCTTTGCAGGCCCCCATGACATGTTGATGAAACGTATCTGCATTATTAATGTCTGCTGCATAAATGAATTGTTTTAGGTGGTCTCACAGATAAAAATTCAAAGGACTGAAGTCGAGAGACAGTGCAAGCCATAGAACCAGTCCTCTCCTACCTATCGAGCTTTTATGGTAGATATCAGCCAGTGAATCGCGAACAATGTGACTAAAATCTGCTGGAGTTCCATCATGCATGAACCACATTCTTAGTATTAGCAGAGGTAAATATGCCCGAAATAACGTCCTTGTAGACAGCTCCTGTAAGACGTGCTGGGAGAACATATGACGTACTTGACAGTCACCTACAATTCCAGCCGAGACTTTAATCGTAAGACGATGCTGGTGTCTAGACTGTATTATACTATGGGGATTCAGATCCGTGCACAAAAGTTGGTTGTGTAAATTTATTTCATCTCTGAAGCGACAATGAACAGTCAGTTTGTGCAATAAACCACCAGCAAAGATTCTCTCGTGGTGTGAGATCAGAGGGCGAAATACCCTACACATGTTGCAAATGGTACCAGTACAAGTGCTGCTCTTGAAGTACTTTCCATGTGATACTATGAGATGTACGACATGCTAGGGCCACTTGACGTGTGCTGATATATATATATATATATATATATATATATATATATATATATATATATATATATCGTCTTCGGCAGCCTGTAGAATGTGTGCATCGTGGTCAGGTGTAGGAGCAGATTTCGGGCTTTCTCGATTCATAGTTTGTACTGCCACGGATCCTGTCTCTGCAACGCGACGATAAATAGCAGTAAAGCTTGGATGACTCGGCTGCCTTCGGTCTAGAAACGCAATCTTATACAACCGTACAGCGTCCTGGGTAAGACGATAAACTACATCCGCGTCCTGGGTATGACGATAAACTACGTCCAACAACAAGGCCTCAGATAATGTTTTCGGAACAATAATGTTGCCAGCTATACGTTTTTGGGAAAAAAATAATGTTGCCAGCTGTACGTTTTTTGGAAAAAATAATGTTGCCAGCTATACGTTTTTGAAACAATAATGTTGCCAGCTATACGTTTTGGAAAAAATAATGTTGCCAGCTATACGTTTTGCATCCTGGGTATGACGATAAACTACGTCCAACAACAGGGCCTCAGATAATGTTTTCGGAAAAATAATGTTGCCAGCTATACGTTTTTGGGAAAGAATAATGTTGCCAGCTATACGCTTTTGAAAAAATAATGTTGCCAGCTATGTGTTTAATAGTACTGTATATTTAATATATATATATATATATATATATATATCTTAATTTGGCATTAAATGACCCACAGTGGTTGATATGCCATAAAACCCAAACAAACAACCAACCAACCAACAACCGTACAGCCTCGCGTCCATTACCATTCGCATGGCCATATGTTAAAAAAAAACGAACATACAGCCATTTTTAAATGGAATACTTCAGAGTTAACTCCCTACTACACACGTTAAACGTTGAAGACAGACTAGCCACCAATGTACACGAATGACATAGGTTTCTATGGACACATATGACCTTTGTCTTGGTGTGAGGAACGAGCCCCCAAATTTTTTAAAGTATTTTTGATACACCCAGTATAATATATATATATATATATATATATATATATATATATATATATATATATATATATATATATATGTATGTATGTATTATAATAAAAAAGTAAAGAACAGTAAGATATATAATCACGTGTTCTTATTGGTATTTTTATTTTTACAAAACAGTGCTCAATGTAAATTTACAGAGCATAAATATTATAAATCAACTGATTTAAAAATATGGCTCCATCGCTACACAGGAATTACCATGTTTCAAAAACAGAAACTAACACCTTCAAATTCAATTATATAATTAACTTAAAATCATTAGTTGTTTCATTTTCAATCGAATTTTGGAATAACTTATTTTGAACCATATATGGAACCATATTTTTAAATGAGTTAATTTTTATATATATATATGGAATAATATATAATATATATATATATATATATATATATATATATATATATATATATATATATACGGAACCATATTTTGAAATTAGTTAATATATATATATATACGAGGTCTGTCTGAAAGGTAAAAGAATTTATCGGTTCTTCGATGTGAGAGGCATCGTGCACAGTGAGTTCTTGCCACAGGGACAGACGATCAATCGGCATGTCTACCAAAAGATTCTTCGGTGTTTGCTTCGCTCAGGGCGCGAGAAGAGACGAGAGTTGTGGCAGCGCAAATCGTGGCTGCCTCAGCACGACAATTCACCTGCTCACAACGCCCTGATCATCCGGCATTTCCTAGCTGAGAAATACATCGCCCTACCGAATCAACCACCCTATACACCTAATCTTGCAGCGGGTGACTTTTTTTTTTATTTCCACCAAGTTCAAGGGGATCATCAAGGGGCCACTTTCCGTAACGACGGATCTGTTGGGGAACCCAGAAGAATCCTTCCAGTAGTACATAGAAGCATGACGTGGGAATGTGCATTAGACTTGATGGCGATTACTTTGAAGGGGAAACCATGTAGTTTAATCTTTTGTGACACCAGTCCCGTTACTTTTCAGACAGATCTCTTATCTATCTATCTATCTATCTATCTTATATCTATATCTATATTTATATATATATATATATATATATATATATATATATATATATATATATATATATATATTCGAACGTAATGAGAACGAAAATAATATATAAATTCTAACGTTCACAGCATTAATTCAAAAGAGAGCTCAATACAGAGAGTAGAGCAATAATTATTTATTATAATTTTTACATACAGACAAAAACAATTTACTCACTACAAAGATGCATTTTTTTTCGATACGCATGCATCTCGACTGGTGAGAACCAAAAATTATTATATATATATATATATATATATATATATATGTGTGTGTGTGTGTGTGTGTGTGTGTGTAAATGGTTATATATATATACATATGTGTGTGTGTGTGAGAGAGAGAGAGAGACAGGGAGAGTGTGTTTGTTGCAATGGATAATGGATTGGGACGAGAAATCGAAGAGCCAAGTTCGAAATCCATTCATATACTCTGAAAATGTATCGATCCAAGAGTTCTCCTCCCAGCTATGAGTTAAATAGTAGAACAGATTTGTTTCTTTAGAATTGTTTATCACCTAGTCTAGGAGAAGGGCATAACTTGAGGTGGGGACTGTTTGGTGACCTTGTGGCACACTATACACACCGGTTCTCTGTATTCAGTTTTTGGGAAAAGTCAATATAATCAAATCATGAGCGGCTAGTCTGGCTGTTCAACCCGAGGAGCTGAACTGTCGGTTTCAGCCGTGTGATCTCCAGCATTCGGGTTCCTGTTGGTTTCAGCCGTGTGATCTCCAGCATTCGGGTTCCTGTCGGTTTCAGCCGTGTGATCTCCAGCATTCGGGTTCCTGTTGGTTTCAGCCAACAAATACATACAGGAATTTTTTTTTTCGTGGGGCGGGTGATATGTTTCTTTGCTTTATATCATTATATATTGATTGTTATGGATTTTATATAGAAAGTCATTGGTATTTAGGGATATTATGAAAATTTGCCTCTTTCTTTTGCATAGACAATCACACAAAGGATTTTTTTCTTCAAATTTCCTATAAGTTTATATAGCGCCAATATTTTTAAGAGTGAATGGAAATGAAAAGAATCATTTCCTTGAACAAACATACTGCTTGAAGTTGCCTATCTGTAAAGTAATGGCTAACGAGCTAGTGTGGTTCAGCATCTCTACTGATAAATTAGTTCAATCATCACTGGATGTCCCATACTTGTTTCCTTGTGCCAAACGAAGTTATGCAAATAATATCAGGTGTACTGACGAAGGTCGGGATGAGCCAACTGGCAGCATTGCTTCCCAGAAATCTGTTCAATGGAAAGCATTTTGGGGGCAAAATCTATACAGCTTGCCCAATTCCCATTCTGGATGCTAGTGAATGGGATTTAATAAATATAGATCAGGAATTGGAATACGAGAATTCAATTTCAGATAGTTTTTTGATATTTATTATCGAATGCTATAAAAGAAAATCTTTTTTTTCTTTTCACTTTTGATTACTCTCTATCTGTTTCCGTCATCTTTGCTCTAGTCTATCTATGAACAGATCGATCGATTTGTGGCTCTCAAATAATTTTAACCAATCTTTATTCTCTACAAGGCCCAAGGGCCACTCAAGGCAGAGGGTTACTGAAGTTGTTTTTTTTTTTTCGCTTGAGCAGTAAGAGTAAGAGACTTTGTTTATGCGGATATGTGGGAAAGATAATTGTTAATCTTCGACTTGAAGAGGTTAATATTGTATTGGTTTGGAAAGCATCCCCCACCCCTGGGATTTTGTTCCACAAAGCAGCAGTTTTGGGAAGAAACTATCCGAGCGAAACTTACTCCGGTATTACATAACCGTTCAGTACACATTTCTTTCTAATGAAAATTTCCTGTTTCTTAATACTTTACTTAGCTGTTGGAAAGCATATTTCGTTATCAAAGTGGGACATCTGATTTCGGTACCATATTTTTCGTCTTCTGATAAAAAAAAAACAAACTTCCTAGATATTTAAATTCTTGTATTTGTTTGATTTTGGTATCTCCACTTCGTAATTCTTGGGTTTCTCCATCTGCTGATATCTATACACGGATTACTTCTTTTTTTATTGTGATTAAGGCCTGAGATCACGATGCAATGCTGCATCATTTAGAACAAGTGACGTGAAAGCCCGGATATAAATCTCCTTTTTACTCTCTTGTGAACGAAACCGGAAGTAAAGTAATAAAAATTGCAAAAATGGGATTGGTGATTTCTTTTATAAATCGCAGAGGCGATTTTGGAAATTACTAAATGGAATCGCCAGAAGTTTAGGGAAATGTTTTCCTGGATGTTTTCCAAGATATACTACAGCATGTTTGGTAGAAGTTGGACTAAGGACCTGACGTGTAGTTGTGTCGCAGGTGGTTCGTATTTGTGAAGCTTTATGAAATCGCTTATAAAATCTGTATCCCTTTGAATATCCTGTTCGAATTTTGATAAATAAGTCTTTTATTGATCAGCATGGAGCTTATTTAATTTCATTTGCCTGGTACATGGAGTTGCTGAGATATTGACATATAGAAATGAGAAGAGATAAAGAAAAAGAAAATGAAAGAAAAAAGAAGAAGAAGAAGAAGAAGAAGAAGAAGAAGAAGAAGAAGAAGAAGAAATAATAATTAGTTGATAAATAAGATGTATAAAGGAAAGTAAAATATGTCAGAAGAAAGAAAAAACCAAAAGGAAGAAAAGGAATATTCTATCGTTGCAGCAGAAAAAGCACAACAAGCAAAAAAGGATATGGAAACGTAATAAGATAATAATTAATTATTGAGTAGCATGTGATCGGAAAGAATTCTACAGCACATCAATTCTTCATCCATTTTTAACACATCTGATAAATCTAATACGTATATGCAAAACTTACTCGTGTTGTTTTTATTTTTTAAATGATTTTCTGCGCCACATTCCTACTATACAAAAGTATATATGCACAAGTTTGGAGAAAGACAACGAAAGTACTTTGCTAAGGATTTTTTAATTACTAACATATATATATATATATATATATATATATATATATATATATATATATATATATATATATATATATTTTCAATGAAAATAGACAACTTCAAGGGTCCATTGGTTTAAATTTATTTCCCCAGGGAATTTCTTTTTCCCTGGCCCATCAGACCACACTTGCAAGGACGAAAAAAATGAATTTAAATTTACATATATTTTGTATACAATTTTAAGGGGTAGTTTTCAGTTGATGTAACGTGATATAGAGAGTGGAGAAAGAGAGTGTGACAAACATGGTCGAAATTAGAGAGAGAGATAGCAATGATTTTAAAATTATTTTTATTACAATACTTAATAGTGAGGAAGTAGGGTAAGGACTAGACATTAACCTATTTAATAGGTCATCTCCCAGGAAACGATATAGAGAGAAAAAGAGAAGTAAAAATATCAGAAATAAGAGGTGAAATTAGGGCTTTAAGGAAAAAAATCGGAATAGAGATTTGGAAAGGGAAATTAAGAGAATATATATATATATATATATATATATATATATATATATATATATATATATATATATATATATGTCTTTGTATTTTCCATGTCAGCAATTTAATTTAAATTTGAATATTGCGGTCTGGAGGACCAGGGAAAAGAAATTTTTGGGTCGTCTAAACTGATACTTCTATTTGTGTTCTTCTTATTGCTCGATTGACAGAATACAGAATTGCATGCCGGGACGGCATGCAATTCTGTATTCTGGACTCACCGAAGGTTTTGCACCAATGAAAAATCTACATTTACATTGAAAACAGATTTTTTTTTTTACCATATCTCTTATTGACTTTTGGCTTTTTAAAGATGGTTTTGTATTTTCCATTTGGAAAATTTGAATTAAGTTTACATGAGAATCCGTTTTTCTGTATGAATGTCCAGAGAAAAGGCAATACTAATATATATATATATATATATATATTAAATAAAAACAGACCACTTTAAGGTTCCATGTAATAAATTATTTCACCACAGCCCCTTTAAAGGACTGCGGATCATCAGACTTTACTTACAAAGATTGAAACAAAAAATGAAAAGAAATTTACACATTTTTGACGGGCCGTATTAAACATATGTAAATTAACGAATTGCTCTGGATTTACTTTGAGCTCTCCATGCGGATTACCTAGTTTTTCATAAACTATATATATATATATATATATATATATATATATATATAAAGACATTTTTATGGTTATACATTCTTTTTTTGTCTTAAAATAATTGTCGGACTTTGTCCATTACATAATATACATACACACACACACACACACACACACACACACATATATATATATATATATATATATATATATATATATATATATATATGTAAATATATATATATATATACATATATATATATATCACAATCCATGAAGTTTGTTAATCGCGGCAGTCATGGCCAAGATATTAGATCAGGAAATTAGGGTTTTTTAGGAGCGTGGGACCACCTCTTAATTGTTGTTGTTCCCAAGTCCGTCTTGATCCGGGGTGGTAGCCCCTGTTAGGGTCCCAGCTATGGGCAATTAGTGAACACCCAAAACAAAACCAAACACTATGAAATATAAAAATACATTTTGATAGTAAAAATCCAGCAATACATTCTTATATCAAAATTACGAACAACATTAAAGAAACTCTTTCATGACATTAATCCATATATTATAATTTCTTAAAGAAATCTAATTCTATTCCCAAATATGACTTCAACAAAACTAAACATAAAACGCAAATATCACTACCTCTATTAATTATGTCCATACAAACATCCACATTCACAAAAGCTGAGTATCCTCTACAATGTATCCAACCAGAATAACATTATTTATTTCTATTACTTCAAAGCTCCTAAGATATCTAAATTTAGGTAATAAATGACCCATAAGGAGTTGATGTACCGTTAAACAAATAAGTCAACTCATTATGATTATTGTAGCATACCTACGGATGATAATGGGTATGTCCCCATTCACATAAATACAGTAGTAAATACTGTATGTTGTTCTGCTGTTGGAGATTCGTCTCCAGCTGTGCTGGTCAAACGCTCTATCACCACATTTAATTCGGCCTTGCGCTACATCTGACCGGGTGGGGCGGTTGGTCGATATCCTGCAGTTGATTTGTCTCCAGCTGTGCTGGTCAAACTTTCTGCCTCCGGACAGAGAGGATCCCCAGACGAGGCTATGTCGAAGAGCAGTATCTCGTCTCGGGAAAAAGCTACCTGACCCCGTTTTATTGGCCAAAACTACGGGCTCGGATACCCCACATTAAATTCGACCCTGTGCCACATCTGACCTCATGGGGTGGTTGGTAGATATCCTAGAGTTGGAGATTCGTCTCCGGCTGTGCTAGTAAAACTCTCTGTCTCCCAGCAGAGATGGTGCCCAGACAAGGCTATGTCGAAAGCATAGTCTCATCTCGGGAAATAGCTGACCGCGTGAGGCGGTTGGTAGATATCCTAAAGTAGGAGATTCATTCACATCAAACATTTTACTACTTCTTCTATGCACCTCTAGCGAATCTTATATGTGTTGTTCTTGCCCTAAGTATTAACATTCATTACCAACCTTCGTTTGGTTATCCTATTACAGTAACCTTACCTAGGTTACAACAATGATACATACACGCACGCACACACACACACACACAGACACACACACACACATATATATATATATATATATATATATATATATATATATATATATATATATATATTACGATAAATGTTATATCTAGTATGACCAGGCATCTATGAAAGTAACACTATACTGATACAAATTATTAACACCCCACCCCTGCCGATTCTAAACAATCCGCCCTTGATGTTACCATGGAAATTCTTGATTTCAATTCTGACTATACTATTAAAACTCGTAAATTTCAGAAATAAGTCATTCCCCCAAAAAAATTCGCTTGAAGATGGAACAGAGCCTACTTTAACTCAAGTTAATTCAAATATTATTTTGAAGTTTTCGGCTCTTGTTTTGAAACATGAGACCTCTTATGTAGCGAGTTGGAATCATATTTTTAAATAAATAATTATATATATATATATATATATATATAATAAATGTAGTTTGAAGGTATATATATATATATATATATATATATATATATATATATATATATATATATATATATATATATATATATATGTATGTATAATGCATAAAAGGTTAATGGTCAGAGTTGAATCAGACCAGGAAACAGTAATATTAAAAAGTGCTCAGTACACATGTAAAAAATTAAAATAAAAATAACATGTAGGGCTTTAACTTTAAAAATCAAGAGATGAGTTGAATCCGCCGCCTTGATTTAAACCTTACGATATCCTTAGGCGATTTTTATCAATTGACCTGCGACGTTTTAGTTTTTTAATATAATACATAAAAACAAAAACAAAAAAAAACGCGCTAGAAGGTTAACTGATAAAAATCACCTAAGGATACCGTAAGGCTGAAATCAAGGTAACGGGTTCAATTCATCTTCTGATTTTTAAAGTACACACACATGTATATATATATATATATATATATATATATATATATATATATATATATATATATATATATATATATATATATACGCAACATTGATTTTCTATTCGTTTTCATATGAAGGTCTAGCAGTTTAGTTCTTGGAATCAAATGTCAGACTACATGCACACAATAACAAACGCTTGGGAAGAACCAGTCACACTCTATGAAAAGACACTATACAGGGAAATGTTGTACATATAGTGCCACAAGCTCTCCATACGATTTACACATACATATATATATATATATATATATATATATATATAGAGAGAGAGAGAGAGAGAGAGAAAGAGAGAGAGACTATAGCCCCCCCCTAAACTGCGAGCAATATGTTCGTATGAAAGCACAGATAATTCCGAACCTCGTATTTGTCTTTCCTAAAAATAAATACCTCCGATTTTAATCTATAAATCATACCCAATAACTGCTTAGCAATATTAACTAATAATAAACTAGGAGAATTTTAACTCTATAATATGTCACTGATAGATTTATTCTTAACGTAGATCTTAGCAACATCAAATTATAATTATTTCTTTTCCTAAGTCGAGAAATTTCGCAAAAGGAAGCACTTTACGGTTTCTCTTCGGCGTATCCGAATTGTAAGCATCTCTTCACACCCTTTATACTTTGAGACAATTATTAAATAAAATGTATTAATTGTTTATTTCTAGGATTGACCGCGGTTAACTGAAACAATGAAACTGCGGATAATGAGAAAATTGAGTATTATTTTTGTATTCTTTATCCCAACGATTGCTGAAGCCAAAAACCGCTAAAAACGATAGAAGGAGGAGAAAGGGATAGAGAGAAAGAGAGAGAGAGACAAAAAAGTGAGAGGCAATGAAAGAGAAAAAGAAAGTGAGAGGCAATGAAATAAAGAAAGTGAAAAAATGAGAGGCAATGAAAGAGAACGAAAAAGAAAAAAAGAAAGAAAGAAAGAAAGAAAGAAAGTGAGAGGCAATAAAAGAGAGAGATAAAGAATGAGACTGAAAACCAATAACAATTTGGATCTGACTGTAATATGTGCATTTGCAGGAACTGAAAAATATATGAACATGTTCAGATGGAAAGTGCTCTGCATTCGTGGCCTTGTGCCTCCATTTATGAACATCATTCCAACATAACTAAACAGAGAGAGAGGGAGTTAGAGATGCGGATGACAATGAAGAATATAAGAGGAATATTTTAAAGAATAAGGCAATGCACACACACACACACACACACACACAGATACATGTGTGTACTGATTAGAAAAGGAACGAGAATACTGCCTCCCCTCCCTCGCCATTGATGCCGCCTGAACGTCAGCTGACCGTGCTGCAACTGAGGCAGCTGCAAACCAAACAGCATGGGCAGCAAAGCAATCGGAAGTAGCAAGTCTCACACCAAAACGAGGCCAGCAGTAATGGTATTGGGATCGGAGAAGTATATGGTCGTGAGATTGTGGGGTGGATGGACGTTTGAACAACGGAATTGTCACGTGACAAAGATGGTGTTTTATTGATTAAAGCCCACGGATGGCTTTGAGTTGTCACGACTGACGGTTTTCTGGCATTAGTACTTGCCGGGGGTCTACATAAAATCCAAAACGCATAAGACGTTGGTTGTGGTATGGGCGGGAAATGGCGTGGATATCCTACTTCAGGGTTGGCTGGCGAATTAATTGGTAGCAAGTTGCATATCGGTGTTTGGGAATTGCAGAAACGAAAACGTAAGGTGTTTATAGTTAGAGGAAACGTTGGTTCTTTCTTAAACAGACTTGGCATCCATATTTGTATGAGCATCTGTACGTCTTTCTGTATTTAACAAAATCTTTTGCTCATTCTAAAAATGTTGATAACAGTAGTGTCGCCTGCTTTGTCGTCTGCTTTGTCGCCTGATGAACGTTGACAAAATAATAAAACCTGTCATCATAATACATAATGAATATACATAGCATTTATAATCTTTGCAAAATAAAATCTTTGCAACCGGCAGTCAAATTCAGTGAAATTTGAGAATTTGCACTTCGATATAATTTTTTTTTTAAATTTATCTTGTCTCCCTACTCAGAGTTTGCACAAAAAGATTATATTAGAAATGTAATCAATTCAAATTAATGATTTTATTTGTCTATATTTCTGAGATGAGGTGTTATGTACACTATTTACATTATTCGAACTATTGTCCTCACCTTTGTTGCCATATTTATTACAACGTTTCGACCGTTGTACGCTCCGACCTTCTTCAGGTGGTTGGAATGTCGAACTGAACCCTTTATTTCGTTCACTGGGGTAGACTGTTCCCTGCGTCTTATCTATAAATACTTTCATGCTAATTGTTCTGAGGAACTTTGCTCTAGGGTACCTAGACTTTATGAATTTAAGCGCAGTACCAGATTAGCAGAACGGTGTCATCATTTTACAGTTGAAATGGTGAGATGTAACCGTAAGTTCTATGCTAACAGTTTCTCTTGCACTTCTGGCTTGTGGAACTCTCTTCCAGCTTTTTATGAGCTATGATTATCCTAGTCCAGAAAGGAACTTAGCGCATAAAAAAGGAGACATAAGCAATGTTTGGAATTTTTTATCACTATCCACTGACGTTAATTCTTTACTTTTAGTAATTGTCTACAATAAAAACCTAAACTTGTGCAAAAGTTTCCAGCACTGTGTTTAAAGAAAACAAGAAAGCCGAAAGTGGATACACAAGAGAAAATCGTTATTTTTAGTAAATCTAAAAATAAATGTTGTTAACTTTTGCCTACGCCTAATATTTCTTACGGTGGGGAAAAATTATAACTATGCAAATATTGAAGTTTTCGCATGAACATAAGTCTGACGATTTTTCGCGTTTTAGTCCCGTACATTAAAACTCGGAAAAATGGCGTTTGCCAATTGTCAGGAAGTGATATAAAGATGAATAAAAACGAGCATAAAGGAGCTCTACTGTTCGGAAATTAATATCGCGTTTTCAAGGGGGCGGATAAGAACAGATGCAAATGAAATCAAGTTAAATTTGATTCTTTAATGACGTAAATGCTGTCATTTGGCCCAGGAAGATTGAGTGGAAAATTAGGAATGCAAGAATATATGATGAGATTGCATTTTCATAGCGCATTCCCCAGTTGACTAGCAGAAAGCCAACAAAGTCTCACGGTATCGCAATGGAACGCTCAGGGTTAGTGACAATGAGGCTTCAGCCTTAGAGGTACAGCTACTCCTTTTTGCAGTACATGTGCATAAAATGCTATCTATCTATCTATCTATATATATATATATATATATATATATATATATATATATATATATATATATATATATATCATATTAAAAAAAAAAGAACAGTAAGATATATAATCCGGTGTTTTTATTGATATTTTTATTTTTACAAAACAGTGCTCAATGTAAATTTGCAGAGCATGCATATTATAAATTAACTGATTTAAAAATATGGTTTCATCGCTACACATGTATAGCGATGAAACCATATTTTTAAATCAGATAATATATATATATATATATATATATATATATATATTATCCAATTGTTAGATTAAGCTTTCAAACGTTGTATCTTAGAAGTGATTAAAGATATCTTATTGGGATTCTCCGAAGTTTTTATAACACTATTGGACTCTACTTTGAACAATAAAAATGTATTTAGCTTCAAGTTGAAATGATGATCCCTCTTGCCGTTTTTGACCTCCTGGTGCAGTTTTCCTCTCCACTGTTCCCTCCACTGACTTTTTTTTCATTGCTCTTTGGACTGTCATAGCTGAAACTCCTTTCTCACGTGCCAAACGCCCTATTGAGTGAGTTGGATCTTTTCTAATTGATCTCTTTAGCTCTATGTTGAAATGATGATCCCTCTTGCTGTTGTAACCTCCTGATTCAATTTTCCTCTCTACTGTTCTTTCTTTTTTAAAATTATTCACCGTTCTCTTGATGGTTCTTGAATGGACTTTGAAGATGGAAGCCAGAGCGTGAATGTAGTTACCATTGCTGAAAGCCTGAATGATATTTTTCGTCTCACCATCGCTCAGTTGGGAAGACATAGTGGGACTGACACAAAACGATTTTAACGTGTTCTTTTTTTCTAACTGAATAACTCAAAGGGATTTTCAGTGATTCTTACGACAAACGATGTTAAGATGATTAAACGTCTTATGTGAAAACCTGGGGAAAAAACTCAGTTACATTAGTGGTTTTTTAAACATTAAACATTTTATGGGATGGACAATTATCCCATCCTGTTGGTCAATTTTGATGTTACACTCGGTACATATAATGTATTTATCATTATTAGTAATATGTATATTATTAGTAATATATATATATATATATAGAGAGAGAGAGAGAGAGAAAGAGAGAGAGAGAGGGAGAGAGAGAGAGAAATAGACTTCAACTCTATACATCTAACGCTTCCACCTCTAAAGCTCTGAAGTTTTATTTACTGTTTATTTACTTTTTTCCTTAACAGAAGTAAATAGGTTCACCTATCACATTACTCCCCATTAATTTTGAATAGGCTTATCTCTTGTTTCCTGTTTAGGATTGTCCAATGCCATTTCATTATCTTTAACTTCTGCTGACACCTTGTTCGGGTGGTCCCTCTTCATCGTTAACCCTCTGCCTCGAGTGGCTTTTGGGGCTGTCTACATGGGGAACCTTATTATACTAATGTATGTAAAGAAACGACAAGACGTTTTATTTATATCTGAAGTTTTGCATTTGTACAACAAAGAATGGGTTTCAGTAAAAAAAAAAAAAATTATATAAAGTTTTCATGGTAAATTGTCTTTGTAATTGTTAGTCAATTATTCGATAATGAAATTAAATTTTTACTTACCTTGTCTCTCTACTCAGAGTCTCTCGATATTACTTCCACTTGTCAGAGAACTTGATTTTGTCCATGTCCTATGACGAGTGAATGTAACATCCGGGAAACTCTGAGGAAGGGAACAAGATAAGTAGAAATTTAATTTTATTTATAACGATATATAAAATTTGGCGGGAATCCAACAGACGGAATTTTTTTTCTTGCTTATTTGGAGATGTTTCGTTGATTACCCGTCTTCTTTAGAAAATAAAATATAAAGTAAAAGCATTTTTCCGATGACATCCGATAATCGGCGAAACACCCATATATATATATATATATATATATCGTTTTGGCCGCCTGACAATCGCTATAGCGTGAAACACGAGTAGCGGTCCGTACTTAGTCATTTTCTTAGTCGTTACGCTGGAAAGCGTAAGTGCTTTGTCATGGTAATTTAAACATAGAGCATTTTATATTACTGTTTAGGTAGGTGTCTGTCTTTTGGACTTTTCTTAGTTTTTTTTTATTTTTATTTATTTGGAAACCTGATAGGCTTTGTGCATTGATTTTACAAACACTGGTTTTTTGTAAGATATATATATATATATATATATATATATATATATATATATATATATATATATATATATATACATATATCAAATATGAGGTGCAGTTCAATTTCTATTACAATGAATCATTCATACAAAAAGTAAATTAGTAAAATTAATGATATAAAATGGCGAAATCCCTTCGTTAACATTTACTCTATTTATTGAATTATTTAGTTCATGCCATATTGATTGATAAACTCCTACAACAAAATATTCTCAAAGTGCCATATTAGTAAAAAACGAACTCTCTTAAATTTTCAAATAATTCATCCTTAGCGTTGCGACTGCACGCTCCAAAAGTTTGTATCCGTTAACAATAACATATTTAAAAAACATATTTCGATTAGCATTTAATTTTTTCGTCGCGGATTCTACCCGAATTTTACCACATACAAAATAATTTCCATGCCTGAGGATGACTGAATGTATAGTCGAAAGTACTTGTGTATTAAAGAAAGACCTTATACAGCTTAAAATTAAAAAAAAATAAACAAGGATCCTAACATTCATCGAGTGATTGGTAGGTTAATGCACCTTTAAAATTTTGTTAGCGAAGGGATTTCGCCATTTTATCTCATTAAATTTACTAATTTACATCTTGTATGGATGATTCATTGTAATATATATATATATATGGAATACAAGAGTTTCAGTAGTAGTTTCTAAAAGGAAAGAAACGTCATGCTCAATTCTGTCCTTTCGTTATCAGCCACCACAAAAGAAAAGAAAAATATTATAAGAAACAAATCAATCTAGAACCGCACCATGTGGCAGACTAAATCAGCATAGTCTCAAACCATGCTCTCTAGAACTGCAGTTTACAACTATGTTCAGTTTACATGCCACGTCCAATTTATTTAAGGAGAGGCTACTCCCCTTATATATATATATATATATATATATGTGTGTGTGTGTGTGTGTGTGTGTGTGTGTGTGTGTGTGTGTGTTTGTGTGTGTGTGTGTATATATATATATATATATATATATATATACAAATTATATATATATTTTATATATGTGCGGTGCTTATTGGAGAACGCCCAATATCAGTGATAGAGCTAACATATTTAGTTGAATGGATATGAGTTTGTGAGCCTGTGTTTCATGCTTATGCGATCCTCAGACAAACTGAAGATCGCATAAACGTGAAACCCAAGGTCACAAACTCATATCCATTCAACTATATATATATATATATATGTGTGTGTGTGTGTGTGTGTGTGTGTGTGTGTGTGTGTGTGTACTTTCTGGTCGCCTGATAATCGCAGTAGTGTGAAACTCAAGTAGTGATTCAAATTTTGCCTCTTCTTGAGTTATTATGCTGGGAAGCGTAATTGCCCTGATCTGGTAATTTAGACATGGAATACTATATATTACTGTTTAGGTAGGTGCCCATCTTTTCTTCTGGGGTTATCTTTCCTTTTCCCTTTATCTTCTGCTGGTTTTTCTTTTGTTATTTGTTTTATTGGTTGTTGATATTCTTTTATTGTTTTTTTTTCTTTGGTCACCTGGCAGGCTTTGTGTTGATATTACAGATACTTTAGTTTTTGTCTGATATACATCTATATGATTGATATGAAACAATTGACAAAGTACGTAAAAATGGAATATGTGAAAACCACCTGGATGTTGGATTCATTTGGTTGTTTTTCTTTATTTACATGTGTCGCTTCGTCATTTTATCTGAGCATTTGCAAAATACAACTTAAAAAAATCTCTTGTATTCTAACAACAAAAAATGTCTAATACAAAGTTTATAAATATATCCATGACCAAATCAATTAGATTTCCGCTTAGGAAATATGAAATATAGCGAAACGAAAATATAGTAAACGACATTTTCAACACTGAACTGATTTTAAATACTCTCTCTCTCTCTCTCTCTCTCTCTCTCTCTCTCTATATATATATATATATATATATATATATATATATATATATATATATGTACACGCATATACGAGGGTTTATCAAAAAGTATTGTGACTGGTGCTATAAAAAGAAAACTACAACACATATCAGTTCGGCTCTTTTGAACGTATATACTATCCGGCGGCGTTTACATTGATAGAAGCATTACAGGAACTTTTTTTTTTTGGTGGGGTACGGTAGAGATAGCGAGCAGCTGCCTTGTCACATTCTTTCGGGATTGCTTTGACGTCTTGAAATCTTCTTCCTTTCAACAGGGGTTTGATTTCTGGAAAGAGGAAAAAGTGGCAAGGGGCGAGATCTGCGGAATATGGCTGTTGTCGAAGCTGGGAAATGTTGTTCTTGGCCCACAACTACTGTACAAGTCATGTTCACTGATGGAACCTCTGTGGTGTGGTGAGATGACCACACTCTACACACTTTCCTCCCAAGTACTGCTATAAACAATGGAAGTGAGCGAGAATATTATAAAAAGAAAAACTACAACACATATCAATTCGGCATTTAACGTCCTTCGAAGAAGTCACCTTCTGAAGCTGCACACTTTTCAGCGTCGTTTCCATTGATGGAAGCATTCCTTCTAGAACTCCTTTTTTGGTATAGCGACCAGCTGCCTCTTCGTATTCTCTTGGATTTTCTCGACGTCTTGAAATCTTATACCTTTCAAGAGGGATTCGATTTTTGAAAAGGAAAAAGTCGCATAGGACAATATCTGGGGGATATGGTGGTTGTTGGAGATGGAGAATGTTACTCTTGGCTAAAAACCCGCTGCATAAGCCATGGTAATTGATGGAACCTCTGTAGTGTGGTGAGACGACCACACGGTACACCCTTTCCTTCCAAGCACCGCTTTAAACAACGGAAGCGAACAATAACGTTATAACTTAGTTCTAGAGACAATGGAAACGAAAAGAACTCTTATATTTATCATCAGGAAGAGACAGCTGAAATTTTTAAGGCACATAATGAGGAAAGAGGGCTTGGAAAATTTGATGCTAATAGGACAGATTGAAAGCAAGAATGACAGAGGAAAACAACGCATAACCTCCCTATTAAGCTTGTGTAAATGGATGGCAGAACAAGGTTTGGGAGAGATGACAAAAACAATATTTATTAAGCGCTACAAAGGAGAGGAAATTGTGGAGATATGTGATCGCTAAAGAACTAAAGCGACACGGCACATAAAAGAAGAATAATTCTAACAGTGAATTTTATTCTTTTTCTTTCTCCTGCAAATATAATTTTGCTTGTATCCACGTCGCTTTGATCAGAATGGAGTTTAATGTCTCAATGCCATGTCGAAGAAAATTTACTTGCTGAACCAGCAACAATGATGGAGGACAATTCCATTTGTTGTGTTTTTTTTTTCTTGAAGAAAATTCATGTAAGACATCGAAGAAGATCAAACCCACAAATAAATGGATTTCTCTTTGAACACGGGGTTCTTCAATGGCAAACAAATTCCGGCATCAATTCAGATGATTAATATAGGCAAACAAAGATGAGAACACAAAAGCCGGACAAGTCGCTGAAGAAGAGATGCGTTTACTTTTCATTATATAAATATCGTTTACAGATTTGTATCTATTAATCTTTTGTCTTGATGGAGAAAAAGGAGAAAAAAGGTTTAAAATGGAGAGATGAGACCGAACAATTCGCCAAGTAATTATAATGACTCATTTCAGAATTCCAAACTCTATTAAAATATATTTCTTCTTTTTGTTTTTTTTCGTTATCTTTTTTTATTTGTTTTTCTTTTTATCTCCTATTCCTTCTTCTTTTTCTTAGCCTCTTTTTCGGTTGATTCTTCCGTTTATCTTTTCCTTCATTCCTTGGTTCTTATCTACTTAATTTATTTTTATTTTTCCCTTTCTACTTTTACTGCTACGTTTTTTTATATTTTTCTTTTCCCTTTTAATTTTCTTGTCTTGTTTTTCTTTCCTTCATCCTCACTTTTTCTCTTCTTTTTTTTTACTCTTTTATTTTCCCTACTCTTTTATTCTTTTCCATGCTTTCTTTTTACCCTTTTCTTTTTTTACTTCTCTTCTATTCATTTTTTCATGCTTTCTTTTTACCCTTTTCTTTTTCTTTTTACCTTTTTCTTTTTCTTTCCTTTTTCATACTTTTTTACCCTTTGTTTTTTTACTTTTCTTCTATTTCTTTTTCCATGTCTTCTTTTTAACCCTTTCTTTTCCCATTCTCTTGTTTTCTTTTTACCCTTTTCTTTTCCTTTGTCTTCTATTATTTATTCCTGTTTACCCGTTTTTTCCTTCACTTCTATTTCTTTTTGTTGTTTTCTTTTCTCCACGATTTTTTCATCTCTTCTTTTTACCCTTTTTTACTTTTATTTTTTCTTGATCACTTTTTATATTTTTCTTCTTCCTTCTTTTCTTCGGTCTCTTTTTCTTCTTTTTTTCCGTTACCTTCTTCCTTTTTGTCATGTTTTATTCTTATTCCTTTTATTCAAACCCTAACTGTTTGTCAGTCCTCAACAATAAAACTTGTCATCGTAAGCAAAGGAAAGAATACTTGCTCAAACAACAACAGAGATTTAAGCCGATTCATTTGTTTTTCATTCTTCTTTCGTTTTTCTAGGAGAAAATACATGTAAGACATTTTGTGCATCAAAGAGAATCAAACCCACAAATAAATGGATTCCGTTGCCGTTTTGGCAGACGACATTGGGAAACTGACATAGAAAAAGAAAAGATCGAAACCTGAGTGAACATCAGCAGAGAACTGGAACAAATATGTTACATTAAAGTGAGAATTGCAACCTCCATTCCAGCCGCATTTGTAAAAACTAAAATTAATCATTAGGTAGAGATGTAAATAGAAAAGGCTTTATCTCTATAGAAGTCAATGGATCTTGTAAAATACGCACAACGGAACTTGGAAAGTTTTATGATGACCATTCGTAAAGCGAGTAATAAAAAGCTACCAAACGTGGGAACAGTTATGCGGAGAACACTTAAAAATAGAAATGGTAGTTCTTATGATTGCAACCGAGGACAAATTCATGAGAATGATGATAAAATCGAGAAAACCCAGAAAACAGAAAATTATGACTTTTGGAAAAGAGACTATACTTAATAATAAATTTATAAAGCCTGTTCAAATGGAATGTTCTTCCCACACTTTATTTCTTCTTCGTCGTCGTCGTCGTCTTCTTTTTCTTCTTCTTCTTCTTCTTCTTCTTCTTCTTATTATTATTATTATTATTATTATTATTATTATTGCTTTTCTCGTTTCTTTCTTGTTTTTTTACCTGTTTTTCTTTGCAATATTTCTACCTTATCTTTTTCTATTTATTTTTTATTATTTATTTTTTTACATGTTTCTTTCTTTTTTTTTTTTCGTTTTGTTTTTATTTTCTTCTTTTTCTTTTTCTTCATTTTTCCTTTTAGATTTTTTCCTCACTTTTATTTCATAATCACCATTATCTTTCTTTCATTTTTGGTATATTCTTAACAAACTTCTTCATCATCTTTTTCTTCTTCTTCTTCTTCTTCTTCTTCTTCTTCTTATTATTATTATTATTATTATTATTATTATTATTATTATTATTACTTGATTCACGATGTCCTTTTCGACTCGTAGATATTTCGGCCGAGTGATGATGATCACATCTCACCTCTTACTGGCAGCTTAGAGACACAGTGCTTTCCTCAGTACATGAGCTATTCCAAGTAGTGCTGCCACCTGCGCAGTCCCAATGATGTCAGGTAATTCTTGAAAAAATCCAAACCCCAAAAAGGGACAACTTGAGCTGCTACTTGATATATTTCTCTGATTTGCCAGGTCAGGTCTTCGTACGTTTGTATCTTCGCCTAGGCCGCCTTCACGATGTTCTTATCCCTATGTGCCAGAGCATCTATGAGGATCCATTCAGGGCTACTCATATGCACAAGTGTGATATCAGGGCGATTGCTCTCCGGGTGCTTGTCAATCAAGATGGTCCTATCCCACATTGCTCCTCCCCGGCCACGGAGAGGCAAAAACATCATCATTTTTATTATTTCATACATTAACATGTTCACACTGAGGGCTAATATGTATCCCCAAATCTGCAACATTTTCTTCAGCCTCATTGCAGATCACACCACTACCATCGACTAGACATTTTCTATTCTTTCTCGGATTATCAATTTCTCCACTCCCGTCTGTATTGTTTTGGGCACGCTGCCGAGTGTACTAGTTATTACGGGCATGACTATTTTCCAATATTTCCACAGATACAAGGCGAGGTACAAGTATCTTTCTAATAGTTCAGGTCGGTTTTTAGTGTTGGGAGTTTAATTATTACTAGCATAGTACCCGTAAAAAATAACGGGATTATTTACTCATGGCTCGGTGTTTTTCGCTAGCAATTTTACCCAGATTTTTTTTTTTTTTTTTTTTTTTTTGTGCGCCCTGCTTTCGTTTCGTTTCCTCGTCCTCGGATTAAATATTTACACACTACAACAAAGTGTCACTTCCCGAAACTTGTGGTCAAACATTAACTTAATTCCCACCGTTTCAAAACTGGGATGGTGAGTACGAAAATGTTGTAATTAGAAACCTACAATTAAAACCGGATTTTTATAAACCTATAAGTAGTACAGTTTTTTTTATAGACCTATAATTATTACCAGCTTTTTATTTTAATTTTCATAATTAATACCGGGTTTTACAGTGGATATTAATGGCTTAAAAGAGATCTCTATGAAAATGGTAAACAATATTTCAGAAGAGAAGTAGTCAAGAATTTCTGCAAGGAATGCTAAGTGTTAAATTTAGTAGTCGTCCTTGAAACTATAAATTTAATAACTCTAGCTTCAAGGCCGACTACCGAGTGTGTCATTGGCTGACGATAAAGTCATCATCGTTCGCGATGTGGGTGACTACTTCTGGTAGTTGCAGAGCATATGAATGACGGCGGAAGAGTGGCTGGCAACGAAGAAAAGAGACAGAAAATTAGCATTAAAGTCGAAATAGTAGAAAAATTATATCCAATGTCAGGAAGACTGGTGATAATGAAATAATGTAAAATAAGAAAATAATTCACTGAAGTAGGGCGACAACGATAATAGAAATATTAGCCGTTTCCTTATAAGGAAACATTCAGCATTCACAGACCAATTAGAATCCTATTCTACTTACGCTTTTCTTCACTCCCTGTCCATCGAGCTGGGATCAAGGGATAGTATCTGTTTTCCTCCTTTGTAATTCTCATGGGAATATTAGCCGTATAAGAAAATATTCAGCATTCATCAAGCAAGCATAATGTTACTTGAGTTACGCCTTCCTTCGCTCGCTGACCATCGAGTGGGGATCAAGGTATAGTATCTGTTTTCGTCATCTCTAATTCTCATGCGAATATAAGCTGTTTCCTTATAAGGAAACGTCCATCATTAATTGCACGAACAGTCGGTTGAAATTTATAAAATTTTAACTCTTGAAACAGTTTTTCTCAAGTCCTGTAGCTGTTATTACTCTTTCCGGTATTGATGGTGGTTTCCTTCCTAACCTTTTGTTTGAAGTAGTGTGGAACTACAACATACTGATTATTACCTTATTTTCTTTTTGATTTACATGTGCTACCCATTTTAGTTGTTGCTACTGTTGCAAGTCCTCAAGTGATGGTGTTTCTTTTATCCGGCAAGTTCTTTTTTTTTGTTTGTTTGTGAGCCTGTAATGTCAGTTCACGAGATTTAGAGAGGGAGGATGGTCCTCGCAAAGACCTACATCCTTCACTAGCACGAAGAAAGTGACAGTATAATGCTAATAGTTTAGACCTTTCTGAGGGAGTTTGGCGCCATACAAGGAATCCATATGGAAGTCTCGATCTGATGAGACTATACGTGTATATATATATATATATATATATATATATATATATATATATATGGATGTATTTTTATACTAATTTTCACCCACTACAAAGCTAGAGACCTTCAACGCAGGGCAAAACTGATAAAATCGTTATGATGAATGCAGAATGTGATATGAAAGTAAGAAGAGATGGTTGAACGCAAAGATTATGAGGAAAGTGAAGATAGATAACAGATAATAGAAGCAACCACACGGGAGTCTGTTCCACAAAGTAGGAGGTTTTGATTTTGGAAAAAGTTGAGTGAAACTTTCTATTTACATTTGGAATACAGAGGAAATGCGGGTGATTCAACACCGTGGAAGTGGCATGTCCAAGCTCTTGAGCTCTGATCCGATCACCTGAACAACTGCCATCGAAATATTGACTGATTACCGATAGGCTTGCGATATTGGTTATATGAGGAATGGTTAGCAGAGTGGAGAATAAGTCTTCTCCGTAAAGACAGCGTAAACGATTTTGTACACTACGAAGACTGGGAATTGAGGAACGAGTAACTCCATCCCAGATATGGCAGTGATATACAGACTGAAAACACGGATCAATCAACACGTACCAGGCAATATTCGCAAGGGCAGGGCTGTCAGATTGCACACGTGCGTGAATATGTGATCAGTCATAGTTGGACATTTGCTACAAAACCAGTAATGGGCTCGGCTTACAACTAGGACAGGTTCTTGTTCTCAGTACTAAGGAAAGCTTCGGAATTATATTTGAAACTATTAAAATCTGTTTGCATTAAGTCCTACCGGCCATCTCTCTGTAAGTAGAAGAAGTGACTGGTAGGCTTAAAGAATGTAAGTGTTTTATATTTGTATACACTTACTATAAAAATATAGTTTTATGGTATGCTATATATATGCTATCTTTATGGATAAAGCGATCAATATCAGAAATAAAGCGTATGCAAATATTAGGGTGGTCCTTGAAGTCAGCAACGAGTGGCGACATTCTATTAGGTTGGTGCAAAAATAATGACGTAATAATGTCGTTTTTTGACATTTTTGACAAAAAACGACATTATTACGTCATTATTTTTGCACCAACCTAATATTTCTTGCATGAACCCAATCATTCGGCCACCAAGCATGAAACAATTTGTCGCCACTCGCAATGATTACTAATATATATATATATATATATATATATATATATATATATATATATATATATATATTAGGTTGGTACAAAAATAATGACGTAATAATGTCGTTTTTTGACGTATTTTTAACGTCAAATAACGACATTATTACGTCATTATTTTTGCACCAGCCTAATATATATATATATATATATATATATATATATATATGTGTGTGTGTGTGTGTGTGTGTGTGTGCGTGTGTGTGTGTGTTTGTGTCTGTAGCGGGTGCAATTTTAGTGAATGTGACACAAGGTCAGTTCAAAGTTGCTTTAACGGCATGTGGTAATTTTATAAGCATAGATGTGGCACAAGGCGGAAAATATGAGACACCCAATGAGGATTAAACTAACTATTCAGCGAGACAGGCTTGCTAACCAACCTTTACACGACGTAGAAGTTCCCATCCTATATATATATATATATATATATATATATATATATATATATATATATATATATGGAGAGAGAGAGAATTAATATGAAAAAGCTTTTTCACTTAACTCATGTTTACTTCGAAGTTTCGTGGTTACATAGATGTGACCACTCGTCAGAACAACTGTTTACTTCGAATCTTCGAAATAAACATGAGTTAAGTAAAAAATACATTATATTAATTTTATTAACGCTCTATCGCTATCTTCGATAATGAGCTCTCTACCGCAAAACCCGCTCGCCCTAAATTCCTCCTTATTAACAAATATTATTCAGCGAGGGTGGTTTTATTTTAACTGGGCTGAATCAATGTGATATATCAGGTTTTAAGAAAATATATGCAGACTGGATGAAGACAATAACATCGCTTTCTTTTTGCAAGAAAACACAGAAACGAAGCGGTGTGATTGTTTTCATCAAGTCTGCATATGTTTTCTTAAAACCTGATATATCACATTGATCCTGCTCAACCAAAACTAGCCTCGCTTCCAGATTTTCTGTTGACCATTCCTACCCTATTCGTATGCACCCTATTCAAGCTAAATCCTGAAATTATGAGGCTTACGTCCATATCACGTTGAAACACTGCTTCTCACCAAAGTTAATCAACGTCGATGAGTACCTAGATGAGTGACCGTTTGGGGACACCAGGTGATATAAAATTGAATGTGCGGGTGGTGGCATGGATAACGACTCTAACTTGGATATTGGAGAGCCGAGTTCCAATTCCAGTTGGGTTCGTTATATTCACTTACGCGCAAAGAACCATGGGAAAGCTATGTATCCAGCTATTCACCTCCCAGTTAGGACTTGTATCAGTAAATATTATAATTATTACCTCCCCCAAATTATTACAATCTAAATATTGCTGGCTTGAAATAACCCACTAAAGGTTGATAAACCGTAAAAATCCAAATCAATAAATACTGAAATAACGAATACATGAAAGCGCTGTTAGTCTTCAAACTTAGTATTTATTTATGTGCCTACAACACCAGTTTGAAAATATTATTTTCTGTGAAATTACTTTGTCATATTTTTGAGATCTTTCTTGCGACTGTTGTTGTTATTATTATTATTGTTGTTGTTGCTGTTGTCGTCGTCGTTGTCGTTGTTGTTGTTGCTATATTTGGAGAACTTTCACAAGTACTTTATCGTTCTCGCTCTGTCCCCTTTATCTCTTTGCCGTCTCACACGTTTTCCCCCGGAAGATTACACACTGGGTAAATCGGTGGCAAGATAGGGCTTTAAAAAATTCTTCAGTTAATGCAAATAATTCATAGCAATTTTCTTTCTTCTTCATTCCTTCGAACAACGATTTTCTTTCTTTTCTTTTTTCAACACTCCGTTTAAGGACGATTTTCTTTCTTTTTTTTCTTCTTCATTCCGTCTAATGACAATTGTCTTTCTTCTCTTTTTTCTTAATTCCCTCTAACGATGATTTTCTTTCTTTTCTTTATTTCTCCTTTTTTCTCTCTATTTTATTTTTTTTTCCTATTTTCTCTCCATCTTTCGACCCGTTTCAGTCATTCTTTTTCTGTTTTACAATTTTCTTTCTTTTCTTTCTTCATTTGTGAAGTTTTTTCTTTCTTTTGTCTTTATTCTCTTGATGTCTTTCACTTTCTTTATCACTCTCAATCATTTATTTTCTTTCTTTTTTTTTCTTTTCTTTTTTCCTTTTCTTTCTGCCTACATTAATTTTAGTTTCATTTTCATTTTTTCTTTTTATCTTGCAATTTCCTTGTCTTGTTTTTTCTTCTCCTTTAATTTCTATGTTTTCTATTTTAACGTCTCATTTTTTTTATTCCATTAAAATATCTCAAAATTGTTTTCGTTTTTTACAGACCTTCACACGAAAGACTCAGATCAGACCCAAAAATTGATTACTGCTGTCATATCTGAACTGGAGCTGCCTAATGCTAATTTCCAAGCCTTGATAGAGTTCAAAAACATCTACACAACCTTTTGGGTGAGGAAGTATTTTTTCACTCCTTTTCACAGGCGATAAACTGTATCAATGTTTTCGAGGCTAATATTCTGACTAGTTAGTTTCATTAGTACAACCTGTTCAGACCTTTACAGCTAAGTCCCACAATGACATGTACACTGGGACGAATCATACTTATTCCCTTCGTATTCCATTAGTAAGGAGGAAGTTTGATTCGAAATGCTTCTTTCCAAGAACCGCTACTTTATGAAACAGATATTCAAGAGGATGCTTCCTCGATCGCTACAAACTAAACTAGTTCAAGTTTACAGACTGTCGGTATCTTTCCTACATATGGCCGATTGTCTTCGCGTTGTTAGTTCTATTTGTGCTAATCCTCTTCCTCCTTCGGATCTGGGCACATGCAGCATTCGGATGATGCATGCGGTGGCAAGTGAGAAGCTTTCATTATTATTATTATTATACATTAATCCATTTTTTTTCTTTTTCATCTTATAACGGCGGATAGAAATATTAGGTGTCATTTTTCGAGACATTATTTAAACTAGGCCTCAAAGCGGCTAAAACCTTTTGAAGAAATAAACCGAAAATATCTGACCGTACTGCTTTGTAAGGCTTGAAGTGTTTGGGACCTGTCCCTTGAAATAAATCCCAGAATTAGACGATTATGAATTATCGAGTAAGACGGTACTTTGGAAAGTGAGAGAAGAAAATGCGATCCAAAAATCTTTCAAAAGTTCTACAAGAAATAGGATATTATTAGGTTGGTGCAAAATGACGTAATAATGTCGTTTTTTGACGTATTTTTTAACGTCAAAAACGACATTATTACGTCATTATTTTTGCACCAACTTAATAGTTAAGCGTAAAAATCATGCAATTCATTAAAAGTGAAAATGCTTTTGATACACTTCAATATTTTTCTGACGGTGTCATTTTGTCGTCATTCTTTTTAATCTTTCATGACAAGTGTCTATTGTTTGTTTCGTTGTATTGGTGTAAAAGATTTTTAAAAATTCTCTCTTTTCTTTCTCTCTTTTCTTTCTCTTTTTTCTTTCTTTCTTTATTATTTTCTTTATTTCTTTGTGATTTTATTTATTCATTTTCTATCTTGTTTTTTTTATTACTTTTGATTATTTATTTTTCGTTTCTTTCTTTTTTTCTTTTTTTCGTTCTCTCTTTCCTTTTCTTTCTTTTCTTTCTTATGTTCTTTTTCTTTCTTTCTTTCTTTTTCTTTCTTTTCTTTCTTATGTTCTTATTTTTCTTTCTTATTTTATTTCCTTTCTTAGTTTCTGTCTTTATTATTTTCTCTCTTTTCTTTCTTTTTTCGATGAACGATACACACACACACACACACAGAATAAAGCATTCCTTCAACATAAAATTATATATGCATATGTAAATGCATGCTTGAAAATTAGCCTCTCTCTCGATATCTGTCTTTCATTCTGCCTCACTCTTTCTCTCACATTCTTTCTAACTTTCTCTATCGCTCTCTCTCTCCCTATTTTTCTCTCTCTCCCTCGATATTTAACATCCTAGCATGTAAGAGTACGCGCGTGTGTGTGTGTGTTGGTGCATTCTAATGATGCTATTTGTGTGAGTGTATACGGAAAACTATTTTTTCAGGACACGCAAAAAGGATTAAATGAATAGAGACATAGACGTTTAAGTTGGTGAGTGAAAATATGCGCGGATAAATGTCATATGTATTGTGTGTTCGTGTTTGGTGGGTGTTTAAATAAACCAGGAGAGAAATAGATAGGCCAGGAGAGAAATAGATAGGCCAGAGGAGAAATAGATAGGCCAGGAGAGAATAAACTGGAAGGAACGACTGAGGTAGATTTAATAAAGAGAGTTTTGCTTCAAAAAGCAGATAAAAATGATTAGATAGATAGATAGATAGATAGATAGATAGATAGATAGATAGATAGATAGATACTAATAAAAAGATCTACAAGCAGTTTGAATTGAAACGGTTTCCATCCAATTAAAATGACATTTCAAAAATATCTAATGTTATGGTTCTTGATCACCATTAGGAAAGTGGGTTGAACAAAGAATATTTCAGATAGCTAGCTAGCTAGCTAGATAGATAGATAGATAGAAAAATGTAATAGATAGATAGATAGATAGATAGATAGATAGATAGATTGAAAATGACTGAAATACATATATTGAAAGATTGATTGGAAAATCTGATAGAAAGAAAGAAAGAAAGAAAGAAAGAAAGAGACTGAAATGGATACATACATACATACATACATACATACATTCATTTTATATGAACAGAAATTGTGTAATGTCAAGCCCGTACACTAAAAAGAAAATCATAAAATTCAAAACATAAAAAGGAAATTTACTTTCCAATTTTTAAGATGAGATCTTAACGCTATTATATGCTTTGTCATTCAGGCCGTTATGAGCAATTTGATTGTTATACTCACAATGTTTCGGACGTTCTACTCTCTAGCCTTCTTCAAGTGTCCGTTGTCGTACTAGGTAACCTTGAAATTTCAGATTAGCCTCTTATTCATTCCATGGCGTTGTTTGTTTTTATTCCACTTTCCAACCTTCGGTGATATTTCATATCAGTTAATACTCATCAGTTTTATTCACCTTTTTCCGTTTCTTTCACTGAAACTTTTCAGTACTGCCAGGTCCAGGGCTTGAACTCACGAGTACCAGAAATCCTTTAACCCATGAGGCCAGTTGTTTAATACACGAAAAACAAAGTCAATAAACAAATTCATCACAGAATGAGAAATAAGAGTTATTTATTTTCAAATAAAGGAACTCCAGGGATTTATTTTTGTTTCTCTCCATAAAAAAAAAATTCATCTCCATCTAAGCTTGATTTGTTGGGATTGTTATTAATAGATAACTTCTGACTCAACTTCAAAAAATAGGTCTCGAGCGAAGTTAGCAAGACGCCATTTTAAATTTTATCTACTCCCAAACGCCGTAACAAAGATGTATATGTACCCAAGAACAAAATAAAAAACACACACACACACACACACACACACACACACACACACACACACACACACACACACATATATATATATATATATATATATATATATATATATTGCTTGGAAGTTGTAAAGGTGAAATGCACTTTAAAATGCAGTGACTCTAAAGATGTCATGGCGTCACATTAGACACGTGACACGGTATATTTCACTGCCATTAAAGAATACCTTGAGCGTGGCTTAGCGCTGGTAAGATACGGTGTATTAATGGAGGAGGATAGCTAATGGATGCGTTAGGAAGAAAGAGAAATAAAGGAAAACGAAAGAAGGAAAAGAGGAAGATGGTGAACGAGAATAAGAAGGAAAATCTAAAATAGAAAGAGAGAAAGAGATTAAAGAAAGAGCTCGGCAAAGTGGGTAGAAAAGTAAGAGAAGAAGAATTTGAAGTGGGGAATGCAGATAAAAGAATAAAGAGTTCAAAAATAAAAGAGGAGAAGCAAAGAAAAGAAGAAGGAACGATTTAGAGAAGAAGAAACGGGAGATTAAAATGATGGCAAAGAAAGAAGAATGAGAAAATAAGAAGAAAAGAAGAGAAGATCAAAAGAACGTTAAGAAAGAGATAAAAGGAGTTTTAGAATGCGCAGTGACAGAAGAAGAAGAAGAAGAAGAAGAAGAAGAAGAAGGAGAAGAGGAAGAAGAAGAAGAAGAAGAAATGCGGGTCAAAACAAAAACAAAGAGCAGAAAATAATGAAGGAAAGATAGGTGAGACGAGAAACACAGAAAGGATGAAAGATAAAAAGTGAGAATGAAGAAAAATAAATGTGGAAAAAGCAAAAACGGAAAACCAATGAAAAATGCGAAAAACAACGAGAAAGAGGAATAGAATAATGAGAAGGAAATGGTGAGTAAGAAAAAAAAGAATGGCCAGGAAAAGAAGAAAATGGAAGAAAAGAGGAAAACGGGGAAGAAGAGTAAGAGAGCAAAGAAAAAACAGTAAAAGAGAATGAAGAAAAATAAGGAAAACATCATAAAAGAAAGAGAGTCAGAAAAAAATAAGCCCCAGAAAAAAAGAAAAAAGAACGAGAAAAGGAGAGGAAAAATAAAAGGAAATGAAGGAAAATTAGGAGGAAGAATCACGAAAGAAAAAACAGAAAAAGATGAATAAGAAAGAAAAATGAAAAAGTTGAGGTAGAAGGAATAATCAAAAAGAAAAAAAAAGAAGAAGAATGAGCGCAGAATGAAGGAGAGAAAAATATAAAAGAATATCTTGAAGGAAGAATCTCGAACAAAACAAAAAGAACAGTAAAGAGAAAGAAAAAAAAGAAAGAACGACGAAAGAAAGGGAAAAGAATAAAAAGAGCAGGAGTGCTACAATGCAGAATCACGAAAGAAAAGAAAGAACTCGAAAAGAAAGAGAAAGAAAAAAGAAAAAGGAAAAGAGTTAACTCTAATGACAAAAGAAATGAAGAAGAACGAGGTAAGAAGGAGAGAAAAAGAAAAAAGGAAAGTCTTTAAGGACGAATCAAGAAAGAAAAGAAAGTACAAAGAGCAAAAAAAGAAAAAGAACGACGAAGGAAGGAAAGAAAAATAAAAAGAAGAAAAGGAGAACGAAACGAATGAATTGTGAAGGGACGGAAGGAGAGAAGAAAGAGTCAACAAAATAAAAGGAAGAAATCGTCCTTGTCATCGTCAGTGTGATAAATGATCCTGACAAGTAATGACAGGAAAACAGAAAGCAAGCCAAAATGGTAAGTCATTCTTTTTTTTTTTTTGTTTTGTTTGTTTTTTTTTGTTTTGTTTTTTTTTTGTTTTTTTTTTACTCTCCTGGAAAAATCGATCTGCAGAACAACAGGTATGCAACGTATTCGACTTACACC
This sequence comes from Acanthosepion lycidas, assembly GCA_963932145.1. Taxonomy (NCBI): domain Eukaryota; kingdom Metazoa; phylum Mollusca; class Cephalopoda; order Sepiida; family Sepiidae; genus Acanthosepion; species Acanthosepion lycidas. The sequence continues at coordinate 59,583,560 of OZ010589.1, forward strand.
TTGTGCTGAACAGTGGCAGGAAATAAAGAATATTTGGACAGGAATCTTTGAGATAAAGAAAAAAAACATGAAATATGTCTGGAGAAAAAAAATGGTAAGGAATAATGCCAATGACTAAAACAGCGTCATACGGAATAATTGGAACTGAAAGGAAAAAAAAGTGCTTGCAGAAACCTCCCCCCCCCCGAAAGAACAAGATACGGATAAGAATGAATGTAAGATTATATTGCGTCAGGGTTGTGTATGATGCTAGAACAAAGACTGCACTCAAATTTCACACCAGACCAAAGATGCTGTTTGCATCAAGGGTTCACTCACGGCCACCGAATGAAGAAACACGTAACCTCACACCTAAATTTGGTTTTCAACCGTGGGAAAGATTTTGTTATACACCCGGTTATATATGGAATTGCCTCTGACAGTTTTCCATCAGTCTCTCACACACCACAAACGGGGAATGTAAGGACCACAGATTGGCTGAGAATCACTGACGAAATACTGAAGTGAATAAAATATCAAGTAATGAAATTTTGTGTAATTATTTAATCAACACAGCCCCTTTCTTACAAATATTTTGGGTGGGAAGGCCCTGCCTACCTCGAAAATCAACTTTAGGAACACTAATTTTATGTGGAATCGAGCACCGAGATCCGGCACCGTAGATGACGGGATGCTGAAAAGTAAACGTTTCGAACTATTTTCCAAAATCTGAATAAATGTTCAAACAGATTTTTAAAGCATCCCTTCTTGTTAGGGCTGAGATTTGTAACTCCCCATTCAATCAGGTCTATTTTAGTCACCTATAGACTCCATGATGCACGTAAGTTAAAACAGAATTATGGACAATCTCCTCACAGATGCAAAGACAACTAGAGGTATATGGTTCTACAGAAGGATGCTGAGAATACCATGGACTGAGAGCGTAAGTGACGAAGAAGTCTTAAGAAAAATGTAAACAAAAAGGACACTTATTGTAAGGATCAAAGGATAAGCAGAAATTTCTTGGACGCGTAATTGTTGTGGTGTTCTCTCTCTAAAAAGTCTATGTTAGGCTCTTCCAACTACTATAGGTTTAGTAGGAGAGAATGTTCAGGGAACAGTGAATAGATCGAGTGCTAGTTCATTCGATACACTCTAGTCCTGTAATACTCTTCTGGTGTATTTACTGTTTAATATACGATATATCTGCACACCTGATTTTTGTTAACAGTAATGAAGGAAGGAGACATGGAGAATTTGGTACTCACAAGACATATCGAATGCAAAAGGTACAGGAGGGGGTCACCTACTTGACGAGCTTGTGTGAATGGATAGGAAACGAGACTGGGAGGATTGACTACAGGACAAATCTTGGGATAAGAGGTTGTGGAGAGCCACAGCTCAAAGAAGTTAAAAATCTGATAGGAGTTTTTATAGTAAAGTGACAAAACCCGTATACAGTGGTATATAAAATTCCCAACTTTTTTTTCTCAAATATTACTAAAAAACATCTTTCGCGTTTTACATGCAAAAGTGAGGTAGCTAGTCAACTAATGTTTACACAAACGCCACCGACTATCTGTACCTAACATCATATTCCTCTTCTTCTTCTTTTATCTGTTCTGGTCTGTGTGTTCATGCTATTATTATATTTAACGATTATTGATAAAAATTTTAAAAAAGAATCTGCAATGTTATTGTTCTTGATCTGGCATCACAGCTTCAGTTACTTTCCATGTCCAAATCTATAAATCAACCGTTCGCCCTTGCAAGGAATACTGCTGTCATATATCGTCTGGAGCCTCCCCCCCCTGTCCGTCTCAAGGTCCTCCACAAAATCCAGAGACGGATATGCAATAGGATTGGTCCTGATCTGGCATCTCATCTTCAGTTACATTCCCACCACCATAATATAGCTTCCCTGTGCCTTTTCTAAAAAATGCTGTCATAGTAATTGTTCTGATGAACTTTTCTTATTTTTATTCCTCGCCCCGACAGAAAAATTGTACTTCTGGGAATTAGTTAAGACTTCATAGAGACCTGAGGTATTATGGTGACTGTAGTAAGAATGGTAATTATGAATGCGTTGTTTTGCTGTAAGGAATACTGTCGTATTTTGGGGTCATAATTGTGACTAGATATTTAATTATAAAACAGATAAAGACCATTTTTCTCCATTACACCTTTTGACCTTGTGCCGCCTTGTGCCTTTTCTATAAATATTTTCATGGTAACTGTTCAGATGAATTTTCTTCTATGCTCCCTAAAATTTTACGAATTTAAGGGTAGTACTAGATTGCCTGCAAGATCTCATCATTTTACAGTTGAAATGGCTAGATGTAACTGTAAGTTCTATGCTAACAGTTTAATTTATAGCACTTCTTGCTTGTGAATCTCTCTTCTTGCTTTCCAGCCGACTTTGATCTTCAAAAATTTAAATGCTATGTCAATAGTTATCTTCTTTATTCTGGTTCTTTTTTTGTTCTCCTTCCTTGATAATGTTTTCTTTTCCCCTTAAATATTAAATGTGAATAGACAGTAAGCATGTCTGAATTTATGCGATGAAGAGTTATCTTTATTAAAATTATTTACAATCAGACTGAAAGGTTCAATTTCGCTGAAGTTTACTGTTGTGAGAGAGAGAGAGAGAGTATTCTAATACCGTAGTATCAGCCGCGTACGACTACCAATATTGGACACTAGCACATAGTAAGCTCCGCTTACACTATCTTTGTAACCTTTTTGTTTTATATATCTTTCTTACCTCTAATCCGTGTTCCGTGTTTTCCTTCCGTGGTCCCGACTTTGGGCCCACATCATTTACCCAGATCGTCAAGTACCTGATGTTGATTGAAAGACATGATGGTCAAAATGTTGGCGTAATAAGCACCAATATGAGGACAATAGGGGAGGTTGATTTTATTATCTACCATCAAATACATTATGTAATTCTGAGGTAAAATCAAAGTCGTTTTTAATGAGAACTGCTATAAGCTTGAATTATTTATGAGTGGTTAATGTAAAGAAAGTATTGGCAAAGAGCAGATGGCTTGGAGTTCATGGAAAGTTGACAGAAAAAGAAAATGGTCACCTCGAAGAGAATATGAACGACGTGAAGAAGGAAAACCATGTAAAGAAAAAAAATTCATCAAATTATATCTCTGTAAGATTTCTCGGATACATATTGCATAATAAATAATCTTTCTTTTTTTTTAATGTTTTTTTAGAAATATTCCTGTCATTTAAAATTTCCAGATCTCGAACATAAAAAAATATTTTATTAATTTTAATAGGGGGTTCAGTTTGCCCTGAAACTTTATTGCAAATTGATCCCCCAGACGAACCAAATTAAATGCAAATAAGCAATTGAAATGTCAATCGTTATCTTCTATCTTAGTTTTTGTTCTTTAATTTAAATGCAATGTCAATAGTTATCTTCTTAATTCTTGTTCTTTTTTTTGTTCTCCTTCCTTGATAATGTTTTCTTTTTTTCATATTCTCTCACACTCAGTAATCCCCTTGCGTCTTAGTGACCTCATTGCCTTACTAAGGGTGAAATTAAAATAAAAAATAAACTAATAACTGAGGTTTAAAGAATATATTGTTCTTTTATTTTTCTCTCTACATAATGGTGTTTTTTTTTTTTTCTTATATTCTTTAACACTTCTCTAGTTTTAGTATCAAATCTTCTTTGTTTACTATCCCTTCCATCCCCTGTTCTTCTATCCATTTACACAAGCTGTTTAAGTAAATTATTCGCTGTTACCCTCTGTCACTCTTAACGTCAATATGCCCTATGGGTGTTAAACTCTCCAAGCTCTCTTTCCTCATTATGCATCCGAGAAATTTTAAATGTCAATTTCCGATTTTAAGTATGTCTTTTTTATTCCCTTTCCCCTAAAATTTTCTCGTTGCTCACTTGGTTAGTCCATGGTATTGTCATTATCCCTCTGTAGCGCCGCATCTGTGTTCCCTCAAGTCTTTTCTTTATCTGTGAAGGAATTATCCTGACTTCATTGTTCCCATAAATAGCCTCGAAATCGTATCTTCCTTGACAGATAAGGGGAACTTCTTCGTCTCCATCATTGCCTCTAACTCAACATTAGATGACAAAGACCATCTTCTCCCCAAGTTCCCACGTCTCACTGAGCTCAATCTCAAGAATATTACCATCACAGCATAAGAAGTCTCTAGACTTATCTAAGACCTTGATCCTAAGAAAGCCATTGGTCCAGACAAAATTCCAATAGTTGTCCTTAAGAATATCAACCCAGAATTAACCCCAATCCTAGCAAAGTTATTCAACCACTGCTTGAAGGAGAAATCCTTCACAAGGCTGTGGAGAGTGTCAAGCGTATGCCTGATTTTCAAGAACTCGGGTGTGCGATCTTCCCCCTCTTAGTACAAAACCATCCTCAGTACCATCAGCACGCTTTTTGAAGCCATAATTAATAAGAAAGTCGTCGAACACCTAGAAAAGCACAAACACTTTAGCGACATACAGTACGGGTTTCAGTCGGCCCAATCCACTGGCGACGTCGCAACCAGCGTCACTCAAAGTGTGGCTTTTGACGACAAACACACCTCAAAGACCATAGCACTAGATATCTCAAAGACCTTCGACAAAGTTTGGCACAATCGCTTACTAAACAAGTCTCCAGTTATGGAATCATTGGAAGGGTTTTCTCGATCATAAAATCATTCCTAAGAGTTAGGTCCTTGAAGGTAGTTAACAATGGTCAATTCTCCGAAGGGATATAGGTCAACGCAGGCGTGCCCAGTGGTCACTCCTCGGACCAACCATCTTTTTGATCTATATAAATGATATACTCAGATCATTTGTAAACATCTATGCCGGTGATACGACTAAATACAGGCTCAATCTAAAACTCTCGATGGCCAAAGATTGGTGACTGATCTCTGTTCCGATATTGTACAAACTAACCAATGGGGTAAAAACTGGGTGGTTACGTTCCATGCACCCGAAGACCAAGCTAGTTACATTCCATCATCGCTGATCTGACCCCAAACTACCATCATGATAAACAGAGGTTTTCTCGGGGAAGCACTGTGCCTGGGACCTCAGTCTCACACCCGACCTCAAGTGGAACTCATACATACGTTCCATAGCTAAGGATGCAGGTAAAATGCGTCCCTCTCGTAAGTACGCGACTCCCCTGCTATCAGCTACCTTTACAAGGACCAAATTATGCCAAAGAGGGAGTATTGTTATTATATTTGGACGGAAGTTGCCCAGACCTTACTCTGCAGAATTGATATTCAAAAGAGTCTCCGAGCCCTTGTGAGTGACGAATTATTCTCCACCCTTCAACATCTCTCCCACCAGCGGGATATGGCAAGCCTCACGCTGCTCTACTGCTACTTCCACGTAAAGTGCTCGGACGAACTACATTCCACTGTCCCGCCGAGGCCAACCTTCACAGCAAGAACACGTCATGCCACTTACATCGTAGCAAACCATCCGCATTCCCTCCGCATTCCATCAGTGGACGGTAAGTTTCATTCGTGCAGCTTCTTCATGCGAACCACTGCCCTGTGGTATCGAGTCTCAAATGGGTGTTTTCCCGATCGCTACAATCTAAACCTTTTCAAAGCTAGCGTTAACCGTTATCTTTCTTTCTTATACACACATATGGCCACCTAACGTAAAGTTCGACCTCGAGTGGCCCACGGGCCTTGTAAGAAGAGAACATCGCTGTAAAAAACCATCGATATTACATATACTTTTCTTTGCTTATTTACATTGTTCGAACTGTTACTGTATTCACGACGTTTAGGCCATTGTACGCTCCTGTCTACCTCAGGTGATTGGAATTTTGAACTGAGACTTTATTACGCCCACCGGGGCAGATATTCTAGTTGCACGAGATATAGCTCTTCCATATGTATCAGTTATCTCCCTTCAACTCAAATCCCCAAATTTTTGTTCACCTCTCTTGTCGCCAAGTATTGAACTCACAACTCTTGGGGTCAAGTCAATATTTCCATCCCCTCAATCCTTGATATCGAGCACTTTTACGCATAAAGGTAGCATACCTTAGATAAAAATACTTTTTTGGTGGGGGGGGCATGTCTCCCCAAGGAAACAATCTATCCCGATGGAGGAAATAACGTAATAAAGGGTTCAGTTCGAAATTCCAATCACCTGAAGAAGGCCGGAGCATACAAGGGCCGAAACGTCGTGAATATAGCAAGGAAGACGATGACAACAGTTCGAAGCATGTAAATAGTGTTTGTTCACCAATGCAGTAGCCATGTATAAAACACAAAACTCTTTGGGTCAAGATATTGAGTACCCACTGCATCATATTGATTCTAACAACCTTTTCCTAATACTTTATTTAGCTTTTGGGAGGCACCTTTCTCTATTCCAGTGCTATTGCGGATTTCAGGGTCACATTTCCGTCGTCTGTTATAACTCTTCACTAATTGTTAGATATTTGTGCTTTTCCGATTGAATTACTGAAATATTAAATGTGAATAGACAGTAAGCAGGTCTGAATTTATGCGATGAAGTGTTATCGTTATTAAAATTATTTACAATCAGACTGAACGGTTCAAAATTCCCTGAAGTTTACTCAGATCGTCAAGTACCTGATGTTGATTGAAGTACATGATGGCCGAAATGTTAATATGAGGACAATAGGCGAGGTTGGTTTTATTATCTACCATCAACAAAGTCGTTTTTAATGAGAACTGCTATAGGCTTGAATTATTTATGAGTGGTTAATGTAAAGAAAGTATTGGCAAAGAGCAGATGGCTTGGAGTTCATGGAAAGTTGGCAGAAAAAGAAAATGGTCACCTCGAAGAGAATATGAACGACGTGAAGAAGGAAAACCATGTAAAGAAAAAAAATCATCAAATTATATCTCTGTAAGATATATCGGATACATATTGCATACATAGAAAGAATGACTGCAAAAATGTATAAGAAATAATCTTTCTTTTTTTTAATGTTTTTTTAGAAATATTCCTGTCATTTAAAATCTCCAGAACTTGGACATAAAAAATGTTTTATTAATTTTAAGAGGGGGTTCAGTTTGCCATGTAACTTTATTGCAAATTGATCCCCCATGTGAACCAAATTAAAGTAAAAAAAAGGAATTGCAATGTCAGTCGTTATGATCTCATTTTTTTAAATTTCTCTTCTTTTAATTTTTTTCTCTCTCCTTTATTAATGGATCAGGACAAAAAATGGAGTACTGTTATCATTATTTGGGCGGAAGGTAACGAGACCTCACTCCCCAGCCTTGATAGAGTTCAAAACTGTCTCTTAGCTATTGTGGGTGACGAACTATTCTCCACCCTTCAATCTCTCTCCCACCGGCGGGATGTGGCAAGCCTCTGGCTGCTCTAACGCTACTTCCACGGAAAGTGCTCAGACGAACTATTAGGCTGGTGCAAAAAATAATGACGTAATAATGTCGTTTTTTGACGTTAAAAAATACGTCAAAAAACGACATTATTACGTCATTATTTTTGCACCAACCTAATACATTCCCTGGTTACGCCGAAGCAAACCTTCACAGCAAGAACACTCCATTCTACTTACATAATAGCAAACCACCCTCATTCCCACCGTATTCCATCGGTGAGAATTAAGTTCCACCCGAGCAGCTTCTTCCCGCGAAACATTGCCCTATGGATCCGATTCTCACGTGTATGTTTCCCCAATTACTATAACCTGTTCAAGGAAAGACAGAAAAAGAATAACTGCAAAAACATATAAGAAATTGTCTAAAACATACCTATCGGTGAAAATCTCCAGATCACAAAGATAAAAATATTTTATTAGTTATAAAAGGGTTTCAGTTTGCTATGTAACTTTAATGCAAATGGATCCCCCACTGGAAGCAAATTAAAGGCAAATAAGGAATCGTTATCTTCCGTCTTCTAAAGTCCTGTTCTTTTATTCTTTTCCCTCCTTGATGATAATATCTTTTTCTCATATTCTCTCACACTCAGTAACCCCTTTGCGTCTTAGTAACCTTATTGTCTTAGCTGGGATGAAATTATTAACGATAAAATAACAATCACTGAGGTCTAAATGTTGATTTTCTAAGCGTAGCTCGTAAGTGGAACAAGGCCGAAAGTGTGTAGCACCCAGTGAAGAAATGATTTTCTAAGTGTAGCTTAGATGTGGCACAAGGCCGAATGTGTGAAGCACCGAGTGAAGAATGATCTTACTACTCAATCGTAAATGATCTAGCAAAACAAGCTTGCGTCCCATTTCACTACATCGAACTGTCCATTGAATTTTAAAGAATATGTCGACCAACTTGATGTAAAATACATTTTGCGAACGCTACAAGAATCTGCCTTATTTCATGTAAGCGATTAATCTCATCTTTGTTGTTGCTATCACGTTTCGGCCGTTGCATCCCTCCGCCTTCATTAGGTGTATATCGATCCGGGTAAACTACAGGGAATTCCAAATTGAACACTTTATTTAATGTACGGGGGTAGACTGTTCTCCAGACTATTGTTACGAGAATTAAAACGCTGTTTTGTGAATTTAGTGACATAATAATTGTGAGTTCAATCCCTGATCCGGTCAGTGTGTATTTGAACTAAGTGGAAACAGAGTGAGCTATAACTGAGCAACATTAAACGCATGAACTAGGCAGGGTATCTTTAGACATTGGGCAATTTTTCGTGTTAGATGCCTAACAATTAGGCATATTCCTTACTCGCCGGGAATCTCTGTTTATGAGCGGGAGTAGTGGGCGAGAAACATGTCCAAGTGTCAAGAGGACTGTGTGTGTTTTAAGTCTGAAATATGAGAGAGCGTAGGCGACTTAAGATTCACATCTAGATACTTGAGAACACCTTATTTAAAGCACATTACAGGAAAGTACTGAGGTCCTTGTAACTTGACAGATACTATCTTCCCGTATAGTGAGGTACTATGATATATGATACCATCAGAAACAGAAGCAGGACTGTTTTTTGGTGGGGGTACTTGTTTGTTTGTGGTTATTTTTGTATTTTTATTTGTTTGCTTGTTTCATTTGTTTTGTTTGTTTGTTTATTTTTAAATAGAAATGGATAGGCTTTCTTGTGGCCCGGCCCATGCACTTCCCACTTCTCCTGAACAGGAGTAGAGTCTCATACCTTGTTTCCTGTTTAGGAAACGGTCCTTGGTTCCTTTCCTTTTATCATGTCTTAAATGCGGTGCTGTCATGAATTTTTTTCTGATACGTGAGGATGGTGGAAACGTCTCTTCATACTGAGGGTATCCGGTTGGTAGTTTTCTGGTTGCTGTTCCCGACTGGTAGTTAGAAGCCCGAACACTTGCGTAGACTGCTCTGATCAACAGTTGCATATCGGGTTTCTTGCAGTGCCATGTCGCGCATGTAAGGGTGTCCCTGCAAGTATCTCCGGTGGTCAACCCCGAGGCCATACTATGTTGTACTCTTTGCCAGTTCCCTTCCTGCATATTTTACATTAGACGACCGACTGCTTCTACTACCCTAGGCCTTTCCTTGCCAAGACAAAAACAAACCAAGTTCTCCACTGCCTTAACCGGGTATTGAACTCACACTCTTTGGGTCCTGTTACTGGATCTAACCAACGCCTTTATCCACTGTGCCATGTGCCCTTGAGTGGAGAACTTGAAGAGGGGAATTAACAGAAAATTAAACATGGCACGTGAAACTAGAACAGTTCACCCCAGTGAGCGAAATAAAGGGTTTAGTTCGACATTCCAACCACCTGAAGAAGGCCGGAGCGTACAACGGCCGAAACGTTGTAATAAATATGACGACAAAGATGAGGACAATAGTCTGAATAATGTAAATAGTGGTTATTAACTTCCCGAGCCCCACATATGGCACTTCTCTTAAAATAGCTTAAAACTAAAACTGCATTCAATCAACGTGAAAGAATTTCAAGCTGCTGTGTGCATGAGCAGGGACTCTTTTATTAACATTTCAAAGATTATTAAATAATATACATGGACCTGTTGTCATATGAAAAAAGAAAATGCATTATACAAATACAACTTTGAAAAAACAGTAACTATTTTCCTTTATAATTTTTGTTCAAATGTTAAGCTCAGTTCTAAGATAATAAGTGCTTTGTAGGTGAAACTCATTAACAATAACTCTGTAAAAAATGTTTAAATGATTTCTCAGCTGCAATGTGTGCTGCAAAATAGCAAGAACATTAAAGTGGAATAACTGCAAGCAGGAACAGCTGAAAATGTAGCATAGAGGTGGCACTAGGCCATTATTATGGAGCACCCACTGAGGATCGAACTCTCTGCTCTGTCGTAATTGATCTAGCGCGATAAGCTTGCTAAACATTACACCACGTCGAAAGGTTTCTTGCTTAGCTTATATAGACATATATGATTAAAAGCAACAGACATTTTGTGTCGACTGTATTTATTGACCGTTTTCTCCAAAGGGTAAATAATCGTTCGAAAGTGTGTTTGCGATGTGTTTACGCGAACAAATAAGCCAAACTTCATGCAGAATTAACCAAGCATTCGATCAACATTAGTCATCGGTTGTGCGTAATAAGAAATTTAATGGATTTTAAGGTGTGGCTGTGTCCTTTTTTAATTTTGTTTATTTTATTTATTGAATAAAATATTACATGACGTAGAAAATAATGTGATATAAACAGAGCACAAGGTAATTGGAATAATTAATATGTATTGGGCTATCCACAAACCTTTTTCAGCATTTAGTTCCTTATATGCTGTTAAGAAAGTTTAGTTTTAACTAACATTATTCAAATCGCTTACGTTCAACTTTTTTGTGATATCTATCAAATCATTTTTGAGCATTGTAAAATCATCTTCACACACGTCATGTTTTACTTATTCTTTCTAATATTAGTGTTATGGTCCGAACCGGATCATAACACTAACACAGTGATAGTCCAAGGTAGAACCAATAAAGAAGAACTCGAACACGGATATGGAATAACACAGATATATTACAAACAGGAATATTTACAGGGAAGTAGAAAGTGTAAGTACGAACAATCAGGTTTAGTAGTAAGTGTCTGAACGCGACTCTGTTTCAGACTGCCTCTGACTCGACTGACTGACTCGCTCGCTCTGACTGACTCGCTCGATCTGACTGACTGCCAGACTACTGACCGACCTCACTCCAGACTTCAGACTGAACAGTATTTAGTCACCCCCACGGTTTAACGTGGAATCTCCGAGCCCGTGGGCTCGGCCAAAAATATGCCCTTTGAACCTGTATAAACGGGTTCAGGGTCGGTTTACCTCCGCGAAAGAGTCTCCGCCCTTCGGCGTAGCCTCGTTCGGGTTCCTCCCCGCCCAAAGGCAGAGAGTTCAACCGATCAGCCGGTCGCCCGACTTCAGGCTGAACGGTATTTAGTCACTCCCCCCACGAGGGCATCATGTGGCACAAGGCCGGTTTAACGTGGGGTTTCCGAGCCCGTGGGGTTTCCGAGCCCGTGGGGTTTCCGAGCCCGTGGGGTTTCCGAGCCCGTGGGCTCGGGAAAAAATATGCCCTTTGAATCCGTATAAACGGGTTCAGGGTCGGTCTACCACCCCGAAAGAGACTCCGCACTTCGGCGTAGCCTCCTTCGGGTTCCTCCCCGCGCGAAGGCATAGAGTTCAACCGATCAGCCGATCAGCCGATCAGCCGGTCGCCCGACTTCGGCCTGAACTCCCTGCTTCCTCTTGAGGCGCAGTATTTATTACGTATGGAATAGTCCATTATGTTATTATGGGTAAGGTCCCATAACAATTAGAAATAGCAGAAACTGAACAAGGGCCTTTTTTAATATTGTTGTAGCATACCTACGGACGATAATTGGTATGTCCCCATTCACATAAATACAATAGTAAATACTGTATGTTGGTCTGCAGTTGGAGATTCGCCTCCAACTGCAGGTCAAACTCTCTGCCTCCGGGCAGAGAGGATCCCCAGACGAGGCTATGTCGAAGAGCAAAGTCTCGTCTCGGGAAACAGCTACCCGACCCCGTTTTATACGGGGTCTACGGGGAATTTTTGGGTGAGCTTACGGGCTCGGATACCTCACATTAAATTCGCCCTTGCCACATCTGACCGCGTGCGGCGGTTGGTAGATATCTAGCAGTTGGAATTCCTTGGGGAATTCACTTGACTCACTTCTAGCAAGTGACTACTACTTCTACGCGCCGCTAGCGAATCTTATATGTGTTGTTCTTGTCCTAAGTATTATCGTTCATTACAAACTTTCCTGTGATCATTCAGTAACCTTCTCTAGGTTACAACAAATATTAAGACAGTTAAAAATGCAACTCAAACATTTGTTTTTGAGAAATCAGTGGTGTGGCTTAGGACCAGTATTATAAATGTGATGCAGCTATAATTCAACATCGTGTTTATATGAGCGGAGACAAGTTAAAGAAAACAACCTACAAAAACATCAAAGAAAGGGAGCTTCATTTCTTTCACCTCACGATCTCTTGTGTCCCACTCTATTTTAAATTAGCCTTTTTTTATTACTTGTAAATACTATGTTTGAAAAGCTGAGCATTTTCATTATGTTTATAACACACAAACTACACAAGGATAGAAAATCATTTGTATCATTTTCGTTATGTTAGTCGCTTTGATGTGTGGCCCGTTATAAACATATTGAAAATGCTCAGCTTTTCAAACATAGTACTTACAGGTAATAAAAAATGGATAATTTAAAATAGTGTGGGACGCAAAAGATCGTCAGGTGAACGAAATGAAGCTCCTTTTCTTTGATTTTTTTGTAAGCTCTGTTTCTTTTAAGTTATCCCCACGCTTTCACAAATTAGATGTTGAACTATAGCTGCATGACCTTCATAATCCTGACTCTAAGCCACACCATTGAAATACTTCCAGTTTTTACCATGCAGAGACGGAGGCTGATACCATAAAATTGGCGCAAGAATGTAATTTACTTAACGCCCTGTACAATTTTGCCTGAGAAGTAAGAAAGGGGCAAAAGAGATGGCGATGGCTTTGTCAGGAACCGGCAGCCGTATATGTTATATACAATTAAATGACAAGGCCTACAAGAAACAGTTTTAAAAAGGATTCAGTTAATCTAAGGTTATTACGAAATAATGCATTTTGCGCCGCAGTTAATTTTATTTTCGTCCTCCTTGAATTCTTTTATCTGCAACTCTCACATTTTACGTTGGCGCCATTATGCTTGTCCAACCCCCGAGCTACAAATCGTGCGGATGCTATGTAGCAAAGATGCAACTCCGAATCAGAGCAATATATGGACCAACGTATCGTGATATGATGGATGATTCCTCTGCAAAGTTAATCTGGAATAAAAGATTAAAAGACTACAAATTTTAGTTCGGTTGGAATTTCTGGGATGTGGAGTCATCATTATTTACACCATTTGCATACAGACTATTGTCCTCATCATTGTTTTTATTATCACAGCGTTTCAGCCATTGCGCCCCCGGCCTTCATCAGGTGTAACTGAGTAGATGTAAAATACACTTTGCGAACACTACAAGAATTCGCCTTATTGCATGCAGACGATTGTTCTAATCTTTGTTGTTGCTATAATAACGTTTTGGTCGCTGCTGCCTTCATCAGGTGTATATCGATCCGGATAATCTATAAGGAATTCTAAAATGAACACTTTAATCTACGAGGGTAGAGTATTCTCTAGCTTTTGTCCCGTGGATGAAATAATTGATTCTTGATTTGGTGATATAGTAATTGTAAGTTCAATCCATAGGCCGGTCAGTGTGTACTTGGACTAAGTGGAAACAGGGTAAACCATAACTGAGCAGTTAGGCGGGGTATCCCTAGACATTGGCCAGATTTGCATATTAGACATATCCGCTAGGTGGTCACGGGCTAGGGAGAAACATGTGTCAAGAAGGTTGTGTCAAGAGGGTTGTGTGTGTTTTTTGTTTGAAATATGAGACATCCTAGGCGATTTGAAATTCCCACCTAGATACTTAGTAACACCTTAAACTGGGCAACCGACCTAAAGGTATTTAAAACTGGGCCCCACCTGCAAGGTTATGTGTCGCTTTTATCAAAAATTATCACCATATCGCGTGTATTTAGCTGTGGTATATGTGTTTGGCGTACACTTATGAGACTGGGTCGCTGCCGGTAATAAAAATCACAGGAAAAAGTCACAGGAAAAAAGTCACAGGAAAAAAGTCACAGGAAAAAAAAGTCAGAGAAAAAAGTCACATTTTTGCTTTTAAAAAAAGCCACATGAAATAAAAGTCACATCTTGGTTTTGCGGGTGATGTGTTTGGTATACAAGAACCCATTGTAGCAGATTTTTGAACAACGCTTATTACTGTCAATAATTTCCATGGCAGGAGGCGTCAAAATTATTTTTCATTAAATTCATGCATTGTTGATCCACAACGGCACTGAAGATTTCTACTCTTCACGCTGTCTTTAGGGTTAGGGTTGGGTTTAGGGATACATAATACGCATATTGGGCTTCGTCACTTTGTTTGAGTCTATTCTCTTAATAATAATAATGATGTTTTATTTTTGAGTAAGGCTAGATAGAAATGACTGCCTGAAGTAAAATCATCGCCTACGATAGTGAATATTGTGGGAAAAAATGCATCTATGGGGGTGGCGGGCGCTTAATTTCGCATGTAAAACGCTGGTCGATTTTCTCATCCATTCTTTTTATCTATTTTTTGACCCACTCTTTTAATCCATTCTTTGACCCATTGTTTTGAGCCATCCCTCTGTCCCGTCAAAATAAAGGAGCTGGTTTTTTAACGCATTATTTTGTTTCCTTCTTTAAATGTCCTCTGCGCAACTATGCCTATGCTTTATCTAGAATTGATATTATTTGTTTCTTTGGGGGGGGCTTTTCTTTCTTTATTTTCGAGCGACCATTTTTACGCTTCCTCAAGTTTTTCTCTTTAAACATTTCTTTGAGGAGTTCTTTTTCCTGACGTTTTTAACTTGAAGGTTTTCTTTTCGATCTTCCGCCGGCTTTGATGCCTTTGTCGTTGATGTGCGGATGGTGCAATGGATAATGGCTGGGAATGAGAAATCGGAGAGCCGAGTTCGAATTCCAGTCGGGTTCGTTACATACATTTACAAGCAAATATACTTGGAAAAGGTGCGGGTTAAATAGTAGGTCTTGTACCTGGAAAAATAAAATAAAAATTAATGCAATATTCACTCGCAAAATCTCGCCATGCTACGTTCCCCGCGTCCTATCACACTCAAAATCCCACCAACCCGTATTCCATTCAAACAAATTTTTCTTCGTCCCATTTTGGAGAGAAGACTCCTGCGAAGATACTTTCTTGATGTCTTCAATCTTAACCCCTTCAAGGATTTTTATCTCTCCTTATCCTCATCATAATTCAGTTATGTGCGTGGTACACGCTTAGGCGATCATGTATCTTTCGATACATGATTGGCGAGGCAGATTTTTTTCCCACAATAGTTTGCCATTTCTTCCTGCGGTAGACTAGTTGCCATCCAAGGCTATAGAACCCGGTTTATCCTGCTATTTACCCATAGGTGGGGGGTGGAGAAAAGGATTCATACATTTCCCAAGAGTATTATTAGCACATAAGTGAATGTAATGGATTTGACTGGAATTCGAACTTGGTTCTCTGATTCCTCAATCGGAGCCGCTGCCCATTACTCCACCGTCCTTCTCTTATATTCCCATCATATACCTCATTCAGAAACCCTCTACCTTGAGTGGATCTTGTGCCCTGTATTGAGTAAACAGTAAGCAGTTTTTTGTTTTATATTCCAAGTTTTTTTCTGGATTCTTTGCCGGTTTCAGGATGGCTATTGCCCGATTATTTATTCTTTTGACACGTTTCTACTGTTGAGTTTAGTTTCAAGTAATGCTTTTCTGGAGATGCCATTTAACTTAGGGTCTTAATATTTCCCAATCTTTTTAATTTCCTTTTTAATTTCAATATTGGTCTCCTGCTATTTGCAACTTTGTGGCATATTCATTTTCTCTGCTTGATCACTCCCATCTCATTCTCTTAGACAGATTCTGGTCTTTCTCTAGATGACTCGTTTGCATTGGAGAACCTTCTTCGCTTGCACAATTCTCGATGACGTACTTTTCCTAAGAAATTATGTTTTATCATAAATCGATTTTTTTTTACTTATTTGATTGTCCCTTTCGTTCTTTTCTACTAGATTTTCGTTTCTTTCTTTTGTTGATTTTATTTGAGGTTTCATACGCTTCTTCCTTTATTTTTCCTTCGTTCTTTCCTTCCTTCCTTCCTTCCTTTCCTTCCTTCTTTCTTTCCTTCCTTCCTTCCTTCCATTCTTCCTTCCTTCTTTCCTTCATTCCTTCTTTCCTTCCTTCCTTCTTTTTTTCCTTCCTTCCTTCCTTCCTTTCTTTCCTTCCTTCCTTCCTTCACTCCTTCCTTCCTTCCTTCACTTCTTCTTTCCTTTCTTCCTTCACTCCTTTCTTCTTTCTTTCTTTCCTTCCTTCCTTCTTTCCTTGACTCCTTCCTTCCTTGACTCCCTCACTTCTTCGTAATTAACATACTTCTTCCTTTTTTTTTTTCTATTCTTTCTTGATTTTCTTTGTTTTTATCTTTGAACGTTTCTTTCTTTTTTCTTTTCTTTCTTTCTTTCTTTCTTTCTTTCTTTCATCTTTTTTTCTTTCTTTATTTCATTTCGTCTGTTATTTTTACTTTTCCTCAAGTTTTTCGGTTTAAATAATTCTTTCTTACTTTTTTCTTTATTTCTCCTTTTTCTTTCTTTTTTCTTTTCGCTTTAAATATTTCTTTTTTCTTTCTTCTTTCTTTTTCTTTCTCGTTTTTTTTTTCTTTCTTTCATTTCGTCATTTTTTTTACTCTTTCTCAATATTCGCTTTAAATATTTCTTTCTTTCTCTCTTTCTCTCTCTCTTTCTTTCTTTCTTTCTTTTTTTTTTATTTCCTGCGTTCTTTTTTACACTTTCTCAAGTTTTTTCGCTTTAAATATTTCTTTCTTTGTTCTTTCTTTTTTCTTTCGTTTTTCTTTTTATTTATATCTTTTTTCTTTCTTCCATTTCGTGTGTTCATTTTTTACTCTTGCTCAAGTTTTATCACCTTACATATTTCCTTTCTTTTCTTTTTTCTTTCTTTCTTTCATTTTATGCATTTTTATACTCTTCCTCAATTTTCTCACTTTAAATATTTCTTTCTTTTTTCTTGCTTTCTTTTACTTTCTTTCTTTTTCTTTCTTTTTTCTTTCTTTTTCTTTCTTTTTCTTTCTTTCTTCTTTCTTGTTTTCTTTCTTTTTCTTTCTTTTTTCTTTCTTTCTTTTTCTTTCTTGTTTTCTTTCTTGTTTTCTTTCTTGTTTTCTTTCTTTTTCTTTCTTTTTTCTTTCTTTCTTTTTCTTCCTTTTTTCTTTCTTTTTTCTTTCTTGTTTTCTTTCTTTTTCTTTCTTTTTTCTTTCTTTCTTTTTCTTTTTTTTTCTTTCTTTCTTTCTTTCAGATCGTGCGTTATTTTCTTTACTCATGCTCAATTTTTATCACTTTAAATATTTCTTTCTTTCTTATCGACATTCCTTTTTTATCAACACAGATTTTTCTCTTTTTTTTCTTCATTTGTTCCTTTGTTTCTATCTTTATTCAGTTATTTATTTTCCTGAATGTTTTCTTTTCTTATCACTTGTTCTTTCTTTCTTTCTTTCTTTCTTTCTTTCTTTCTTTCTTTCTTTCTGTTTTCACAGTTTATTTGTCTATTTGTCCTTTTTTATCTTCTTGCTAATGCCCCGAAGATATGTTTTCTTACTCAATATTGAACAACGGCCATATTTTTTTTTCTTTCTTCACATCCGATTTTGACGACTGAAAAAAACAACACACGTTTATGCTTGTCTTTCTTCGTATTTTCAGTTGCTGCTGTAACTTGTGTGTGTTTTGTTAGGTTTGCACGTGATATGACTGCAAGTCAGATTGCGCTGATAATTCATATCGAATAAGTGTCGATCTTCTTTTCATTACAGCTTTAAAATAAGCACCAGATGCATTCACACACACACACACACACATACGCACATACATATATTTCGGTGAATACAGACAAGGTGCTTTTATTTAGTTTTTTTTTTATACAATTTCTCATGCGATCTAGTAATTTTTTTTCTTTTCTCATGATAAATTATTTAAAAACTGTCCAAATGATATTTTTATTCGAGCGCTTTCGGCTATACACTTAGCCATTTTCAAGGATTAAATATTTTAACTGTTAAACAAGAAATAGTTTGTTGCATGTAAGTATTTATATAATGTTTTCATTTTTCAAAACACGGTCAAGATAATGTGTCCATGTTCATAGTTGATTTTATTAAGTGTTGTTGTTTTTTTTTTGTTTTGTTTTGTTTTTTGTTTTTTTTTTGTTTATTTGCTTTTTTTGCATGTAGATGATGCTATCATATTAGTGTTGTCAACAAGTATGTTACGAATAGTGTCCGGTAGGTCTTCATGAATATTTAAATGGGATCTAATTGAGCTATGGTCAGAAAGGTGTAGAGTAAGTCTGCGTGTCAAACATGTTTTAGTGTGGCCTATATAATTATTTACGAATTTTGATTGATCAGGAATACAACTGGATTCCAAAATTCGCTTGAAAATGAAACAGGACTAGGGACTTTAATTTAATTTTATAATTGAATTTGATGTTAATAGTTTCTGTTTTTGAAACATGGTAATTTCTATGTAGCGATGGAACCATATTTTTAAATTATTAAATTTATAATATGCTCTGTAGATTTGCATTGAGCACTGTCTTGTAAAAATAAAAATAATTAATAAGAACACCGAATTATATATCTTACTGTTTTTTCTATTTATTATAATATATATTATATATATATATATACATATATATATATATATATATATATATATATATATATATATATATATATATATATATATATATATTATCGTACATTGAGTGGTGGTAATAAAACAGTACTCGTATTGTATAATAGTAAACTAAAATTAATACTACTAATAAATATACGTTTTGTTCCTCGTCGCAGCACATCTTATGCACGATGCAATTGTCAGGTTCTGATTGACAACTTACTGTTGTAAAATTTAAATATTGATATTTTTATACCATGCTATTATGATAATAGAACAGTCCATTTATTTACGGAAAAAATAACTACACTTACATCCATCCATATAAATATTTACCCGTTCACCCCACTGAGACGGGATATGACACAAGGTCGGGTTTAATGTGGGGCACCCGAGCACGTACACCCGGGCCCGGGCCCCAAATTGTACATAGTATGCAGTTGGCTGGGTTTCATATTCTTTGAATATTTAAAGCCCAAACTTAACGTCTGTTTCATTGAAACAGACGTTAAACACTTCTTTTTTTTTCCCCGTCTTTCTTTCTCCCATCTTTCTTTTTACTAATTCTTTCTTTTCTTTCTTTCCTTTCATTGTTTTTTCTTTTCGTTCTTTCCTTTTTTCTTTTTCTTTCCTTCTTCCTTTGCTTTCTTTCTTACTTCATCTTCTCACTGAAACCAAGTAACGTCACTAATATGTCATCTTACTTTTCTTTCTTTCCCCAAAATACAATATACACTAACATAGATTCTTCTTGTTGTAACCTAGGGAAAGTTACTGAATAGAATAATCAAACGAAGGTTGGTAATGAAGGATAATACTTAGGACAAGAACAACACATATAAGATTCGCCAGCGGCGCGTAGAAGTAGTAGTCAACTGCTAGAAGTGAGTTAAGTGAATTCCACAATGAATATCCAACTCTAGGATATCTACCAAACGCCCCACGCGGTCAGATGTAGCATTAGGCCGAGTTTAATGTGGGGTATCCAAGCCCGTAGGCTCGGTTAAGAATTCCCCGTATAAACCGGACTCGGGTAGGTGTTCCCGAGATGAGACTACCCTTGACAAAGCCTCGTTTGGGATCCTCTCTGACTGTAGACAAAGAGTTTGACCAGCACAGCTGGAGACGAATCTTCAACTGCAGGATATCTACCAACTGCCCCACGCAGTCAGATGTGGCACGAGGCCGAATTTAATGTGGGGTACCATGCCTGTAGGCTTGGCTAAAAATTCCCTGTAGACCCTGTATGAAACGGGGTCGGGTAGCTGTTTCTCGAGACGAGACTCTGCCCTTCAACATAACCTCGTCTGGAGATCCTCTTTGCTAGAAGGCAGAGTTTGACCCGAACAGCTGGAGACAGACCAATATACAGTATTTACTACTGTATTTATGTGAATGGGGACATACCCATTATCGTCCGTATGTATGCTACAACACTTATATATATGTAATTTAAATAAAATTTAAATAATTTGTGAATGATATTTCTGTGTATATGTGTATTATATCTGAAAATATACATTAGATATGAATATTTGTATTTAAATTATATTTTACTCGAAATACCAAGAAGATTTTACTGTTTTATTATTCGAGTTTCCTGATGACATATAATTCTTAAGTTAATGATTGCAAAAACTCATGGTGTGTTTTATGTCAATCAAATATCGCATCATTAAATATTTGCGCTGAACAACTTTACTAAAATATTGCATAACAAATTATAAATATGAATGCTGGTCGTTATTTTAAGAAATAAAGGGATACAAAGGAATATATTTGAAATTAACAAATCCCTCCATTTCATTGAAACAGACGTTAAACACTTCTTTTTTCCCGTCTTTCTTTCTTCCCATCTTTCTTTTTTCAATACTTTCTTTTCTCTTTTTCTTTTTTCTTTCCTTCTTCCTTTGATTTCTTTCTTAATTCATTTTCTCACTGAAACCAAGTAACGTCACTAATATGTCATATTTCTTTTCTTTCATTCCTTCTTTTCTTCTTTTCTTCTTTCTTTTCTTTCTTTTCTTTCTTTTCTTCTTTCTTTCTTTCTTTTCTTTTTCCTTCCGTTTTACGTACCTTCTTCCTTTGCTTTCTTTCTTACTTCATCTTCTCACTGAAACCAAGTAACGTCACTAATATGTCATCTTTCTTTTCTTTCTTTCCTGCTTTTCTTCTTTCTTTCTTTTCTCTCTTTTCTTCTTTCTTTCTTTATTTTCTCTCTTTTCTTTCTTTTCTTTTTCCTTCCGTTTTACGCACCTTCTTCCTTTGCTTTCTTTCTTACTTGATCTTCTCACTGAAACCAAGTAACGTCACTAATATGTCATCTTTCTTTTCTTTCTTTCCTGCTTTTCTTCTTTCTTTTCTTTCTTTTCATCTTTCTTTCTTTCTCCCTTTTCTTTCTTTTCTTTTTCCTTCCGTTTTACGTACCTTCTTCCTTTGCTTTCCTTCTTACTTCATTTTCTCACTGAAACAAAGTGACGTCATCTTTCTTTTCTTTCTTTCCAATTTTTCTGTTTTGTTCTTTTTCTTTCCTTTTTTCCTTCCTATTCTCTTGCTTTTATTCTTACTTCACTTTCTCACTGAAACCAAATAATGTCATTAATGTTTTTCCATCTTTCCACGCGGCCAAAGCGGATTAGTCGATTATTTAATAGTTAATGGCAGGGCATAGCGTACGAACGTGCTTACTTAGGAACTAAGGAACAAACAGGCAGAATTATAAGATGTTTGTATATACATCTATGTAAGCGTACATATTGTTTTTGTATTTTTTTCGCAAATAAACGGACTGGTCCATTATCGTAACAGTACTGTATACATATATATTTTTAATTTTTACAAATTCTAAAGTTCTCAATCAGCACCTAACGATTGCATTGTGCATGAAACGCATAGTTGTGTTGACGTTGAGGAACAATATATATATATATATATATATATATAGTTAAGTAATGAAAATCTTGGTAATCCGTATGTATAATCCCAAGGAGGATGAAATCTCGAGAGCTCAATGTTAAATCAGAGCGATTAATTTAATACTACCCCTCAAAATTATATAAAAAAAAAAGTTATATGTAAATTTAAATTCATTTTTTATCCTTGGAAGTGAGGTCTGAGGAGCCAGGGAAAAAGAAACACCCTGGGGAAATAAATTATAACCATGGACCCTTAAAGTTGTTTGTTTTCTTTAAATTATACATATATATATATATATATATATATATATATATATATATATATATATATATAATTGTGTATTTGGGCAGCAAACCTACTTTTATACAAGGTTCGTTAAAGACGAACGACATGGTACTGCGCTTAAACTTTATATTTAATTTTTCTTATGTTCGTATAAGTGTTTTCTCTTCTGGACATAAATTGTGTAAAAATTGTACAAATGTTCTTAATATTAGATCGCTTTCGGCTATCTTTTATCCATTATGAAGGATGATATTTATTTCTAACTGAATGTATCGATTTTTTATGCATGTGCCTATAGGATTTTTTCCAAACACGGTCAGCACATTGTGGCCGTGTTTATAGTTGATGTTATTGCGTGTTGGCTTTTCCTTTTATATTATTGATGCTTCCATTATTTTTAGTCTTTTTTTTTACATGTGGATGAGTCTATTATTTTTTTATTTCCTACAAGTATATTGCGGGTAGAGTTTGGTAGTACGAATAAAAATAATAAGAATAAGAATAATGCTACTTTGCTTTTTCGTTTTTTCATCTCTTTTTTATTTTGTCACAGCCATCTTTTTTTTCTTTTCTTCTGTCGTACTCTTCGCACAATTGATTTATCCTTCTTCTTTTTCTTCTTTTATCATTATTATTATTATTGCTTTTTTTATTTCTTTCTTGTTTTTTCTTCCTGATTTTCTTCTTCGTCTTATTTCAATCATATCGTTTTTTAGTCATTCTTATTATTTCACTTTTGAAAATTTTCTTTACTTCTTTTTTCTTTTCTTTTTCTTTTCTTCTTTTTTTTTTTTCATCCCTTCTTTTATTTCATCGCCATCTTTTTTTTTTCTTTTGGCATATTCTTCACATACTTTATTTCTTTTTCTTCTTCTTCCTCTTCTTCTTCTTCTTCTTCTTCTTCTTCTTATTATTATTATTATTATTATTATTATTATTGTTGTTGTTGTTGTTCTTGTTGTTGTTCTTGTTGTTGATGTTGTTGTTTTCCGCTATAATTGTTGTTATTGTTCTTGTTTTTTTCCGCTTTGTTATGTTTTTCTTTTTCCTCGTATTTCTACTTTATCTTTTTTTCTATGTTTTATTAGGTTTTTATTTTTATTATTTTTCTTTTTAATTTTGTTCTTTCTTTTTCTTTTGTTCTTTTGTTCTTTCTTTGTTGTTTTTCTTCCTTTTTATTTTTCGATTTTGCCATCTGTTCTTTTATTTCATCACCAACATCTTTTTTTTTTCTTTCTTTATCGTATTTTTCACACTCTTGATTTCTACTCCTATTTATTATTATTATTATTATTATTATTATTGATTCGGAAATTTTATGCTGATCCTTCATGTAATCCCTTCTGATTATCAAAGTTCTTCATTTTTTTTTTTTTTTTTTTTTTTGTTGTTTTTTGTTTTTGTGTCGAATCGTATCTGTCTTAGTAAAACGCTCAGTTCTGCACCAAAGGTAAATAGATCAAAATGTGTGATTTTCTCACATTTTATTCATAAGCCAGTCACGGATGTACATTTAATTCTAATCTAGTGACATCGACCTTGAGGAGGCAAAAAAAAGAGAGACAAAAAAATACCTTCATCTTAGAAACAATTCATTCGATTCGGTAATTCTTTTTGTCCTTGTAACGAAGCAAACGTAATTCTCGTCTCTCTCTCTCTCTTTCCCGCCCTCACATTACACTTCATTGAACAGTCGTCTGCCAATGTAATTGCAGATGACGTCGCCAATAATCAGTCGGTGAGTTATACCTTCACAGCGCTGTACTTTTCAATATCATTAATGCTCTTGATACAGTTGCACCTGGTTGTTGCTAAGGTAAGTTCAACCTCGTAAGTCGCCCGTACTGGTTATGAATTTCGCCGTGGACTGTCTCAACAAAAATGAATGCGACTTAATCCTAATAAAAATCTATGATGAAAAAATTCTCTGCAGCTTGCAACTAAATGCAACTAAGCAACAGTTAAACAGCTTAGCCAATCCTTATATTAGATCGATGTCAAATTTCACGGGTCCATTTTGTGTAATGCTGAAAGTTGAAAAGTTTATACAGCTCTTTAGTGCTTTTGCAATCAGTCAACATTAAATTCGATATAAACGTGAAACTAGCTGCTCCCTAAAGTTAGAAATATCGAAAATCCGTAGTGTCGGCTGAGGCAATAAAATCGGGCATGGTTGATCATGAATGCGGGGAAAAGAGTAGTCATCAATCCCCGAGGAATGAAATAAAAATCCTAAACAACGGAGAACACTGGAGATTTAGACATCTGAAAAAAATCAGGGCATATGCTAGGCTATAAATAACTCCTTATTAGGCCTAGAATAGAAATAAATACGACATGGGAGCCACTAATAAAGAAAGACAAATGACAGCAAGCCATGAATATCATCATCAGCAGGAACGCTTCATTGAGTGCAGTGAAACATGACAAGCAGCGGCAGCATTAATGAGCAGGCAGGTTAGGTTTAAGTCTCCAAGTTCTCCACAGATAATTGTCTTACGTGATTAAATCGTTGGTTCGTGAATTTGGCGATGTAGTGAATTCAATCCCTAGACCGGGCACTGTGTACTTGGACCCAAAGAAAACGAGGCGACCAATAAGTGAGCAATGCTAAAATAAGAACTAGACAAGATATCCTTTTGAAGGCCGGAGGGCGAAATGGCCGAAATGTCATTATAACAGCAACAAAGAGGAGGACAAGAGTCTGAATGTAAATAGTGTGAATAATAGTAAATGCAATGTTTATATGGATTATGGAAATTCTGAAAATGGGTTCAACATGAATTTGCCGAAAGGAAGCTAGAGCGGCGTTTAAACGCTTGCCTTCTTCTGCTACTGTATACATGGATGCTTGCCGGGAATATCCTCTAACCTAGCTTTGAATAACTGCCTTGAAATTGTCATCATCATCATCATCATCATCAGTTCCATGACGGATGTGGTCTTAGGGTCACTGCGCAGCTAAGCTAGTGGCCGATTTCCTCCATATATCAGGGTTGAAGGCCTGAGAGGTATTCATTGGGAAGGCTGACGTGGAAGAACCCATCCGTCTCCAAGTCAAATCCCAGTCTGTTGCACATTTCCCAGCGTATGTTTCTTAACCAGTCTTGTCTGATTTTATATTCCATTTCTCTACATGGTCGAATCCATGTCATTTGCACAGTCTCTAGGATATGACTGTTCCTACCCAGTCGCGTGTATTTTTCTATTCCATTTGACAACACGGACTTATCAAAATCGTCTGCACAGTTCCAAGTGTAAAACTGCCCCTACCCTGTCGTGTTTGTTTTTATATTTCACTTCACTAAATGGCTGTATCCAAGTTGTTTGCGCAGTTCCAAGTGTAAGACTGTTCCTACTAGGTTGGGTCTGTTTTTGTCCATTTGACTACATGGCCGTAGCCAAATTGTTTGCCCAGTTCCAAGTTAAGACTCTTTCTACTCAGTCGTGTGTGTTTTTTCCATTTGACTACATGGCCGTATCAAAGTTCTTTGCACAATTCTAAGTGTGTGACTGTTCCTACTCAGTTGTGTTTGTTTTTATATTCCACTTGACTATATGGATGTATCCAAGTCGTTTGGGCAGTTCCAAGTGTAAAACTGTTCCTACCCAGTCGTGTCTGTATCTTATATTCCATTTTAACAATTTCCAGTATATGACTGTTGGTTCATTGATCTGTGCACTTCTCTTGTCGAGTTGAAGTGTGATCTTGTATATCTTATACTTTCCAAGTATTCATGACTTTTGCTAGGTTTACGCTATTTAATTTATTTTCTCGTACTCTTTTAGAAGTGAAAAAAATCCAAGATGGCTGTTATTAATAGACTCATGTTTGATTATTCATTAATTTATATCATTTCCCCTGGAAGCCTTTTCGGTTAACACTTATCCAAGGGATAGTGTACCTAATAAACAGAGAACATTATTTATTTTATTAGTCTCTGAGCCTGTGTGTATCTTGATAGATAGGGTTCACTATTCCCATAAGGGAAAACAAGATAGAGGAGTATACACCAACTAGGGTACGTCAATGGACTTGATATACAGACATCTTTTCCCTGTCTGCTCAGACTTGACTGAGTCGATTGAGCTGCTTTCTAAGTATAAAGATGCATTTTCAAGTCACCCGAGTTGCTTTCTCTTTGAAATTAAAAAAATAAAAATAAAATAAAAACAATCCTATTGTCTCCCTTTCAAGCGTCTAAATTGACTAAGGTCAGGCAACTGGCAAACAAATTTATGGCACTGAACCGGATATTATTTACTGTAGCCAATCTTCCCCAAGAAAGAATATGTATATGTGAATGCTTTCAATCAAATACCATGATAGCTATTATTATTATTTTTATTTCCTTTAATATCTGGCGTTTACACATTTCTTTCCGGGTCCTGCCCAGGGACCTAAGGTTAGAAATGGTATAATGACATTTTCCACTGCAAAAAAAAAAAAAATGACATAGATAAAGCCCTTCGTAAAGTGTGGGCTGTACTTGTCAGAACAATTTTTTGTATCTCTTTGAGGCATGGACTTCCAGAAATCCCTTCAATTAGTCTACTGGAATCTTTCCCAACCAATCCTAGGGTTCCAACTACAAGAGGGATTGTTGATGCGCCACATTTTTTAGATTTTGATTTCAAGGTCCTTGTATTTTGACAGCTTTTTGAATATCTTCAAAGATACATTGCAGTCTGCAGGGACTGCCATATCAATAAGGAGGCACTTTTTTTGTTTGTGGTCTTTAATAACAATGTCTGGGCGGTTGGCTTTGATTGTTCTGTCAGTGTGTATTGTGTAGTCCCATAGAATTGTAACAGGTCCTATCTCCGTAACCGGCCCTGGGTGGTGTTCATACCATTTTCTTTCAGTTTCCTTCCCGTAGAAGTTGCAAATTTTCCAGTGCATATATTGGCCCACTCTGTCATGCCGGGTTTTATATTCAGTGGGTGCCAATATCGTGCAACCTGATACAAGATTATTATTATTATTATTATTATTATTATTATTATTATTATTATTATTATTATTATTATTTATGATCAATAAATATCGTTTACGTCCCTACAGACCAGAATACACAGCAATTCTTCTTATCTCCCCTACCCAAGGAAAAAAAAACCTAACTTTTTTTTTACTGCCCACGAATGCCAAATAGGTTCGTAACTATGGTTTGTGTTTTGCTTTCATTCATTTTTCTCTCTCCAAAAATCTAAAATTTACTCCAGAACATGTTCAATAACAACTTGTGCATTTAAAATTAAAAGAAAGGTGTCTACTCTCCTTTTTTATATAACCTACATAAATAACCTACATTCGCTTAATGAAAACACAAATATTGAATATAAATCATCGACTTCAAATGTGTATGTCATGGTTGCAACCGTGTACCTTTTCGCGCGAATGTTCTTGACCTTTTAAGGTTATACATTGATTTGGTTGAAATCTGTCTTCTTGACTCCTGTTTCTAGGCAAGCGAACCATAACTAATAGTTATACGATGGAAATGTACATATTTTACTTCAGAGAAAAAAACAAGAACGCTTAGAATTAATTACGATTGCTATTACTACTGATAATAATAAAGGTTTCGCGTCGTATATGGTAAGTCCGGACCCTCCCCGTTAATACCTGTGGCTGCTTTCTTTCTCACAGTAATCCAAGGATGGCCGTTTGAGGTTTTCATTAAGAAAGCTACTTTTTAACACTCAAACAATAGAACAAGTTTGCATGATCGTGCACGTCAAAAGTGTAAGAAAAAGAGAAAATTAATTTTTACGAATAGTTTTCTGCTCATATTCCATTTAATTATGTTCAAAATCGATAAAAATATTTTAATTTAATGTATATGGTTTATTTAAAAATGATATTTTAACTTACTGTATATGGCTTTACGGTATATCAACCTTATTTATTTAATACCGACATGATTTTAGAATTATTTCGTATGACTAGAATATGTATTCTTTGTGAGAAATCAGTTTGTAGATCAGGTTTTATTGATGTTGGTAATCTTTTTTCTTTTCAAAAATGTATTGCTGTTAATATTTTTTTTGTTTTTTCCAAAAATGTATTGCTGGTATTTTTACTATAAAATATACATTCATACTTTCATAGTGTTTTGACCCCAGTAGCTGGGACCCTAACAAGTGTTACCACCTTGGGTCAAGGTGGACCTGGGAACAACAGCAATTAAGAGGTGGTTCCTCGCTCCTGAAAACCTTCCGATTTAGAGGCCTTGCTGCCGGATGTAGTTTATCATCATACAAGGAACGCTAACTTGCAGTATAAGAAAAAAAGAAAAGAAAAATAAACGTTAGGTTCCTAAATTTAATATTTTTAATCGTGTGAAACTCCTTGAATCATTTCATAGCACAATAGTTATACATTCATACAATGCACCAAGTTGTTGCCATTTTTTTCTGCTCTCTCTCTCTCTCTCTTTCTCTCTCTCTCTCTTTCTTTCTCTTTCTCTCTCTCTCTCTCTTTCTTTCTCTCTCTCTTTCTTTCTCTCTCTTTCTCTCTCTCTCTCTCTTTCTCTCTCTCTCTTCCTCTCTCTCTCTTTCTCTCTCTCTTTCTCTCTCTCTCTCTCTCTCTCTCTCTCTCTTTGGGTTTAGTTTGATCTTCCAGCTTTATTTGCAGGAAATTATGGGACATAAATGTCACAGCGCAAAGATGATGTGATTGATCTATTGCAGCACTTGTAAACAAAAAGCATGTATCCCTGCCATTGTCACAAAAACTGAATTAAAATCAGAAACAATATAGGGAAGATAAGTGGTAATTCAAAAATATTAAACAAAAAGAAGCTGTGGAGAACCATGATTACCTTTGCATCACATACATATTTCTTGAGAAGTAAGAAAGAGCTCTCACACAGTTTCTGGTCTATCTTACGCAGCTTCTTCTGTTCTGACAACCAACTTGTGTATCTACTTCATAAAATGGCAATTTTTTTTTTATCGTCTGCCATTAAACAAAATAATTTTTCAAGAACAAGCTTGCTAACCATTACACCGCCTCGAGGTGCCCAAGTATTAGGTTGGTACAAAAGTAATGATGTAATAATGTCGTTTTTTGACGTCAAAAAACGACATTATTTTTGCAACAACCTAACATATTAAGTATACAGTGATTTTCCAAGCGTAGCGTAGGTCGAAAGTATGGAGCACCCAGTGAGGATCGAACTCACTACTCAGTCATAATTGTTTTAGCGAGCCAAGCTTGCTAACCACTACACCGCCTCTAGGTGCCCAAATATATTAACTATATATTTATTTATGAAATATATACATGTTTATAGTATTTGCATTATGATCATAACTGGTGGTAGTTACTACAGCGGTTTTATAACTAAAAAATAATTCCTTCCCTCTATGGACAATCGGCTTTAAGGCAGAACCCCATCCACCTATTAGTCCGTTGATGAGAGGTTTGTCTCTCTCTCTGTCTCTCTCTCTCTCTCTCTTTCTTTCTCTCTCTCTCTCTCTCTCTCTCTCTCTCTATATATATATATATATATATATATATATATATGTGTGTGTGCGTGTGTGTGCGCGCGCGCGCGCGTTTGTGCGTGTACGTACGTGTATTTGTGTGTGTGCGCGCGCGCGTGTGTGTTCCGATTTAAATAAATTTCAGTCTCTATTTCAAATCTAATTCATATTAACTGAAAGAATTTTTTTTTTTTTTTTTTTTTTTACTAAAGATAGATAGATGATTAGCGCCTTTTTTTAGCCCGCGTTTATTACAATGTAATTCTCTTTATTCAAAAAATCTTCCAATTATAAAACATACAGTTCCGAAACTTTATTTAAGGAATAGGAATTGAGGGGGCTTTAGCCGTAAAAAAATTTAAGAAAATATTCTCCGTAATCTAATGTTTTATTGTATTTTATATCCGTTCTGACTTTAAATTTACTATACGCTCATATTTTATTGATAATGCCATGTATGGATGATCGTATCCACAATAATCGGCACATTTATGCACATACAAAAAATTCAAAATTCTTTTAAAAATATTGATGTTTGTTGATTTGTACTAAGCTTCTTCAAATATGATTAGTAAATATAGTTTTTACTTAATATCAGCTAAAAGGGTGAAATTAATACAGAATTTTAAACGATTTAAAACATAATAAATTATTCTAATTAATTTTTTTTTAAAATGAAAACAATTCTTGTAAAAATTCATTATTCTTATAAAAAGAAATTTCTTAAGACAATAATTTCCTTAATATATCTCACATTTTCTGCTGACCTGAGATGGAACAAATACATTGAGTCAATTGCTTCGTCCACCGCAAGGAAAGTTGGCTCCCTGTGCCGCGCCAAGAAATTTTTCTCCCCGGAATCGATCCTTCAAATTTACAAATCAACCGTTCGCCCTTACATGGAGTATTGCTGCCATATATGGTCTGGAGCCCCTTGTTTGCCTCGGGGTTCTTGATAACATCCAGAGACGGATATGCAATGTAATTGGCCCTGATCTGGCATCTCGTCTGCAATCACTCTCTCACAGACGTGCCGTCGCCTCTCTCTGTCTTTTTTACAAATACTTTCATGGTAATTGCTCCGAGGAGCTGCATTCGCTGGTTCCAAGACTTCATGAGTTCAAGCGCCCTACGTGGCTGGCATCCCGCTCTCACCCTTTCACTGTTGAAACTGTTAAATGTAGCCATCTCTTCTACTCCAATAGCTTCAATGTCTCGCACCTCTCGCCTGTGGGACTCCCTTCCCTATTCCTGTTTCCCTGATAGCTATAATCTCCAACTATTCAAATGTAATGTCAATCAACATCTCCAGTTGCCTTGATCTATCCACTATCCTTCTCCCCATCCTCTCCTCTATCACTCTTATCTGCTGTCGCTCCAAATCCCCTGTAACCCCTTGCGTGCTGGTGGCTTCCCGCCTTGCTAGGGGTGAAATGCTTAAAAAAAAATTCTAAAAGCAATTAAAAGCTTTTCTAATTAAATATGGTCATAGTTTTATTGCATTTTTATTTTACTATTCAGAGCCGATTTTCGGTAAATTGGTATTTCTGTTTGACAAAAACAAATTGATAATTCAAATTCTCCAATTAGTCCTGCTTTTAACTAATATAAATATGGAGAGGGTGTAAGTGGGGGTAACAGATGTAAAAGAAAACATTTTTACTAAGATTTTCTAAAAAAAATCAAAAACAATTTAATTCATTTGTGAATAACTCTTAAAATCCGACAATTCTTTGATTTTTGCAAGAATTTCCGAAACAATGCGTTTTTATCGCAAAAAGACGCTAAATTTCTCACACTAATCTTTTTGGCCCACCCACTGACGATTTTTAACAAAAACTTCGAGATGCTAGAAAGGATTAAAAATTAAATAAAATAATCAAAAAATACTTTTGTCTTTCGTCTTAATAATAAAAATTTTGACGATAAATCTTTGTTTATATTACATTTGGGGCCTTTTTTCATCATGGTACGCGAATTTTTGGAGGTACCTACACAAAAATGATATTTCAAATTTTTCAATTCGCAAAATATGCTTGCCAATGCCATAAGTTGTCGCCATTTTTGCCTCTTTTTCTCTTTTGTCTTTGGATTGATCTTACAGCTTTGTTTACAGCTTTGTTTGAAATGAATGAATGCTCGTAAATAGTAAGTTCACGTATTCTAGATATGCCAATCAGAGATTTATACGCGAATCACGAATAGATACTGTCGATGTTACTGGAAAAAGTTTAAATCATCAGTTGATGATATCCGTTAATCTCCAATGACGATGCCCTGTGTTTAAGAGTTAAAGGGAAAATGAAGAAGCGACACCCTGATGAGCAACAGCCGTGTCATCGAGTCCGTAACAATTATCCATGAGTATTCTTAGAGATCAAAGATCGATGACACAAATACGGAACTAAATTTTTGCATTCAAGGTAAATCGATATTTGGTTGGGATAGCTGAGAAACCCGCTTTGGTTATTCATTCTAGCCTCGTAAAAAAAAAAAAAAAAGCAAAGAAAAAGAAAAGATCTTTATATTTTAAAATAGAACAGAAAGGGACCTCACATCTTAACGATGCAAACGACACCTGAGATGGCCAGTTATTTCGATCAGTCGGCTGTTTTCATTTTTTTTTTTTACGCATTATGGGTCATTTAGCCAAAGCTCAGATTTTATTCATTCAATCTTCACACATTTTTTAGTGACATTTCATCCTGTGATGGAATTCTAAGTAATATGATAATTTATACTTTACAAGAAGCGTGTATCCGTTTGCATCGCCACCTAGTGAACAACTAAATTCCCAACTAAGTAACGTTTTACTGAGTAAACGTAGAGTCCTCGCTGTGTGTAGGAGATACAAAGAGTAGGCGTTTCTTTATGTAATCAAAATTGTTTTCACATATCTTTGGACGGCTCTGATTGACATTATAATGACGCAAGTATTATTAAGATATATATGGACATAAATAAATACTTCCGTAGATTAATGTCAAAAACTCATTTTTTTACGCTACATAATACAATCTTCTTCCTTGTCAATGCACTTAATACAGTGAATATTAAAGGATCAAAGATTTCAAATTAAATTTTAGCTATTAAGTACGTGTTTTTTTCGTGAATATCTATATATTCATCTCTTCAGATCGAAATCTCTTAGTAAATATTCACGAAATTAGTTATAACCGAAATGAATCTTTTTTGAAGGTTTTCTTCTTTATTATTATTATTATTATTATTATTATTATTATTATTATTATTATTATTATTATTATTATTCCTTTGATTTCTGGTGTGTACACATTTCGTTCCGGTTTCCGCCAAGAGATCTAAGATTAGAAATGGCATCATGACATTTTCCACTGACTAATATATATATATATATATATATATATATATATATATATATATATATATATATATATATAAAGCCCTTCGTAAGGTGTGGGGTGTACTAGTGAGAGCAACAATTTTTTTGTATTTCTTTAAGGAATCGCTTCAATGAGTCTACTGGAATCTTTTCCAACCAATCCGAGGGCTCCAACTACAACAGGGATTGTTGATGTTCTCTCTCATGTGCCACATTTTTGTGATTTCTATTTCAAGGTCCTTGTATTTTGATAGCTTTTTGATGATCTTCAAAGATACATTACAGTCTGGAAGGACTGCCATATCAATAATAAGGCGCATTTTTGTTTGCGGTCTCTAATAACAATTATTATTATTATTATTATTATTATTATTATTATTATTATTATTATTATTATTATTATTATTATTATTATCTGTATTCTACATTGAGCTCTCTCTGGATTAATATCCTTGTAACTATTCATACTAGTCATAATTTGGTTATATATATATATATATATATATATATATATATATATATATATATATATATATGTGTGTGTGTGTGTGTGTGTGTGTGTGTGTGTGTGTGTGTGTGTGTGTGTGTGTGTGTGTGTAAGAGAAGAAAAAACCGTTGGTTGAACCAACGGAAAACTTACCTTAACCTAAAATTCTTATCCAGAGATACAGTCTCGAATAAAAACGAAAATACTGAAAAAAAGAAAGAGAAAACGAGGCCTAGAGGCAACCTTAGTGTTATGCAGTGTTTTCACAGTGGAGGCTTGTATTTGTACTATGTCGGTCCTAAAATAGATTCGACGTACAAAACGTTAGGAACTTTATATAATAGGTAATGACGCAGAGAAATCTAGTTGTGGTCGCTGATACTTTAGTATCCGACTAACGGTCGTCCGGCATCGACTGACTGACTGAGCCACTGAGCCACTCACTCGTTACTCTTACTACTCCTACTTATTATAAGTGGGAGAGTCTATTAATTATAGAATAGGTGTGTTCCACTATAACAATAACCTAAACAGAAAAGTAAAGAAGCCTAGATTGCTTAGACCGAGCACAAAACCCATACAAACCTTAAATCCTATGAAAGGTCGCAACTTGAGTTTCACGCCCACGCGATCTTCTGGTGACTTGAACCGTATATATATGGTAAATATAACCGTCATAGCCTCATCCCCATGTAAAAAACAAAACAGATGAAAATTGTGACAGCATTAACACTAAAAAAAATGCCCAAACTCATTAATATTGACTATGAACACGGCCCCAACTTGTTGACTGTATTTGGAAAATTAAAAAAACAAACAAACATTCCAATCACTATAAATCTTCTTCCATGTTCTGTGTCTCTTAAGGACGTAGGCAATCATGGCTCTCCACATTTTCTTGTCCCTTGTAGCTCTTAATAAGTTTTGTCTTTTTGCTATTTCTTCCAAATCCTCTTCTACCATCCATTTACTCAAGCTCATTAAGTATGTTACCCGCTGCTTTCCTCTCTCCATCTTTCCCTTAATCTCTCCTGTGAGTATCAGGTTTTTTCTTCCTCTATAGGTCTTCTTTTATGTGCCGTGTCTCTTAAAAACGTAAGCGATCATGGCCCTCCATATCTTTCTGTTCCTTATAGCTCTTAATAAGTCTTGCCTTTTTGCTATTTCTCCCAAATCCTGTTTTACCATGAATTTCCTCAAGCTCACCGAGTAAGACTAAATGGTTTGAAACGTTGAAATTTGACTCCAGAAAGAAATTCTTAACCATGGCCAGTTGTATGTTGCAGGCTGAAGAGTAAGAAATCTTAATAATTTATTCTTAGTTGTTAGAAAAGAAAAAAAAAAAGAAATTTTCTTAAAATAATAATGTTTATCATGAAGTCATATAAAATTAAATTAAAGAAATTATCAAACCGTGAAGTAGGGATTTTGCCAAAGTATTTTTCAAAGAAATCAGCTTATTTATATTTCATCAATTGATTTGCGAAATTAAACGAAACGTAGTTTGTAAATCTCGGCAAAAAATGTTAGCCATAACTTCAATAATACCGTGAGGATAAAAAAAATTAGTATTTAAAAAAGCACTTTCATCGAAACTGAATATAATAACGACCAATACAATTAAAAAAGAAGAATTAAGACAAAATACCGCTAAAATCATTTTAACTCATACCAATGAAATATTCTAATACAAATGAAAAATACATGATTATATATGTTATAATTTTTCTATTTTATTATTAGCTAATATTGTTAATCCGCCATTTTACCTAACATATAAATTAAACTTTATCATAGGTATGTATGTGTGGGAGAAAAACATAGTTTGGTTTCAAGCATTCGCAAGCGGGAAGGATGTTTTGAAACATACACCTCTTGGATATGGGGTATGACTGGAACTTTATATTAAAATAATTACGCCCCATTGAGCAAGATCTCTCTCTCTCTCTCTCTCCCTCCCTCTTTCTCTCTCTCCCTCTCTCTCGTTGGGTCCTATTTCCTAACAAAGTCAATGGCCAGAGTTCTAGGTCAGGTAAAGTAGATACAAGGCGAATTAAACTTTCTGTGCGGCATGCCATGGCGTAAAAGCTAGTGAAATAGCCTAGGTGACAGTTACACTAGTGAGTTCTATTCTCACTGGCTCGTACTAAATATACGAATAGATAGATAGATAGATAGATAGATAGATAGATAGATAGAAACTGAATTAAAGATAATAAAAGAGATACAGTATTATATGTATGTATAGACAGACAGACAGATAGATAGATAGATAGATAGATAGATAGATAGATAGATAGATAGATAGATACAGAATTATAGATAGACAAATAAAGATACAAGCCAAATTATATATATATATATATATATATATATATCGAGAGAGAGATATGAACAGAATCACACATATAAAACATATATAAACTTATAACACATAATGGCATCAATATATACAGAAACAGAAACAGGAGATAACTAGCTAGACTTGAGAAGTATGATATATATATATATATATATATATATATATATATATATATATATATATATATAT
The DNA here is from genome assembly GCA_963932145.1 of Acanthosepion lycidas. Classification (NCBI taxonomy): domain Eukaryota; kingdom Metazoa; phylum Mollusca; class Cephalopoda; order Sepiida; family Sepiidae; genus Acanthosepion; species Acanthosepion lycidas. Next base: position 59,619,461 of record OZ010589.1, read on the forward strand.
ATATATAAGAATGGTTATATATATATATATTTGAACGGATGAGCTAGCTATAATAGTATTACTATAATAATATTATTCGTGTCATATCCATTTAGCTAACTCACTCTGTTTCTGTCTATCTCTTCATATCTAGCTAGTTAGCTAGATATGAACTGCGATAGATAGATAGATAGATAGATAGATAGATAGATAGATAGATAGATAGATAGATAGAAAAAGAATGAGTTAGCTAGCTGGATATGTCATGAGTAATATAGATATATGGAAATATAAAGAGAGATTGTATATAAACGGAAATAGAGTGAGACAACCAGTTATAAATGAAAACAACAATATATATATATATATATATATATATATATATATAAACACTGAGCCCAGTGTCCACATTTGAATTTACATTTCACTCTATCCTTTTTACCCATAAACATAACATACATTATAAAAACCACATTTTTTCTCTCACACACACACACACACGCACGCACATATATATATATATATATATATATATATATATATATATATATATATATGAACCGGCTGAGATTAGATATAAACGGTAACTATTATCGGGATAATTTCGAAAGTTATTGCAGAAAAGCACTATTCATTTGAATGTATCGGTGTACAAGTATTCAATGCATTATGATAATGTAGATTATTATTGCATTATGTAATGCAATGTTAATATTGTAATGCATTACGATTATGCAGAAAACCACTCTCCATTCGGATGTGTCGGCGTATAATTATTCAATGCATTATGTTGTTGTGTGCATACGTGCGAGTGTTCTTTGCGATGATGTAACTCAGTAATTAGGATGCTGTTCAAAAGCATTTGCTCAATGACCGTCACTCTTATGTTGAAGCAGCGGGGATCGAAATGTAGTAGTATATAGCAAAATTTGACATGTTCTTCGATGTCTTTTCTTAAGAGAGGTAAGAGAAAAAAAAAGCATGGTAATATTATTTCCTTGTCACGTGGTACTGCCATCGATCAAGTCACGTGTAGCAGGAGATAGCTTGCACGCTTCGAGCCGGAGAGTAGAACACACACACACACACACACACACACACACACACACACACACACGTACGTGCGCAATATTTTTAACAGTGAAATAAAATGGTATTTGTTTATATTCCTGAGGTGAAATATTGTAATTATTTACACTATTTACATTGTTCTAACTGCTGTCCTCATCTTCGTTGCCATATTCACGACATTTCGGCCGTTGTATACACCGGCCTTCTTCAGGTCATTCGAATTTCGAACTGAACCCTTTATTTCGTTATTTCGTTCATATGGGTAGATTGTTCTAGTTCCACGTGTCACGCCAATTCCGGTCAAGTCACTGGATTCAACCAACGCTTTTATCTTACTGGGCCATATGTCCTTGGGGAGACATGGCCCAGTTGATATGAAAAAATTACGGCACGGATTGAGGAATCGGAGAGTCGAGTTCGAATTCCAGTTGAATGCATTACACTCACTTACGTGGCAATACACTCTGCAGCAAGGCATCTGATCGGAAGATGTGAGCTTTTGAGGATGGAAAAACCCCTTAAATGTTGTTCCCAGGTCCACTCTGACTTGGGGTGGTAGCAACTGTAAGGGTCGCTGCTATGGGCAAATAGCGAACACCCAAACAAAAATCAACAGTACATTTTTATACTAAAATCACAGGCAATACATTTTTATAGCAAAATGGCAATACAACACTAAAATAATGTTGTTATATAGGAATAAAGTGTCGCTGCCGACACTTGAGTTTGAACAAAGATCGCCAATGAACAAACACAGGCGACCCCATTATTGAATGAAGCATACATGACCATAGAGGAAACACACATATGTAGGAAGTAGCCAACGACTAACGATCTCTATTCCTAGTCTATCCTCTATACTATTCGGATCTCCATTTCTAGTCTATTCTCTATTACTATACAGATTGCCTTTTCTACTCTATCCTCTATTACTATTCGAATCACTATTTCTAGTCTATCCTCTCTCACTATACGAACAGTTATTCTCTACTCTATTCACTATACAATTTCTCTATTCAGATCACTATACGGTGATTACTTTTCGAGCGATTATTATCAAGCAAATACTATTAGTGCGAGGGTTATTCGAAGGCGTCTGACACCAGCATTGTTCAACAGCGTTACTACAGTTTGTATCTGCGATTACAGAGTCTCTACTACAATGAGCATTACGAAAAGTGACAACGAGCATTCGTTAATATCACAAAAAATATAAAACAGATTTTAAAAATATAATTATAAAAATATAGAATCATAATTAACAGCAGTCTTACTATTTAAAATAAAAAAATGACTTTAAATGTTTAAATACAAGGCTTTGTTTAGGAAAAAAAATTTCATCATTAAATCACCCAATGGGTTGATAATCGGTAAAACAAAACAAACCAATATCAGAGTCTGTCTATATTTCTGAGATGAGGTATTATGTACAGTATTTACATTATGCGGACCATTGTCCTCATCTTTGTCGCCATATTTGCCGAAACGTTGTGACAAATATGGCGACAAAGATGAGGACAATGGTCCGCATAATGTAAATACTAAACCAATATCAATCATCCTATACGAATACTGGATAATCTTTTCACAGATAAAGAAAAGACTTGTGATGCAGGCCTACAGTAGGATGCTGAGAATACTTTTGATGGACCATGTGAGCAACGACAAAGTTTTAAGAAAAAATTGAAAACAAAAATAGCACTTTTACTTAGAATCAAAAACAGACAATTAAAATTTCTGGGAGACAGAGTGTTTGGAGAATATGACACTCCCAAGATAGAATGAAGGTAAGATTGATTGGTTGATTTCTTTTTTATGGCTTATCAACCTGTTTTATGCTACTTAAAACGTAAACATATTTTGGGACTGTGAAAATTTTTTTGAAAAAATAATGATTTTCTGACACGTCTTAACCCATAGCTGGCGAGAGAAGAGGTTGATTCATACATTTCCCAAGGGTATTTGCATGTAAAGGAATATAATGGACCCATCTGGAATTCGAACTCGGTTCTCCGTTTTCTCGTTCCGATCCTTTATCCATTACACCACCCGCACATTCAAAATTTTAGCACCCGATATTTCCGAACGACCACCCATCTGTCCAGGCATTGATCAGATTCAACGTTGCTTAACTTCGAGAAGGTAAGAGAGGTAGATGGAGACATCGAGTAACATACTTAACGAGTCTGTGCAGGGCGGGTGGGAGAGTTGGATGGTAAAAAGTCAAACGTCAACAGACAGGAAGTTGTGGAGAGCCATGATTACCCATGTCCTGAAGGAACACGGCATATAAGAAAGACTGTGCTAGTGAAGGTAAACAGATATGTACACTTTCGCACTTACATACACATGCACACTATCACACATACACACACACACACACTGTGGAACGTACAGTGCTTTCCTAAGCCTCTAAGATACTCGTATCCTCTTCTGTCCGCTATGTCGTTGGCCTCACCTTTGTTAGTTCATTTAGTGCGGAGAACCTGCACGCCATGCCTTTCACAATTCGCCTTTCGCTTTCTCCGCACTTTAAAACACCCCTACCCTTTTCCTCTCATCTCTTTTCATCTTTCTCGCCTCCTAACTTCGCCACCATTACTCTTTTGTCACATCTTCGGTTTTCAGCTTTTTCCAGATTTTCCCAAATCCCGCCCCCTAAATATCCCAGTTCCTACTCGATAAATAAGGTTAAGCAACTACGGCAGAGTCCAAGAGGAAAGCGGTGACCATCTGTAAAATCAAAACCGTTTACTAATACAAATGGGAAATTTGAAACGGAAAGTTTGAAATGTGCAGTTATCGGAAAGTTTTCTTACTAAACTGCAAAGGGTGAGGTGATTTTCTAAGTGCAGCTTAGATGCGGCACAAGGCCGAAAGTATAGATCACTCAGTGAGGATCAAACTCACTACTCTGTTGTAATTGTTCTAGCGTAAATGTTCTAGCTTGCTAACCATTACACCACGTCGCGGTGAAGCTGCAAATGGTATGTTAAGCATAAGAAACTCTGTATAAGGCATGACCCTTAATGTCCCCTTGCGTAAACGTAGACATGAATAATGGAAGCATTGATAATAAAAGAAAAAAGATCGACACTCAATAACAACAACTTTGAATATGGCCACAATGTGCTGACCCTGTTTGGAATAAAAAAAAAAATTCCCATAACTCTATATACATGCATAAAAACCTACGCATTCAGTTAAAAATAAAAAATAAAACAGCATTGATAATGGCTAAAAGAATGGCCTAAGCTCTCGTACATACAGAATATACGGAGACTTTTTACATACTTTATGTCCAGAAAAAACACTTAAACGAACACAAGAAAAATTGAATAAAAAGTTTAACCACAGTCAGTTGTCTTCAATGAAACTTATATAAAAGAGAGACTGCTGCTGTTGACTAAATACACAATTATATACAGTGGGGGAAAATAAGTATTCGTACACATACAAATTTTTAATTCATTATATTTTCAACTAATGAATAAGCAGACTTTTCATATAATTAACTGTACACAGATGCATAATAACTAAATATGCATAGAAAACAAAAAAAAATGATTTAATAGAAATAAATCCTATTTATCCATTTTAATGGACGAAAAATGTATTCGTATATTACAAAAATATGTTCTTTCCCAGTACAATTTTTCTAATCCTTATGTTCACGAACGAATTTCAACCTGGCATCTCTGTTTTCTTTTCAATAGCAGTGGAGTTTTTCGAGGGGGGGGCGTGACTTTAGATTGGTTCAACGAATTCCATTGCTTATTGTCCGTTTACTGATACAGATTCCGGATGAAAGCAAATCATCCTGCAACTCTTGACCAGTAACCATTGGATTTTGTTTAATTTGAAGCATTGATTTCCTCGAAGATCTTGCAAAAATCTTTCGTTTTTTTATACCTTGCAATGAATGAACTAATAGTAGTAAATGAAATATTCAAGTTGTCTGAGATTTTGATGTAACCTTTGCCTTCTTTCCAGAGCTTAACAATCTGTTCTTTTTGCGAATTTGTCAATTCTTTACCTCTTGTCATGATGATAACCTTCTTGCACGAATATCAATTATAGAATGTTCTGTTTGTATTTTGTAGGCTAAAAATAACTACTGATAACATTATTGGAACATTCTAGAATATTCCACTTGAATAATCTAGAGTATTAAAGCAATTTAAAAGATTTAAAATCTGAAATTTGCATTGTACGAATACTTTTTTCATACATTAAGATGGATAAATGGGATTTATTTCTATTAAATCAATTTTTTTCTGTTTTTATGCATGTCTATTTATTGTGCATCTGTGTCCAGTTAATTATATGAAAAGTATGTTTATTCATTAGTTGGAAATACAATAAATTAAAAATTTGTATATGTACGAATATTTGTTTACCCCCACTGTATGTATATATATATATATATATATATATATATATATATATATATATATATATATATATATGGAACCATAATACTATGAGTGCTGGACCCACTTCCGAAAACATCAGCATTTCTTTTGAAATCCTTCGGATCGAGGACTTTTAAGCATCTTGTTTTATATATAGTATTCGCTACTACACACGGTGTCAAGCATCTACTGGATTCTTTGGGCATAGTCCGCCGCGGATAATGGGGACTACTATATTAGGAGAGTCGCTTTAAGTATAAATGAATGTCTCACCCATCTGGGAGGTTAAGCAGCGAGCATGTTTCTACATAACAAAGTATCCTAAAAATAAAGAAAAGTTCTAATTTCGAACCGGAATGAATCCCTGTTCCTTTTAACTGGTTGTCGCTCCTGTAGTTTTAAAACACAAACGGGGATTGGTACATAAATCCTTCAAGTGGAAGACTTTTGATCTCGTAAGAGAGGCCTCTTCAATACTCGTTTGTAAGTTGGTTTTCTTAGTAATAACTGACTGGAGCCAAAGTTACTAGGTGAAATAAACACTTGCATATGACCCACTGGCGACAATGCTAGCTCTTTAGTTTCGAATCCAAGTTAATCTCACATGGAATATTATCACTGCTTAATTTTCCTAACCAATATTTTCCTATTTGTTCTTTTTGTTGCATTTGTTAAATTTTATACTAAAGATAACACAATACAAAACTGGAGGATTACTCAAGGTAAAGGGTTATTGTTAAAGTAATAATAATAATTTTTTTTGTTTTTGCTTTGTTGTTTTACGGTATATCAACCTCAATGGATTATTTAATGCCAACAAGATTTTTCTTGCTAGTAATATTTTTTTTCAAAAATGTATTGCGGTTAATATTTTTTTTCAAAAATGTATTGTTGCTAATTTTTTTGTTTTAAAAAAATGTATTGATTGCAATATCCTTTTTTTTTTTAATGTATTGCTGGTAATTTTTTTTTTTTTTTTTTCAAAAATGTATTGCTGGTAATAATGTGTTACTAGTAATGTTTCTTCAAAAATTTATTGCTGGTAATAATTTTTTACAAACTAGTTCTGGTATTAAAACCTATTTTACAATTTCATAGTGTTTTGACCTCAGTATGGAGTTTATCTATTTACCCATAGCTGGGACCCTAATTGGAGCTACCACCCCGGGTTAGGGTGGGCCGGGGAACACCAGCAATTAAGAGGTGGTTCCACGCTCCTCAATAAAGATGATAGATAATTATGAACTCTTGATTTGGAAAAAGTAAGTAAAAATTAACCTTCATATATATATATATATATATATATATATATATATATATATATATATATATATATATAAATGAGTGAACATTGAAGTCAGCACTTAGAGACGGCAGTCTGTTTCATGCTAGACGTAATCGTCAGGCCACGAGTGCTGTTTCTTTTTTCTCGGCTATTTATATATACGGGTCAGTGGTGCATTGTGGGTAGTCTATTTTGGCGGTTATTTTTCCGGAAGTCGTTTATTTGTTTATTTATTTATTTATTTGGGTTAAATTATTTTGCTT
>OZ010589.1:59631473-59736473 GCA_963932145.1 Acanthosepion lycidas
TTATTAAATATTTCGAACTATATTACCTATTATAAATAACTTATACCTCTATTATTCTTTAGTTAAAGCTGTTCGGTTATGTTTGTATTGATTACGAGTTGCGGGAAATAAGTGAGTCACTTTTTTTGCATAGAGTTTTTCCCTCATTTATATCCAAAATTATAATTATCAATAGAATACCGTAGGGTGAGTAAACTTTTTTACTAGGTGGTCGGGAAGGGTTTTTTTATTAGTAAGATTAAAAATTAGTTTGACCCCAAAAACAATAGGCGAAAAAATTTTGTAGTAAAAAAAATTCAAGTGAGTCACTTTTATCGAACAGCACTGTATATATATATATATCGATCACAAAGAAGTGGAGGAAGAAGAAAGCCTGAAACTGACAGTAATCAATACAGCATAGTGACTACATCCACTATCTATCTATCTATCTATCTATCTATCTATCTATCTATCTATCTATCTATCTATCTATCTATCTAAATAATAAATACTGAGTAAAAAAGTTAACAAAATTTTCAGAAAAATCTTTTAGACTTTCTCTCTAGTCGGTTGACTTCTTCCTTTTCTCTTCTGGTGGCTTCAAAGTTTTTGGTTCCGATATTCATGGATTGTGTTGGAGTTTCTCTTTTGAATGATAGAGGGCGGCGTTGTCATCAGAATATAGAAATTCTGAAATTTGTTGCGTGTGTTAGTTTGGTAAAGATATGCATTGCACTATATTATTATTATTATTATTATTATTATTATTAGTAGTAGTAGTAGTAGTAGTAGTAGTAGTAGTAGTAATTAATGTTTTTAGAACTCCTTACTAATTCCTTTTTCCGAAATTTCTTAAATACTCATCGTTTATATGAACACTCCGCATGGCTGCTCTATCCTTTGCTTTTTGAGTCCACAATAATAATAAAAAAAAAACAAGCCTGCGCATTTACTTATATATTTTCAAACTGGCGTCTGTTTGTCTAAAATACCTAATATATATTTTAAACAGATCACTATCCACCTGAAAAATCTAATCTGATGTAATAAAGTTGACGATTTTAAGTATTTGCTTGAATAAGGCCTAAACTGGGGCACTGGCGCTCAAACAAATACATTATGAGTTCGCAGCGAACGCGTTTTTATTCTGTATCCGAAACAAATTAAGCCAAACAGGAACATGGCGTCATTGGAATTATCTTCTTATATGCAGTGTTCAATCAAAACGATAGCGATCATGTCTCTCTACAGTTTCCTATCATATGCGTCCTTGACATCTCCCTAAACCTTGCACTGTTATTCATTTATAGAAATTAATTTGATAGGTTATTCGTATCTTCCCTATGTCCTTTTTCCCTATGCTCTCTGTGTTAAAGCCCTCTTTCCTGCAAACCCTCTTTCCTCCATATGGGTTTCAGAAATTTCAACTTTCTCTTTCTGATTGTAAGTATAAGTTTCCTTTTCGTTCCTATTTTCCTTAAAATTTCGTTGAAATGCTTTCTTTCTCAGTCCATATCCATAGAAAGAATTTGCAAATCAACACGAGATTTATTGCGTCTTAGTTTCCTGTTCGAAAACAATCTTATTCCACCTGCTTGTCGCTTTCAAAGAGGTTTCTGTATATGCTGACTGCTCAGATGATACTTTCTCCTCTTGTGATGCCGTCTCCCCGCATGATGCTGGCTTCCCTCGCTATATTTGCTCCGCTCCCCATCGTGAAACTGACTCACCTTACGATATCTTCTCTCATCACGACACAGAATTTGAACAAAAGCTGTCTAAAATATATTTATGACACCAGGTAGCTCATTACAGACATCAAAAAACGAATACTCGCTCGTTTTTATACTGTAGAGAGGTGATAGATTGCGTGTGTCAGCTAGTCCAAGACAAAACCACTTTTTAAGCGACATTACGACAAAAACAAAACACTTTGATCAAAGCTAAAAAAAAAAAAAATAAAAAACCCTGTTAAGCGTTGAACTGTTTAATCGTGAAAAGAAAGAATACGTTTTTCCTGTCTTCTGGCCGACCGCTTGCCAATATCTTATCGGCAAATGTAAATAAACAAAATCCTTTTCGCCATCTTCTTCAATTCTTCATCACAAAGCCGGAGTTAACATTCTCGCTAAGTTTCCCGCCCTTTTCATCCTGAACTAAAAATAGATAAAGTAACGTGGATCGGTGTACGGCGCCATATTATCCTAGTTGGCTCGCAGCGTGAAGTTAGACCTAACCTCTTCATTGGCCGTCTTCTACGTTTCTCATCTCGGTTCGGATATTGATTTCCTGTCTAGCCTTGTTCGCCTCTGACATCGTGCAAATGGTTTCTCATGCTAGGTTAATCACTGTTAAAATATTATCAAAAATCAGGTGCTGACCTCAATAAAATGGCTACTGTGATCAGTATTTTAAACCAACCTCATTCCTTTGTCATCAATATAAAAAAAAAGGCTTTTCGCTTTCATGCGTCCTCTGATCTTTTCTCTGGTTGAAATACCCGCTTTTAAATAATTACAAGGCTTAGCTTAGTATAATATCTGGCTGTTCGTTTTGGGGTAGGCTCATCTGCTAGGATCGCTAGATAATCCCTATTGTAGATGCCTATGCTGCACATTTGTGTTTCTTCAAAATCCACAGAGCCAACCTGTTTATACTGGTATTATGCTAAGTGTAAAGAAACGAATGGATGTCGGAAGATTGTGTCTTACGCAAGCTTTTTTAAATATAATATCTATCTGCTTGGAAAATCAGCATTAAGAAGTCTTAATATTTGCCTGGAATCGAACATCGAATTCTAGTCCTGATATGCTGCTATATTTGCCATGACAAGGGTCATCAAAATGTCTGCCTGTTCTTTTTCTGAACAGTTAAGGGAAGAATGCACGAAAGGTTTTGCTAAATGTTTGGCTCGTCTTCTGAAAGGCATGAATTTATCTCTTCTCCTCTGTGGGTGGGGAAAAAGGCAGCGTAGTCTAGACTCTCTAGCTTTGATTGGCAAGTAATCTAAGAGAAAACTCTGAATTCGAAACAGTGGTGACAGTAACGGAAAACCACACCACTATCTTTCGGAAGACATTGTAATTCACAGCTAATAAAGAAATATAATCTAAAAAGAGCCTTGATCACTTAGGCTCAGAAAAGGTATTTTTAAAAAAGACCTGTACGACTCGTTTTTTCTTCTGAACGGTGTAAAGACTATCGAAACATGACTGTATAGACGCCATAACTGAACAATGTAGGCGGTATTCTCCCTCTCTCCCTCACTCCCTCTATCTCTCTTTCTCTCTCTCTCTCTCTCTCTATATATATATATATCTTTTTCTTTCTCTCTCTCTCTCTCTTTTTCTCTCTCTCTCTTTCTCTTTCTCTTTTTCTCTCTCTTTCTCTCTCTCTTTCTCTCTCTATCTCTCTCACTTTCTTTCTCTCTCTCTTTCTCTCTCTGTCTCTCTCTATCTCTCTCTCTTTTTTTTTCTCTCTCTCTCTCTTTTTCTCTCTATCTCTCTCTCACACACACACACATATATCCTAGAATTTTGGATTCCCAAGTTTTCATTACTGAAATTGTTTTCGGGGATTTTTACGTGATTGTTTACGACGAATTTTTGCACGATAACAATTTTTTATAACTTGGAAATAAATTTGAGAATAACTGAAATTAATTGTGAAATCCAGTGAAAGTCACCCATAAAATAAAAATAATTGTTTGTACGGACAGTAAGGACCTACGTACATCAAAATTGTCTTTAAATTAAGTGGCGGCGGAATAAATATGGTTGAACTTTTAAAAGGTAAGCTTAAATATTAATGTAATACTTAAATGCAGTGATCAATTTTGAGTTCTTCTGTAGTCAATTGTTGCCTATCGCATCTACTCCTCCCTACCTATTGTGATAAAGGCCCAACCAAAAGCCCTCCACAGGAACTAGATTAAATACCACCGGATAGAGCGGCTTTTAAGCTAGTGTGTATATATATATATATGTATAATGTGTGTGTGTGTGTGTGTGTGCAAGGGCTGGTGCAAAGGTTTCGTGTCCGCTCCAAATCTGTGATACAGGCCGGGCCGCCCACTCTACATTATCTCAGTTTTCAAGGTAGTATTCATCTAAAATAGAAATTTTATTTTGACCTAATTATGTACAACATTGAATCAAATTCAATACAAGTGAACAATTCAACTAGAAAAATTGAAAATAAATAGAATGTATCTAAATATAAATTAGAGACATGTCATAATCGATCATTCCATCTTAAATAAATCAAGAATATTTTGCGGCAATTTTTAACATCAACTTGAGACTTTTCTTGTTAAAAAGCTGAAGAATTTTAATACATTCAATATTATGGATAAAAATTAGTGAATTTTATGTAGGAATTTCTTTCGAGACTTAGCATGGGTAAAAAAAATTCACGGATTTCTACAAAAAAAAAAAATCAGACCCCCAGAATGACGTCAAAATCCGCGAATTTTTTTTCATCCTTAAATAATCAGTTTCGCTTTGTTCAATTTCTAACGTATATAAATGTAGGTAAAAAAAAGCAAATTTTGATAAGATAGAGAGTGTCACAAAGCACAGCACTTGGTCCCCAATCAGGATTGCCCCAGCCTTCCCCCATCATGGATTCGGGGTTAGTACGCGCAGGTCTTGCTTGCAATAAACCCATCTTTTATCACCAGTAGCTATTTTGTTTCAAAATTTTGATATGGTGGCGAGGGACAAAAAGCATTGCCCGGGACCCCTAGTCAAGATTTTGGCTCTCCCCCCCACAGTTCAGGGTTAGTACGCACTGACTCTCTCTCTCTCTCTCTCTCTCTCTCTATATATATATATATATATATATATATATATATATATATATATATAGAGAGAGAGAGAGAGAGAAAGAGAAAGAGAGAGTTCATTTGAATTTATCATACCAATCACATACATTTCAGTAATTCGAATTTCCTTGGAAAATTTTTTATTAAATTTTAAACGATTAATTTAGACGTCAAAACAAACCTTGATTTAAATTTTTAGATTAAATTTTTCAAAACGAATTCGAGTTATTAAGATTTATGTGATTTGCATAATAACTTGAAACGGAGCGTACAAAGAGTCTGTCTATATTTCTGAGATGAGGTATTATCTACAGTATTTACATTAGTCGGACTATTGTCCTTATCTTTGTCGCCATATTTGTCACAACGTTTCGACCGTTGTACGCTCCGGCCATATTCAGGTGGTTGGAATTTCGAACTGAACCCTTTATTTCGATCACTGGGGTAGACTGCTCTAGTTCCACGTGCCATGTTTGATGGATGTCAGTTATCAGTTATCTCTGAAAGTTCTCCACTGCCTTAACCGAGTATTGAACTCACACTCTTTGGGTCTGTCACTGGATCTAACCAACGCCTTTATCCACTGTGCCATGTGTCCTTGAGGTGTGAATTTCTGGTTATTATAATAAACCTTGGGTGTGAATTTCTGGGTATTATAATAAACCTAATGTTTTCAGCAACCAGTTTTTACCAGTGCTCATATTGCAATTTTTTGCTGTTATCATTGCATGTTTTACCAGAGCTCATATTGCAACTTTGTTATCATTGCTTTTCTCTGGCACTCCTTATTACTGGTTCCCATATTGTATTTATTTCTATGCTTGGTCGGCTCAGGAGATTTTTGTGGCCTAGCATATGTGCTGATTCCTTAAGTTTACGAATTTTCCAATGGTGTTCCCTGTCTATGATCTCAACATGATCCCACAGGGGACGGTGATCTCCCTTCTCTCTCGATATGTGGTCAGCCACGCCTGATTTTTCTACTTACCCTCGCGTTACAGCTTTCTGGTGTTCTTTAAGCCTTACCTTGAGGGGGTGGCCTGTCTCCCCTTTATATTCCTTTCCGCAGCTGCACGGGATAGCGTACACACAGTCTTTAGTCATGTTCTCCTCTATGGGGGGGTCTCACTCGAGAGAGATATCTGCGAAGTGTTGTCATGCTTTTGAAGGTTGTCCTGATGTTATAGAGCGTATAAAATATTAATATGTATAAAGCTCGATTTTGTAAGTGATGAATGGGGGTGAAACTAAAAAGTAAACTTCAACCAGACAAGCCTGTTAACCAATACCTACACCGTGGAACACTTTGTAAGCATTAACTACTAGTATCTTCTTTTATGTACCATGTACATCAGGACATAGGCGATCATGTATCTCCACAACTTCCTATCCTTTGTATCACTTAGCAATGTTTGTCCCCTTACTACTCCTCCCAGTCCTGCTCTGCCTTCAATTTTCACAATCTCATTTGGTAGATTTACTCGATGAGTCCGTTTTGCCTCTTTGTCATCAATATGCCCTGTGCGTGTCAAATTCTCCAAGCTCTCTTTTTTCATTATGAATCACAGAAATTTTAATTCTATCTTTCTGGTTCTATGTACAAGTCACCTTATTGTTTCCATTTTCCTTAAAACACCCTCGTAGCTCACAAGTTCCACCTATGACATTCTCAGCATCCTCCTGTAGAAACACATCTTCGTTGCCTCAAGTTTCATCTTCATCGTCAATGAAAATGTCTAGCATTTCTAAGGCGAATTGATAATAACAGAAGTTTTTTCTTTCTTTCGAACCAAATTTTCCCTGTTTCTTGATACTTGTTTAGCGTTTAGAAGACATCTTTCTCGATTCCAGTGCGTCTTCCGATTTCCTTGTCACGTTCCCCAAGTAACCTCTTGGTCAAGTGCGTTTGAGCGATAATTTGCACGCTTCACCTCCCACCCCCTGCACTCACCTTGAAATTTGGATACTGCGTGCTGGACAGAGATGAACTTCAACGCCTTCTACACGAGCCGCTTCTAACATATCTTGGACATCTCTTAGCAAGACAAAGACCACAGCACCACTGTCCTCGAGAGGGATGTGATTCTCAGCATGTACGCCCTTCTCAAGCAAAAACACTTGCACTGGATCGGACACATCGTTCGTATAGAAGACGAACCAATAGCCAGGGAAAGCGTCTCATAGGCAAACCTCAACGACACTACAAAATATCTATAAAAGAGATTTGATAATCCTCGGCATCAACACAGACACGTAGGAAGCTGTAGCCTTCGAATAATCATACGAGATGCAGGCAGTGCAAAAATACCTCTTAAGGGTCGAAATGAGCTTTTTCCAAGCAGTCAGAGGTCAAAGGGTGAAGATAAAAAAAAACGTAAGGCTGACAGACAGACAAGAATCAAACTTTGTCTACGCAGTGTAAGAAAGTGCCATTCTTGAACAGAAGGTACCAAGACTCGATGGATAGCTTGGAACATCATCTAGATCACAAATCTGGCCTCACGAATTGACGCCTAATATAACCGCTCAGCAGCTTAAAGATTAAATTTCAATACGTAACCCGATAGATTCAAGCGATAGAGAAGAGACGACTCTGTAAAACTGACCCCTCCTCCAGTTGGTTGACCTACCTACCGCTGCAATAAAAAAAAAGAAAGAACTTGAAATAATTCTATTGTCCTCATCTTTGTCGACATATTTATTACAACGCTTCGGACTTCTTCCGGTGGAATATTTCGCTCACTGTTCTAGTTCCTCGTGCCATGTTTAATGGATATCAGTTATCTCTTGTTAATTCCCAAAGTTCTCCACTGCCTTAACCAGGTATTGAACTCACATTCTTTGGGTTCTGTCAACGCATTTATCCACTGTGCCATGTGGACATCTGCGAATGAATCTCTCGGTATTAAAAACCTAATGTCTTCAGCCTCATTTTTTTACCAGTGCTCATATTGCAATTTTTGCTGTTATTATTGCATAATACCTGATCTCAGAAATATAGACAGAAACTTGAAATAGTTTAAACTGTAGACGATTACCCGTGGATAATGATGGGGTGGATGGTCTCCTTTACACTGATTTTAGGCGTGATGTACGCCGCGAGTTTATTAAATCTTCGCAGCCACTTTATAGCGAGAAAAAAAAACGATGTTGTCGATAATGATCGTCAGAGTAGCAGTGGCGGGGACCATATAATAGTGATTGGTGATCGGCCTTCTGTGTGTACTCCACATATGGATCGGCTATCGATTTCTTCGTCGCCCGAACAAAATTGGTATCGATTGGCACATAATCAGCAGTTGGACGAACGTCCGATTTCATCTCCCGTGACCGGCGTATATTTGCCGACAAACAATGTCGTAAATGGGCGAAAAATGATTGCCATCTATAATAGCTCCATTTCCGCCAAGCAGATTTATCCGTTGACATTCCGGTTTTAGGCTCGGCTGATTGGCCATTTCCAAAGATATGCATGCAACTGGTCAAAGACATGATTAAATCACGCTATGTTTTGCATTTAAATTTTCCTCTTGTAATTAATTCTATCGCTTGAATGCGGTCATGATTATTCGTGTTGTATATGCGTGTGTGTGTTCACACAGGTCTTTTGATGACTGGCATCGAATGAAAACAAGGATTTTCAGATCTCCAGCACCTCTCAGTATTCTGGCAACGTATTGGGTAATTTTAACTATCTGGAAAGAGTTTTAACAGATGACGGAAAATGTGACAACGCAATGGAATAGCGAAAGATGTCTTCCAAAAGCTAAGCAAAGTATTAAGAAACAGGAAAACTTCGTTAGAAAAAAAAAAAGAAATAGTTCTAAACTGCTGTGTAATATCAATCCTCTTATACAGCAATGAATGCTGGAAAATTTCCCCACATAAAAATTGAAGACTTGAGGCAACCGCGATGTGGATCTACAGAAGGATACTGAGAATATCGTAGAAGGAACATGTAAGCAACTAGGAAGGCTTGACAAGAATGGAAACAAAAATGTCAATTATGCATAAAATCAGAAAGGGTCAGTTGAAATGT
Source organism: Acanthosepion lycidas (assembly GCA_963932145.1). Lineage (NCBI taxonomy): Eukaryota > Metazoa > Mollusca > Cephalopoda > Sepiida > Sepiidae > Acanthosepion > Acanthosepion lycidas. Next base: position 59,640,320 of record OZ010589.1, read on the forward strand.
CTTGGACATATGATGAGAAAAGAAGCAGAGCAAAACTACTTAACTTTCTGGACATATTGGAATCAAGAGTGACGGAAGAAAGCAGCGAATAACCTACCTAAACGAGTTTTTGGATGTCAAAGTATGGAGGGTAAATAGTAAAAAGACAATCGCTTAAGCCTAAGCAGGATGAGAAGTAGTGGTGAACTATAATTGCCTAAGTCCTAAAGTGACACGGCACAATGTTATGGTAATTTACTCACACACGCATGGACTCTCCTATCTATAAATAGGAGAAGGTACTGCCTTTTAGAGAGGAAGGTTTCCAGTAGGTGGAATTTTTCTTTCGGCCGAGCCAAAGTTTGTCTTGCTTACGAACTGTTAAGTTGATTAATTTCATTTTTTAATTAATACAAGATATTTTTTTATTTTCAATTTCCCTGCTTTTTACATATATTTAATTGGTTAACTCCCCAAATTATCCTGTTAATTAATTTTGTTAATGTAAATTGATTTTAATTTTTAAAAGTATGGGTCATGGTAATTTACCCACGCACTCTCCCAGAAATAAATAGGAGCAGGTACTGCCTTTTGAAGAGGGAAGTTTCCAGCAGTCAGCTCTGACAGCCAGACCGAACATTCTTGCTGTAACACTCTCGTTTGTATATGTTTGTATTACTGTTTCTGTTAATATATTTGTTTAACTCAATTCCTCTCTTTGTGTTTTTATTTCTGGCCCTAACAAGGCCACAACATACATTGAAGAAGAAGAAGAAGAAGAAGAAGAAGAAGAAGAAGAAGAAGTAGTAGTAGTAGTAGTAGTATCGGTCTGTTGAGTTCGTCTCTAAATTATCAATCCATCAATTTTCGCCACCACCGATTTGTGTACTGTTCAAAGTGCTCCAATTATTACTAGCACGACCCAGCCTCACGTGTATGTCAGCTTTTTCAGTTCCTGAAAGTAATGTTTGATTTGTATCTCCACACAAGAAATATCACTGAAGAACAGGTGGCAACAAGCCTTATTAGTTCTTACAGTTCTGGTTTGTTTCAAAAGTTCTCTGTGGGCCGATGTTCTCGAAATATATATATATATATATATATATATATATATATAGAATCTGCTAGAAATCTAGCAAAAATTTACCGTCCTATTAGACACTGCGAAATAAATATCCTAAAGCAGGCACAAAAAACCTATATTATTCCATAATGGTTATCTATGGGCCAAAATTAGTAACCCCAAATTTAATATGACAGCAATTGATTCAGTAGAGGCATGTGAACTAGTTGGAATCTTGTTAGTGTGGCGACTAAGATTTATTTTTGACATTAAAGACACCGGACTCTATAGAGAATGCGGTGTAATTCTCCTCCGTAAAACAAGTCCACGAAAGTCCAATTGAGGAAGGAACTGATAAAAAATTTCAAAGATCACGAACTAAATGTTACTACTACTACAAATGCTAAAGTGATCAACTTTCTCGGCGTGAAGTTAGACTTAAATACTGAATATTACAAACCATACCAAAGAACTATATAACCATAGATACGAAAGTAAAGAATCAAACCAACATCACAGAATTCTAGATCATTTATATAAATCGATCCATCTTAGATTATCTACCGACTCCATCAATAAGGAAATGTTTGATAATAATAAAATTGAATGTATAAGAGCTTTAGAACTAAGCAAACATAAAGTAAATTTAGAGTAAGGAAGAAAAAAAAGCAAAAGTAAATGTGGTATCGTATGCAAGCTAGATAGATAGTATAAACAGAGAACCACTGCTGAACATAGAGTTGCTATGCCTAGTCAACCCTGGTTGCTATTCAGGACATGGAGAACTGTACTTCTACTACTACTACTACTACTACGCAGAGAGATATGCAAAGCATAAAAATAAACACCGCAAGCGTAATATTATATGGTTTAATCCACCTTTTAATCGTAATGTTCAAACGAATACCTGAAGAGTTTTCCTAAATTTAACTCATAAGCATTTTGAACATTCACCAAAACTAAAAAAGATTTTTAACAAAAATAATGTTAAGATCAGCAATGGCTGCGTTAATAACATGGATAAATCTATATCCCAACATAACATCATCATATTAAACAAATATATTTCCAACAAAGACAACGTTTTAATGTTTAATGTTTTAAAAATTAATGCAGCTTCCCAAAAATATATTCTGTCCCTTAAATGGTCATTGTATGACTGATAATATTGTATACCGAGCTAGCATTCATTCCGATATCGATGTTAAATTTTATTTTGGTTCTACTGAAAATCCTTGGAAATTTCGTTTCTACCATGATCTAATGATCTTAGACAATGTAAAATAAATAAAACAGCACTATTCTCTCTAGATATATTAGCAATTAAAGAATAATGGTAATGGACTTTTTATCAACTGGGCTATTATATTAAGAGTCAAATCGTATAACAAGAAAGGAAATAGATGGAACTTATATCTCGTTGAAAAATTCGCTTAAAACACTTAAATAACTCTAGCTTATTAAACAAGAAAAATGAATTGATGGTTATATGTAGGTATAAGATAAAAATCTGCTTAAATACTTTGATCCAGATTAATTTTTAATGTAAATTGCGGTTTTTTAAAGAAAATATAACTTCACTTCATGCTTAATATAAAAATTAATATACAAAACTTTGAAATATTTTTAAGTGACAAATATAATTTTTAAATTTATATAAAATATAATATTTCATATATTAGGTTGGTGCAAAATAATGACGTAATAATGTCGTTTTTTGACGTATTTTTTAACGTCAAAAAACGACATTATTACGTCATTATTTTTGCACCAACCTAATAATATAATTTTTAAATTTAAAAACTGTAATTCCAGTATAATACATAACTGGGCCAATATAAACCAAATATTTTTAAAAGTTAAATTGCGTAACGGTCAGTCAATACTCAGCACCTGAAGATTGCTTTGTGCATGTCACCCCGAGTCATACTATTGGTGAGGGATATGTATATTTATTAAAATATACTTAATAGCTCTGTTGTATTATAGCGAGCACGGTTTTATTAACACCAGTAATATATGTGAAGATTATATATATATATATATATATATATATATATATATATATAATATTGTTGCATTCTTTAAATTCTCCCTTTTCCAATAAAATGAAGCCAGCCGATAATCAGTTTTGCCTCTTCTTGCTTGCAGCAACGTATAGATGTTGTCCCCTAGCCTGAATGCATTAAAAGATCTGGTTATTTGCAATTGCGTGAGAGTTGCCCGGTTGTCTACCCTCGGATATCAATTTGGGGATTAATTGCTGCAGAAAGTCGTGTCTCACTCGCAAGCTTAGCCTTTTATTCACACTGACCAAGTCTGTGTCAGCCCAATGATTCACACAGCATAAAAGCATAAGCTATATTTCACCACAGAATTACGGGTGGAGTAGGGTGGCGCATATCAATAAGGGGCCTTTGTTGAGTAACGCCAACTGAAAATCTTCGATTCTCAGATTCGACCAAAGACGAAAAGAAAAAAACTTACACACAAACACACACACACACACACACATATATATATATATATATATATATATATATATATATATATATATAGAGAGAGAGAGAGAGAGAATATTAGTGGTTAATATATATATATATATATATATATATATATATATATATATATATATATATATTTGTTTGAATAAAAACAGACCACTTTAAGGTTCCATGTAATAAGTTATTTCACCACAACCCCTTTAACAGGGCTCTGGATCATCAGACTTTACTTCCAAAGGTTGAAGTAAAGTCTGATGATCCAGAGCCCTGTTAAAGGGGTTGCGGTGAAATAACTTATTACATGGAACCTTAAAGTGATCTGTTTTTATCCAAACATATCTGCTCTGAATTTTACATTGAGCTCTCTGGATATCATCCTCCTTGGGTCTACCCATGCGGATTACCTAGTTTTTCATAAAATAAACTATATATATATATATATATATATATATATATATATATATATATATATATATATATATATGAAAATTTCTCCGATTTAACCAGTAGAAAAGACAATATTTATGAATAAAAATGACAATAGGAAAACTAGTAATTGCTGACGCGTTTCGTCCAATGTGGACTTTATCAAAGCAAAATACGAAATGAATTTAATTGAACAAGGCAACTAATAAAAACAAAAAACAGAATGTTCCTAGCAACTGGAATGTAGATAAACGCTATTTTCATTTTGTTAACTGAAAATGACGTCAGTATTTCTCACGTGTGGAGAATATATTAGGTTGGTGCAAAAATGATGTCGTTTTCTCACATTGTAACATATGTGAGAAAACGACATTATTAGCCTCGTGTATAAATATGTACATATATATATATATATATATATATATATATATATATATATATATATATACACGAGGCTAAAATCCAGGTAGAGCTCAATGTACAATACAGAGCAAGATTATAATATAAAAGGCTCAAATACTAATATTCCATGGTTATAATTTATAATAGTGGAATCGTAATCACAATCCAATTCATCAGACCTACAAATTCAAATAGTAGATGTCATGTTTTTTTTTTAACAGTGTAAATTATGTCTACGTGACAGTTCATTCTCTTTTTTTTATCATTTCACCCCAAGGAAGGCAATAAAACGATATTACCGAGTTCTAGAGAATATGAGAAAAATATAGTATTAAGGACAAAGGAAAATATAATATCATGAATTAAGAAGATAGCGATTGACATTGCATCCAAATTTTTCAAGATCAAAGTTGACTCGAAAAGCAAGAAGCCAGAAAAGCGTTCCACAAGCGGGATGTGCGATAGAAGAAACAGTTAGCCTTGAAGATCTCTGTTGCATTTAGCCATTTCAAGTGTAAAACGATGAGACCTAGCCGCCAATCTAGTACTGCACTTAAATTCATAAAGTCTAAGTACCATAGATGAAATTTCATCAAAACAATTACCATGAAATTATTTATAGAAAAAGCACAGGAAAAATACGTTACGGTGCTGGAAAAGTGACTGAAGCCAAGATAGCGGGTTAGGACCAATAACATTGCAGATTCTTCTTTGGATTTTATGTAAATATAAAGCAGGAACGTCAGACTAGATGTGGCCGCAATATTCAAAGCGTGGACGAATCGTAGACTTATAGATATGTAAGATAGATTCTAGCGAGAAAAATTGTCAAGCACGACACAATGAACCAAATTTCCTTGGTGCAATTTTAGCAATTGATTCAATATACTTTTTTCACTTCATGTCAGCGGAAAACGTTAGTCCAAAAAAGCGTAACGCTAGTATGGCTGATGCTACCCTCCTGGAGGTTAGCATCAGCCATACTAGTGGAAGGTAAAACGGGTGCTCTCGGATGATTAAACGAGAGCAGTTTCGTTTTGGAACTTAACTTTTATGGAGCATAAATTGAAATGGGAAGAAAGGCAATAAACATCAGTTTACATTTTACACCAAAACTTTAAAGATACAGAAAGGCACAAAAGTTAGCATCGTTCACTTATTGCTTTTTTTTTTTCGTCTTTCTTCGTTATTCATTCCCTAATTTTCCATTTTCTCATTAATATCCCCCTGTATTACTGATTTCCATATATGAAGGGAAAAGGGAGACTACAACCCTCTGTGGGATGAAGTTGAAATAATAGACAGAGAACATCACTGGAAAATACGAAAACTTAAGTAATCAGCACATATGATAAACTACAAAAATCTCCTAAGCCGGCCAAGCATAGACACAAACACAATATGGAAACCTGTTATACAAACAGCTTGATAAAAAAAAACAGCAATAACAGAAATTGTAATATGAGCTCTGGTAAAAAAAAAAACGGTTACTGAGACATTAGGTTTATAAGTTACCCAAATTCACTCACCCACGGAACACATGGCCCAGTGGATGAAGGCGTTGGCTGAGAAATCCAAAAATGATTTAACCCAAATAGCTGTGAGTTCAATACCTGGAATTGGAACAATCTACCCGCGTAGACTAAATAATAGGTTCGGTTCGAAATTCCAACGTATATCACCTGAAGAAGGTCAAAGCGTATAATGGCCGAAACGTCATGAATATGACAATGAGGAGAAAAGTCCGAACGATGTAAATTGTATAAAATAGTTACAATACTTTATCTTATAAATACTGACAGATATAAAACAACTTATTCGGAAATTTGAAAATTTTAATAGGCAGAACTTGTGGATATTATCCAACTAAACATGTTTGAAAGAATTATTGCTGCTGAAATACATCTTACACACACGTATACACAAGGGTTAGACAAAATAATTTGAACACCTGGCTTAAACATTTATTTATTGACTAATGAGCTTCACTAGGTTCTAAATCTGATTTCATTCTATGTGAAATAGAATCAAACAAGTTTTGAATTGTTTACAGTGAAATTTTATTCCATTATTCAATCAAAATCTCAGAAAATTGCTTCAGCGACGATGGATGAGGAAATCTGTTCTTTACTCTTTGCTCTAGAACTCCCCATTATGGTTCAATTATGTTGAGATCAGGTGATTTTGCTGGCCATAGAAGATGTTTAATTACGTTCTGATGCTCATCAAATCAGGACTTTTGCAGTGTGAATGGGTGCATTATCATCTTGGGATATGGCATTTTCTGTCAACAGTATGGTAGCCATTGTAAGGACATATAACGTTTTTTCATTCCTCGAGTGTCCAATTTTTGGGATCATCACCCCATTTTTTCGCAACTAGGCGTTCGACTTTGTGATCAGAGGTTTAGGAATTGCAGCCCTTCTATGAATACTAGTTTTGTGGGAGCCCCCGATGTGTACAAAAACTAGTGAGTTCTGTTATCACTTTGGCTGTAGTAGTTTCATGATTTTTGTCTCAGTTCATTTTAAAGCTCGTAGGTTTCTTTCTGTCAACTTTGGATTCCGTCCCCTATTACTCTTTGCTGACAATGTTTTACCTTGTTTAGTGGAAGCTGTCATAACCGAGGACATGACACATTCAATAATTCAGACGTTTTGCTCACAGATACTCCTGCTAATCGAGCACCAACTATTTGTCCCCTTTTAAAATCTGACAGGTCGCGCATTTTAGTAAGTAACTCTTTTATCTGAAGATAAATAATGACTTAAAGTGGAAAAGCAAGGTCAAGGATTAAAGTGATCAGCAGTTACCGTTTATGCCGGTTTGATGCATATAAATACCCGTAAATTTCGGAATTGAAAAAAAAAGGTATTTTTGTAAGCTGTTCACATTATTTTGTCTGACCCTTGTATATACACTATTTACATTGTTCGAACTGTTGTTTATTGTTACACTCACGACGTGATATAGTTGGAACTTCGAACTCGTCCCTTTACTTAGTCTACAAGTGGTAGATTGTTTTAATTCTACGTGCTATTCATTTGGGTATCTCAATTTTAGCTAATCCCCCTTAATAACTAAACTTCCTAAGTTTTTGTTCTCTTTACTGAATCCAGAGGTCTTTGGGCCAACTCTTTCAACCATTCAGCCAACATTTTTATCCTTGGGGACATTTTTTGTGAGTTAATTTTTTTTTTGACTTATAAACCTAATATCTCAGTATTCATTTTTTACCAGAGGTCATATTACAATTTTGTTATTATTATTCTTCTCTAGCTCTTTGTATTACTTGTATCTATTTCTATGTTTGACAGGCTTAGAGTTTTATAATGTAGCATATGCGCTGACTCTTTAACTTTTCGTATTTTCTAGTGATGTTTTCTGTTTATTATGTAAACTTCATGTCACAGAGGGTGGTGATATCTCTTTTCTCTCCATATATCATCAGCTATGTATGATTTTTTTTATTTTCCCTCGTGTTACGGCCTTATGGTGTTCATTAAGGGGGCAGCATGTTTATTCTTTATATTTCTTGCCACAGCTGCACGGCGTATACACAGTCCTTAAACATGTTCTCCTCTGTGGGTGGGGTCTTACTCGAAAGAGATGTCTGCGTAGTGTTGAACCACTCCTGAAGATCATACTAATGTTATATGGGCCACAGATCTTTTGTATCTTTTCCGATAAGCCCTTCACATAGGGTAGGCAGACCGAGGCTGTTTTCTCGGCGTTGTTATCATCTTGTACCCTTCTATCCCAGTTTGTGCGTGGGTGCTGTCTTGTACACAAAATAGTTGTTACGCTGTAGGATATTGCTTATATTGACCATATCTTGTTCATATGTCTCTAGGTCGCCACTTATGACAGCAGAAAGAACATGATGTAATGGAATAAGCAGTCAGCCCCATGAATGATTACACTATAGGTAGTAAGTACCTATAAAGTTAACTATCTATGAGAGACTTGAGGAACAGTGAGAGAGAGAGAAGACGCAAGCACATCCGACCTTCCAATTAGTGGCACTCACTACTAGCTTGACCTGTGTGTATAAATGTACCGTATTTCATATTGTACTGGTTGTGTACAATAAACCTTTTTTCTATTATCCACCTGGTGTTAAGTATTTATTCCCTTAGCACGGAATATAACAGAACAAAAAATTGGAGAGTCGAGTTATCAAAGGTAATTAACTAAACTGAGATATCTAACGGCATGTCATGTGAAATTAGAACAAATCTAATCCGTGAAATAAATAAAGGGTTCGGTTAGAAATTTCAAGAAATATCATCTGAAGAAGGCCAAAGTATACAACAGTCGAAACTTCGTGAATGGGGCAATAATAATGAGGACAATGTAAATAATGTAAATAGTGTAAATAGTTACAAAACTTTATCTCAGAAATATAGAGCACCCCCCATATATATATATATATATATATATATATATATATATATATATATAGAGAGAGAGAGAGAGAGGAATAGATAGGTTGGCCCATTACCCGGTTCAGACTCCTCCTCATCTTTTGAACACAGAAATATATTTTGAATATAAACACACGAACACATACGCACGCATATAACTTAAAGTGGTCTGTTTTTATTTAAATTATTTGCTCTGGATTTACATTGAGCTCTCTGGATTTTATCCTCCCTGGGTTTACCCATACGAATTACCTAGTTTTTCATAAACTATATATATATATATATATATATATATATATATATATATATGAATAAATAAGTTTAACTGTCTTCCGATTCGCACTCCTTCCCAGTCTTTTGAATAGGAGTAGAGATTTATACTTTTTTTTTTTTGATATTGGGTTTTCGTTCCCTTCTAAAGTCTTTTCCTTCTCTTCCCCTTTTGCCGGCCCCTTGCATATCGGTGGCAATATCACCTTGCTTGGCGTGATGCCTCTTACTCTGTAACCCTCAAACATCATTGTTATATATATATATATATATATATATATATATATATATATATATATTAAATTGTAAGAGTTTTTAGGTGCCAACCTTGATGGTTGTTTTTTCCGTAGTTTACTGGTGGAAAGGCATTTCAGACAGCCAGGTTTTTGTTTTAAATTGCTCGATGTCGAAAGGTAAGGATAAGACGTTAATAGAATTAATGAGGAGAAACTTGTCACTTCTTATCCAAAAGCCCCGAAGAGTGAAGGCATTACTCTATTGCGTTCACGAAACTTCGAAGTCGGCTTGACTGAAATAACACTACTCAGTTAAGTGATATTTATTCTCCCTCTTTCTCTCCCTATATATATATATATATATATGTATGTATGTGTGCATGTGTCTGTGTGTGTGTTCAAAAACAAACCTACTCTCTGAGGAGTGATATATATATATATATAAAAGTGTTTCATTTTTTATTTTATTTTTTATGGCAGAGTTAAAATATTATTCCTAATAAGGTAGTGCTGGACAGCCGGTCGTTACTATAAGTGTCATGGACACAAATCCTGCATTCTTCAAGCAACTCAACTGAAGCTGGACGGAAAGTAGTACGATAGAGAAAGCTATTCTTTCAGTTTAACATTCAGTAATTACACAATATAAAGTATCGTAGGTAGAAGATTTATAGCTAGAAAATTTGGTGGGAAATAATATTTTTGATGTTTTATAAGTACAAAGCGATTAGAGTACACTACTTCCTCGGTAATCCATACCTCTATTTTCCGGACTACGGTTAAAACCATCCAGCTGTTCTAATGTTTCATCTCAGACTAACGTTTTGAGAATTTAGATAAGCTATCTCAACGTTTGATAAAAAATGATAATGTTGTAATTCCGATCGCGGTGACGATGGAAGATTTTCTTGAGCAATTTGCAACGTTGAACATCGATATAAATGAAGCAGAAACAAATGACTGGTTCAATGTAGACAGCCTTAGGTATGAACATCTAAGTGTAGTGCTTAAATTATAACCGTGCCATGCCTCTTCCGGTTAGAGAAATAACTGAGACATTCGGAAGAGGCATGGCACCTGAAACTAGAACACTGTACACCAGTGGACGAAATAAAGGATTCGGTTTGAAATTTCAGTCACCTGAAGAAGGCCGGGACGTTCAACGGCCGAAATGTTGTGAATGAGGATAACAGTTCGAATAATATAAATAATGCAAATAATCATAATACCCATTCTCAGAGATATAGACAGATATAAATGATGCTGTTTTTTTTGGGGGGGGTTATGCTACGATTAGACTTCTTTTTTTTTTTTTTAAATAGTCAAATCTGTGATTTCGCTATTCTAGCAGAGTAGAGCTGAAAGAAATTTAAAAGAAAGATAAGTATCTCAATCTTACAAGAGAGCTGAGATAAATGTAGAACATGAAATAGACAGTAGTGACAGTCGTTATCCGAGTACTCGGAGCGTTCCCAAAGCGACCAGTAAAGATACCGGAGAAATTGAAAAATAGAGAAATATTTGGAATCCTACAGACTCCAGTTGTTTTGGAAGCAGAATATTAAGAGGAGTGCCGGAGTTTCGAGAAGACTTGCTGTCATTTAATCTCTCCTCTATAATCCAGCATAACTTTTCAGGGCGTATGCGATCATGTCTCTCCACAGATTCATTTGTTTTTTAAATTCTCTGTGTATTGCCAATAAAGATAGTGGAATGGACTCCCTTCTTAATGCCTACCAAGTAATCATTCTCCTAGACTAGCGCCCCCCAAGTCTAGAGCACCCTGTCTACGATGCTAGTAGCCGCTTTTTTTAGCGGGGTGACAAGATAGATTTCTTGCTTTTCCCTGGGGGATCAGTGCAGAGTGAATATAACAGACTAGACTTTAATTTGCACTCCGGCTTGTTGATTCCATTTTCCTCGCTGATAACAGTTAGGCCACCCTCTCAGATAGCATTTTTTTCTTCTTCTTCTTCTTCTTCTTCTTCTTCTTCTTCTTATTATTATTATTATTATTATTATTATTATTATTATTATTATCTTTTCATTTCTTTGATACTTTCATTATAAAGATGCAGCAGAAATTGAACCCGGTTGTTTTGGGTGGTTTTCTTTAGCGGCATATCAACATCTATGGCGTATTCAAAACCGAAATCTAAATATATTCTACGCAATTATTTTTATTTATTTATTTATTTATTTGAGATAATGATAATTTTAGTGATACAAGTCTTACTAATTAACCCATAGCTGGGGAAAGAAGATGTGGATTCATAACTTTTCCAATGGTATTTGCAAGTATAATATAACGAACCTGACTGGAATTAACAATTCAATGCATTATCCAATACACCATCCGCACATCCAAACTTACAGCACCTAATATCTCCAAGCGGTCACCCATTTGGCACTGACCAGGCTCGACGTTGCTTAACTTCAGTGATTGTACGATAATGGTGTTTCAATATGATGTAACCGTAAGTCTATTGAATCTGGTTAACTTCTTGTGCCGCAAGATTGGTTGATTGATTGGGTGAGTGAGTGAATGAGTGAGTGATCTTTTACGGCTTATCAACCCTTTGTTGGTCAAAGCCGAAAAATATTTGGGATTATAAGAATATTTTTTCTTTTCAAGTAAATACTGCATTAAAATTAAATTTTCTTTTGTAGAATTACAATTTTTTTCAGATACAACTCTAACTATTTAGCCCAAAGCTATTTTCGCATAAGAGAATGAAAAAATAAAAACTCGACTGGAATTCGAACTCTGATCTTTCATTTTTAATTCCGAGCTGCTATCCATGACATCATCCGCCCATCCGTGTCGTTATGGAAGTCATGCCTTTGAAATATGGTCCGTCTTAGTTTGTCTAGTCAACCTTACCAAACCAAACCCATTTCCTGTCTCAAACAGCAACAACCCGGTTTCTTCGGCAATTTATCGGCTGACTCTGCCAAAAATGTGGATCACGAATTATTGTTACATTTAATTTCAGTCGCACATGCGATTCGTATTCACATTATGGTCAGCAGTTGACGGGAGGTTGTCCAGTTCACTCACCAATAGGCGTCGGGCTTCACTAACCTCCCTATCTCTTGTGAAGAGAAACTGTTAAACGCAGTAGGCAAACATTCCGGAAGTGCGCAGAATGGAGGTGCCATAAACAATTTCCGGTTCCGGCGGCTTTTACAGTATAATTAAAGTATATGCCGCACCCCTGACCAAATCCTCAGCGGAAGTAAAATATTTGTCCACTAGGTGGGTGAGGTCAAATACAGCTGGATTGTGAAATATTGCATATCTGATGAATATTGCATCGTCATTAAAGCACGTGTGCTCTTACGCATGCGTGGATGTGCGGGTAGCGTAATGTATAGGAGCTAGGAATGAGAAATCAGGGAGCAGTGTTCGAATTCCAGTCGGTTTTATTATTTTTACTTTCGCACAAATACCATTGGGAAAGTTATAAATCGATCTTCCCTCCCAGTTATGGGTTAAATAGTAATATTTGTTTCTGGAAAATTATTGTTTTTTTTTTTTGTTTTTTTTTTTTTTTAATTTTTCACCCCAAGCAAAGCGGGAGTGCCACTAGCACGCAAGGGGTTACAGAGGGTAGGAGCAAGAGTAAAGACGCGTGAAAGAGGAAAGGATGAAAAGAAGGAAGGGGAATAGATCAAGACATCTGAAGATGTCGATTGACATTGCATTTGAATAGTTTTACATTATAGCTATCAGGGGAGTAAGTACGAGGAAGGGAGTTCCACAGACGAAAAGTGCGAGACATGAAGCTATTGGAGTAGAAGAGACGGCCACATTTAACCGTGTCGACAGTGAAAGGGTGGGACTGAGATGCCGACCTAGTAACATGTTTAAATTCATGCAGTTTGTGAACTAGCGAAAATAGATCCTCGGAGCAGTTACCGTGAAAGTATCTGTAGAAAAGACAGAGGGGGGCGACGGCACGTCTGTGAGAGAGCGACTGTAAACGAGATGTCAGATCAGGGCCAACCGCATTGTATAGTCGTCTCTGGATATTATTCTCAAAAACATAATTAATACAATACGCTAGCAGGAAAATAATTATTCTTATAATTCAAAAAGTGTATCGGTCTTAAATCCCATAAAGGGTTGATAAACCATGAAAAAAATCAATTAATCATGCGTGTGACTGTGAATACAGTTCATCAAACCTCTGAGTGTGCCAATACTCTGCTCGTCGACCTCTCTGCCTTCGGGCGGAGAGGAACACAGACGAGGCTATGCTTACTGGCAGAGTTTCGTCTAGGGAGTTAGACAGCCACCCGACCCCGTGAATGCGGTGTCTACAGGGAAAAATTTGTCCGAACGTACGCGATCGGAAAGTTTCACGTTAAAAACTGCCCTTGTGCCACACACCGCCTTGTAGGGAGGACTTGGGTAAATACCGATTTTGTGTCCGTGTGAACTGTCTGTACATATGTCTGTATGTCTGCGTGTACCTGTGTATTTGCGCCTGTCTGCATATACTTTTGCTTTTGCGTTGCACGTGGAGAGGATTTGCCTATCGTTAAAGAATGTAGGTGTGTAGGTTTGGATGCTAGTGTGGGTACGGGTGTGGAGGGATGTTTCCGTTCCGTAAGTTTGTGCATGTGTGGATATGCGTGAAAAATGGTGGAAAATTAGCTGACAGCTTGTTCAAGTGGGAGCGCATGTGTTTGTATGCGGATCTGTTTGCCTATTTATGTGCGAGCCGGGAAAGTTTTCGTACTTCTGACTGGGCATATAGATTGATTTGTTCTTTTTTTTTACGGCTTATCAACGCTGAGCATGTATATAGTTGTCAGATTGCTTCTTTGTGTACGTATGCATAAAGAGCTCCTTGTATCTGACTCTCACTATATATATATATATATATATATATATATATATATAATTGTGTATTCATGTAGCAATCCCTCTTTTATACATGTCTCATTAAAGTCGATAGCCATGGTACTGCGATTAAGCTGTTTATTTATTTTTTCTTGTGCTTGTACAATTGTTTTCCTTTCTGAGCAGAAAGTGTGTAAAACCTGTCCAAATGTTCAGTATAGCCGAGCGTTTTCGAATATTCTTTTAGCCATTATTAAGGACAATTTTTGTTTTCTTATTTTTAACTAAATATTTTTATTCTTTTATTTTTTGTATATGTCTGAAGTATAATAATGTATTATTTTCCGAACACGGTCAGCACGATATTTAAACAAGTCACTAATCCTAAAATATGTCCGCTATGTAGGCGATATTTTTATTTTAGCAAAAAAAAAACAACAAACTAACAAAAAACAACTTTACCCATACACTGAATCAAAAAAATAAACTCCCATTCTTAGGCGTTCTCGTAGAATACAGTAATAGCACATTCGCTACTTCCTTACATAAAAAACTTACTATCAGAAACTCTTGCCACATCAATTTTAAGAGTGAATGCCCACTTAGATATAAAATAGCAGTTATAAAACAATTCCTAAAGGGAACACATGAGAATTCAGCCTCTTGTCCACTTTTCTTTGAAGAACTCAGTAATGCAAAACAGATACTAGTTAACAACGGTTTTCCAAACTAACTCATCGACCAACAGATTAGACTATTTCTTTAAAACGTAACTAATAACGATATTGAACATACAGATAAAAACAATAACATTAACGTCTTCTACAAAAGCCAAATACATGTCAACCATAAACAAGATGAATTTTCTCTTAGAAATATCATAAAGAAATACACTACCCCCGTCGACCCGAACAAGAAAATCAAATTATCTATCAGAAACAAATTTAAAACAGCTAACCATATCATAAAAAAATAACAACACACCTGCCTGTAAAATCAAAACTTCAAAGAATCAAATGCCTCTTAAGGAACTATGTTCAGCATCAAACCAAACTCATAAATAAATACATTGGTCATACTACTACATGTCTATCTAGACGACTTACGTTACATCTACCCGATCACAACTCTATTAGGACTCATTTAAACACACACGAAAATCTACCAGACTCCATCCGAAACATACAAGTAGAAAATACAAGGATAATAGATTCATTCACATGCAAAAAGAAAATTAAAATTAAGGGAAGCCCTAAAGATAAAAAAACGAAAGGTCAACACATAATAACATTAACTATGAACACGGCCACTATGTGCTGACCGTGTTTGAATAATAGTACATTCTTATAACTTCAAACTCATACATAAAAACATATTTAGTTACAAATAAAAAATAAAAATCACACTTGATAATGGCTAAAAGAATAGCTGAAAGCACTTGAATATGCAGAACTTTTGGATAGTTTTTACTTTATGTCCAGAAAAAAAAACACTTGTACGAACACAAGAAAAATTAAATAAAAAGTTTAACCGTAAACCCCCTCAGTCATCTTTAACGATATATATATATATATATATATATATATATATATATATATATATATATATATTATCCCTTACCGATATCACGACACGGAGTTTCATGCAAAATGCAATCTTCAGGTGATGAGTAAAGACTTACGTAATTTAAATTTTAAAAATATATCCGGTTATCGCAATGTTGGCGCAGTTATATATTATATAGGGATTACAGTTTTTTTTTATTTTAAAAATTATATTTGGCCTTTAAAATAAACGGGATTTATATATATATATATATATATATATATATATATATATATATATATATGCGTGTGTGTGTGTGTGTGTGTGTGTGTGTGTGAAAAATATTTTAGAGTTGTAAATATCAATTATTCATTTTTTATATTATAGGGAGATCACTTGTTCTTTAAAAATAACTAATTTACATAAATAAATAAATCTAAATTTACATTAAAAATTAATCTGGATCAACATATTTGAGCAGATATTTATTTTTATGTCTACAGGACTGGTCTCTCTAAATATTTCTGGCACCTAAAGAATGACAGTAATTCACCTTTTATTTTATAGCAAGAGTCAAATCGTATAATGTGAAAGGAAATAGATGTAATTTATTTATTGTTGAAAAATTGGTTATCTTAAAACACTTAAATGGCCCGAGGTTATTAAACAAGAGAAATAAATTGATGGTTACATGTAGGCATAAAAATAAATATCTACTTAAAACCGTTGATCCAGATTCATTTTTAATGCAAATTACGGTTTGATTCTTGATTTTTTTTTAAGAATAAGTAATCTCCCTTTAATGTAAAAATAAATAATTAATATTAACAACTAAAATAATTATATATATATATATATATATATATATATATATATATATATATATATATATATATATATACAAATCCTGTTTATTTTAATATGAGATATGAGAGTCGATCCCCTGTTTCATTACGTCAGATCACGATAAAAGATACCGATGATAGTGGTATGGCAGTAGAACTGTAATTTTCCAGAAAGCAACATTTCTAGCCTTGTTCCAGAGAGTAGATAAGCGGCTATCTGGGAAAATGTCGTCTGACATGAAAGCTCACACAATGCTGAGGCGTTTCCTTGTGGAAGTAATGAACTTCATCAAAACGTGATACGTATTTACGGTTATCAAAAAAGGGGAGTGAACCCAGCTAAACCGAGGGTGATGCGTTTCATCACCGGCAGAAGCAATTTGCGCAACAAACCACGCTTCGAGTGGTTCGGCACAGCTGTCAATCGATCAAATGCATAGCCAATAGTGATGACATGTACAAAATAGGGTTTTGTATCGGAAAATTTGCTCTATGCAGCGGTGTTATTGTATTGCACGAAAATTAATTATAGGAGAAATAAATAAAAGGTATTACTTTCGGTGTGTACTTTTCCTCTGCCCATACATATATATATATATATATATATATATATATATATATATATATATGTGTGTGTGTGTGTGTGTGCGTTGACTCATGCCTCCTCGTGTGTAAACAACAAAAGAAAGGAAACCATGGAGAGCCATGATCCCTGACGTCTTAAAAAGACATGCCATATAGTGTGCCTGAGTTGGGTTAAATTAAGTGAAATTCCAACTTAGCTATACAACAAGGAATGTTGTATGGATCCATGGTTCATAATTGGGTGGGTGCGTCCCTCTAACGTGCGTGGGAATTTGGGGACTATGAGAGGAATTTGTTGCAGGAGATCTGCAGTCATTTGGTACTCATGTTATAAAAGTGCATGACTGAGATAGATAGATAGATAGATAGATAGATAGATAGATAGATAGATAGATAATTAAAGTTTGATAAATAAGACTAAGTAGAAATATAGGTACACATTACATACGAAAATTTGATAGATAGATAGATAGATAGATAGATAGATAGATAGATAGATAGATTTGAATACAGAATCATAGACACGCAAATAGATAGACAGGTAAGAAAAGTTAATAGATAGATGGGAACATTTGATAGATTACCCTCACACAAGGCATACACATTGTGATGTGTGTGTGTGTGTGTGTGTGTGTGTGTGTGTGTGTGTGTGTGTATGTAATATTGTGTCAACTGGAGTATGTTGAATTTTAATTAAGCCTTAAGATCGTTTGAACCTCACGTGTACAGCAGCTGAAGGAGTAATGTGTGTGTGTCGAGGGTAAAATAACCCGAGTGCGACTATCACTCGACAGACACTTTTTGGATTCAGAGTAGTCATTCTCCCAGACTGGTTGCCACCCAAGGCAAAGACAGCCCCATCTACTCTGCTCTCTATAACACATATATTTATAAGGCATAGTAGTTACCAGTAAAATTTGATAATGTAACGTAAGTTAGCATGAGTATGTCTTTGTTATAGTGTCTTTGGTATAAACCGCTTGCTTTTTCGTTGCTATTCACTTGGCATATGACGCAGCCATTTTGTTATAATGTCTTTGGTATAAGCAGCAGCTTTATTTATTTTAATGCCTTTGGTATAAGCCACGCGCTTGTCTTTTGTATTTTCTTTGGTATTAAGCCGCAAAATTATTTACTGTACGGTCTTTGGTATAAGCCACAACTTATTTGTTCTAGTGCCTTTGGTATAAGATGCGAGTCAGTTATGCTGTTTTTAATATAATCCGCGGGCTTATTTGACGCCTTTTTCGAGGTATTTTTGTACAGTTTATTTTTGCTGAGAAGTTGTTGTTTGTTTCCATCCGACCTCACGTTTTTCTGCCGCCAACTCCTGAAGCTGAGGTAAAGTAAGCGTATTTTTAAGAGTAGCTTTTGGTTGCAAGTGCAAACAACATAAACATTCATCAAACCATTGCGTTGGTTTTTGAAATTGGGCATTGTTGATTTTCAACATGGGCAATATTATCATGATCATCATCAAAACCTTCTCTGACATTTTCCGGCGGGGTTATGAGTTCAACAACATCCTGGTCACTTAAGAGTTCATCCCCAGACCGTCTACACTGATCCAGTCATTTATATCGATGTTTAAGGCTGCAAATTACCCAATAAAATCTTCTCTCGTCACTGCGATTGGAACTACGGCATTATCAGTGGAATCATTTTTATCGAACGTTGAGATGTATTTTCTAAATTCTCAAAACGCTTGTCAGTGATTAAATATTAAACAGGATAATTGAAAGATTTTCGTCTAATTTCAATTTTTCTCTTCATTCCGCGTCTAGATAATCAAATTACGATAAATCAAGGTATGAATAATCGATGGCATCATTTTTTTTATCATTTCGCCCCCCCAGAAAAGTGATAAAGCCACTAGATCTCAAGGGGTTACTGAGAGTGAAAGAAACATGGAGGACAATAAAAGAACGGAGTTCAAGGAGACACAAAATGACGATTGACATTGCATTCAAATTTTTGAAGATCGTAGCTGTCAAGAAAACAAAAAACCCAGAAGAGAGTTCCACAAGCGAGGCGTGCGGGAGAAGAAACGATTAGCATAGAACTTACGGTTAGATCTAGCAGTTTTAACCGTAATATGGTGAAACCTAAGTGCCAACCAAATACTGCATTTAAATTTGTAAAGTTGAGGTACTAAAGAGAAAACATCGTCAGAACAGTTACCGTGAAAATATTGTTGTATAAGAGTAAGTGTCGTTGCCGGCACTGTAGTTTGAAACTAGATCACCAGTGAGTAACACAGGCGATTCCATTATTAAGTAGATCACATGATCATAAAGGAAGTGAATAAATAGGAAGTAGCGTGATGACTATACGATAACTGTTAACTTTTCTTGTCTGTCTACTATTGCTATACGTTCACTCTCTCTACTACTATACGGATTACAATTCTCTTCTGATTATTATACTATTTGGCGATTACTACTTGAACAAGTATTACTAGTTCGCGTATTATTGGAAGGCGTTACTATTATTTCCAAGAAGGTGCAATGAGTTTCCCTCCTGGAAGTTAGAATCAGCCACGCTGATTTTAAAATAAAAACGATTCTCTAAGCTGATTAAGAAAGGAGAGTTTCATTTTGGTGGCGTTAAAATTAACAAGGATATTTCTTGCCGCAGTAAACAACAGATTGAACGTCATTTTCGAGATCAGGTTCAATATGATTTTATAGAACCTAACAAAGGTATTGTCACGACAGGAGTAAATAGTTGTAACATCAACATCGATACTTCGTCCGGAATTGATAGCATCGATAGTCCGTCTGAAATTGATAACATCGATAGTTCGTCCGGAATTAATATCATCGATAGTTCGTTCGGAATTGTTAGCATCGATAGTTCGTTCGGAATTGATAGCATCAATAGTTCGTCCGGAATTAATAGGATCGATAGTTCGCCCGGAATTAATAGCATCGATAGTTCGTTCGTAATTGTTAGCGTCGATAGTTCGTTCGGAATTGATAGCATCGATAGTTCGTCAGGAATTGATAGCATCGATAGTTCGTCTGGAATTAATACCATCGATAGTTCGTTCGGAATTGTTAGCATCAATAGTCCGTCCGAAATTGATAACATCGATAATTCGTTCTGAATTGATAACATCGATAGTTCGTCAGGAATTAATAGCATCGATAGTTCGTCCGGAATTAATAGCATCGATAGTTCGTTCGGAATTAATAGCATCGATAGTACGTCAGGAATTGATAGCATCGATAGTTCGTCTGGAATTAATAGCATCGATAGTTTGTTCGGAATTGATACATCGATAGTTCGTCCGGAATTAATAGCATCGATAGTTCGTTCGGAATTAATATTAGGTTGGTGCAAAAATAATGACGTAATAATTTCGTTTTTTGACGTATTTTTTAACGTCAAAAACGACAATATTACGTCATTATTTTTTCACCAACCTAATATCATCGATAGTTCGTTCGGAATTAATAGCATCGATAGTTCGTTTGGAATTAATAGCATCGATAGTTCGCTCGGAATTAATAGCATCGATAGTTCGTTCGGAATTAATAGCATCGATAGTTCGTTCGGAATTGATAACATCGACTCGATATCTGTGCTGATGACCCAACGATTTACTAATGTCTTAAATAATAAACTGTACAGTATTAGCGAGTGTCATGGAAAACTGAAATTTAATTTCAATAATAGAATCTAATTTAAAGCTAATATTGCGTTTTCTTTTGCTAAAAGCAGTTTTTCATTTCTTTTTATTTCATATTTCTCATTCTACTATCTTCACGCGTGAGCAACCGAGATCGCCAAGATATTTTGGGTGTTACTACCTTCTTTTTAATAAGAATCAGTGAGTGTCAGAGTTTACAGAGTTCAACAGCTTGTACCCGATGACCCTCGACAAACATAGCATCGCAGTCGTTCGTTTCTCCACAGCGAGCCGACCACCAGCCATCCAGCCACCCCTACTACCCCAAAACGCAGGCTCGGCACTTCCGGCCTGCGCACTTGTTCCTCTGATGACGATGGCCTCGGGTTGAGTAGCGTCTTGCATGACAGGAGTGGCCTCGCCATGACAAACCTGACCGTCCTCTCACCACAGGCGCCTTCCGCTGATCATGCAAATGCGGATACGGTTATTGCAGTAAAGTGGGGGGGGGCTAGGTTAACACTTCTTCGAGGCCTAACCTTGCAGAATATATCATAATGCTGCTTTTTAGCCAATGACTTAATACTCAAATAGACCGCTGTTTGTTCCACAATAAACAATGAGAATACATTAAAATGTAGCATAAAGTTTTAAATTGAATATAAGCCCCCCTCTTGTATTAGGTTGTCGTTTTCTCACATAGTAACATATGTGAGAAAACGACATTATTTTTGCACCAACCTAATACTAAAAGCACAACATAATATTAGGTTGGTGCAAAAATAATGACGTAATAATGTCGTTTTTTGACGTTATACGTCAAAAAACGACATTATTACGTCATTATTTTTGCACCAACCTAATAATTCATCTTTATTTCATTGTACTAAGACGAGAAGTCTTGGTATCTCTAGACATGGTTAGCGGAACAAGAAAATCTAGCCTTCATGATAATATATAAGGGTTCAGTTCAAAATTCTCTGAAGATTATCTGAAGAAGGCAGGATACAAAGGCCGAAACGTTATGGTAACAATAACAAACAGAACATTAATCCGAATGTAAATAGTGTAAATAATGATAATTCAGAAAATAATTAATTTTTGTTTGTATTTCTGAGGCGAAGAGCATCCTTTCCATTCTTGACTGACTAGGCAGATTTTCCCGCAGTAGGCTGCCGTTTCTTTCTGCGGTAGACCAGTTGCCACCCAAGACCCACTCTGTCCTGCTAATTATTCATATCTAGCGGCGGGGAGTGAAGAGTTGGATTCATACCTTTCCCAAGGGTATTAGCAAGTAAGTGAATGCATTGAATTCGACTAGAATTCGAACTCGGCTTTCTGATTCCTCAAACCGAGTTTACTGTTATAAATTAATTTATCATTATTGTCAGCTAATGTTTCTTTCAGTCTTTTTCATTAATAATGAGAATGCCTTTCTTAAGAAATTTAAACAGCTTAAGACTGTTATATCGACTACTTGCAGTTGTAAACAATTCGTTTTTACATTCTAAGCTTAACCTATACTGCAAGAATTTTACAGTCTAGTACAATCGACCATACTACTGTACTGAGTTTAATCCCTACCGGGAACCCCATAATTGTGGCCTTATACCATACTAAGCTAACTATTGATGTTATTTAAACATTTACTATTTCTTTAAAAGAAGAATATTTAGTTATGTGCCATGCGTGATGCACGCTTAGGCGATCATATATCTTTCGATACATAACTGAGGAGGAAGATTTTTCCCGCAGTAGGTTGCCATTTCTTTCTACGGTAGACCAGTTGCTATTCATAGCTCTAGAACCCTGCCTGTCCTGATATTTACCCATAACTAGTGGGGGAGAAGAAGAAGAATTATACCTTTCCCAAGGGTATTAGCACGCAAGTGAATGTAATGGATTTGACTGGAATTCGAACTCGGCTCTCCGATTCCTCAATCTGAGCCGTTATAACTGTAAAAATTACTTGACGAATACAACGTTAACGCCTTTTTAAAATATATTTTAACAACCCAGTAATGTTAAAAATTAGAAATATTATATAAATTAATTTATTCCTATTGTCAGCTAATGTTTCTTTAAGTTTTTTTCATTAATAATGAGAATGCTTTTTTTTAAGGAATTTAAACAGCTTAAGACTATTATATCGACTACTTGTAGTTATAAACAATTCTAAGCTTAACCTATACTACAAGAATTTTACAGTCCAGTCTAATAGACCATACTACTGTACTGAGTTTAATCCTTACTGGGAACCCCATAATTGTGGCCTTATACCATACTAAGCTAACTATTGATGTTATTTAAACATATATATATAAATATTTCTTTAAAAGAAAAATGTAGTAATATAGAAAAATCTGATTTACATCTACCCGTTAATTTTTGCGGGCTATTCGGTAAGATATGTTTTCCAAAAATACGAGTTCAAATCCAGTCAAAAGCTCAGTTTTTATTTTCGATCAATTCTGCTTAGTTAATAGTCGAAAATGCAAGAACGACTTGAATATTGTGATGAACAAGCATCAAAATTGGGTGCAAATAAAACTTAATGACTAGACCAGAGAGTCCCAAAGTGGGGATAATTACCCCTGAAGGGGTAATTTGAGATTTTTCTGGGGGGTAACGGCAACTTATAAAAAATCTTTTTGCTTTGCAAATACAGGAGGGAATATAAGAATATTAGATTTCACAGTCCGCCTTAAACACTTTTTGAGGGTTAATAAGCGTTAGTCTTTTTTTCTTTTTTTTTTTTTTTTGGAATAAGGTAATCCTTTCTAAAAGTTTTGGTACTACTGGGTCTAGACAGCTTCAACTTTTCAAATATTTAGATTCTACAATATCGAATGTAATAACTTTGACTGGGTTTCCTGATTATCGGGCCACCTTTGAAAGCTCAGTACTTCTGAATAGTGAATTTCTCTACTTGTGACTTTTAGAGTTATTAAAATAAGCTGGACCAACACGAGAAGTAATGCGATTTAAAAATTTAGTAACACTGAGCTTTCAAATGTAACCTAATTCACTATTTGTAACATAACGAAAAATCCCTGATTTTTAAGTTGGTTCTTATGGGTAAAAATCCGCAAAATTCTATTCCATAGTATCCTCTCTCTTTTTTAATATTTTTTTTACAGTAATACTGGTGTGGCCGAGTAATTAGAACGTTCGCTCTCCGATCTGGGTTCGAATCTCATCGCGGTCGATTTGTCAGAAAGGTGAATTCTTGATGTTGTCGATTTGGGAGCCGTTGATGGTTGTCATCGCAAGTCATCGCGACAGAGGGTTTAAGCGTACTGGTCTTCTTAAGATGACAGATAATCAGCTCTTTCGCAGAACCTGTAACTAAGGTCTGTTCAGAATAGCTGCATTATAAACTACAGGCGGGCGCTGTGGATGGTGAACAAAAATAAATATGCCTGAGCAGGCGTCCGCAATAGGGATTGTCTAGCCGTTCTAGTAGACAAGTATAGTCGGGTGCGAGCGGCTAGTCACCATTTACAGTTGGAGTGATAAACTTATTTTTATTATGATCACAACATTTCGGTTGTTGTGTTCTCCGGCCTTCTTCAGGTAAGCTTAAGGCAATTTTGAACTGAAGACTTTATTTAATCTATAGTGGGTTGACTGATACCGTTATATATATATATATATGCCCATATCTAAGGATGTTTTGATTGATAAAGAATTCACTTTGAAATACCCTGAATACCCTCAGCTGAAAAAACACCTTAAGAAGAAATATTTTGATAATAACGACAAAAATCCGAATGTATATACTGAAAACTCTGCACCCCAGAAAATTAGACAAATCTCTCACTCTCTCTCTCTCTCCCTCTATTTCTCTCTCTTTCTGTCTCTCTCTCTCTCTCTCTCTCTCTCTCTCTCATTCTATTCTCTCTTTTTCTTTCTTTCTCTCTCTGTTTCTTTTTCTCCCTCTCTGTTACTCCCGTTTTATTTCTCTTTCTGTCTCTCTTTTTAACACACTTTCTCTCTTTCTCATTCTCGTTTTTGCTTTCTCTTTCTCTCTTTCTCTCTCTCTCTTTCTCATTCTCTTTCTCAATTTCTCTTTCTCCTTCGCTATTTCTCTTTCTGTCTCTCTTTTTCTCGCACTCTCTCTCTCTCTTTCTCATTCTCTTTCTTTCTCCCTATTTCCACCTTTCTATTTCTCATTCTCATTCTCTCTTTCTCTTCATCACTTTGTCATTCTCTCTCTCTCTCTCTCTCTCTCTCACTCTTTTTCTCTCCCTCATTCATTCACTCTACTTGTTCTCCTCTCTAAGAGTTGTTTGAAACTCAAAATACTCGAGTATTTTTTTGCTGTTATTTCAGTTTCAAATTTTACCATTTCAAATGCGTCGGTCCTAGCTCGAACTTTCTTCTTCTTCTTCAATGCACCCTGTAAGTTCAAGACGTTGGAGATCATGGCTCTCCACAATGTCCTGTCCCTTTTAGCTGTTAATAAATTTTATTTTTTTGTTATCTCTCCTAAAGCCTGTTCTGCTAACCATTTACCGTATATACTCGTGTATAAGTCTACTTCACGTATAATGCAACCCCTGATTTTTTTTTTTTTTTGTTAAAAACCTGATTTTTTTTCATATAGTTCGTTTACAATTCGATCCCAGCTTATGAGGAACACTAGTGGGCCTACGGTAGCCATATATATTGAAGTACTGGACATCAGCCGGGGTTTTCATTCTTTTTTATACATTGCTACCCAAACATGGTGAGAAAAACTACTTGCCGTAAAATATCTGATCCAAAGATTTAGATACGGTATTTTTGTTTTCGTGTATAGCGCAACCGGTCACCGAAAATACTCTTTAAAAGTTTACCTCTGTATAGTACGACCCACTTTTTAGCGTAAAAGCTGATCATAAAAACTCGCAATATACTCCAATATATCTCGCTAGGAAGCTTATACCTTGTTTTCCGCTCTCTCTCTCTCTCTCTCTCTCTCTCTCTCTCTCTCTCTCTCTTGCCTTCAATCAGTCCTGTGAGTATCAAATTTTCTAAGCCCTCTTTCCTCATTAAGTCCCCTAGAAACTTCACCTGTCTCTTCCTGATGTTAAGTATAAGTATCACAGCTCTCCACAATGCCCTGTCCTTTGAAGCTGTTAAGAAATTTTATATTTGTTATCTCTCCTAAACCCTGTTCTATCATACATTTACCGTATAGACTCGTGTATAAGTCTACTTCATATATAGTGAGCGTACTGATTATTTTTTTTTTTTTTTTTGGTGAGAACCTGATTTTTTTTTTTATATATACTTCGTCTATAATGTGACCCCAGCTTCTGAGCAATACTAGTGAATACGATCTCTGTTACGCTTGGTCAGCCTTCGTTCGAGATGCGGCAAATTCGGAGCTGACTCGACTGATTCCATGGTTTCTATTTAGACTATACTCTCATCGTATAAGTTAATATACCGTATAGATTCGTGTATAAGTCTACTTAAAAGTCTAAGTGCGACCCCTGATTTCTTTTTTGGTGAAAAACTTGATATTTTTTTTCATATAGTTCATGTATAATGTAACTCCGGCTTCTGAACAATACTAGTGGCCACATACGGTAGCCAAATACTGCAGTACTCGGCATCCTCAGGGACATATTTTATAGGAAATAAATGATCTTTTTTTATACAATGTTACCCTAAAATGGTGAGAAAAACCACTTGCCGTAAAATATCTGATCCAAAGATTTCGATACGGTATTTTTGTTTTCGGATATAGCGCAACCGGTCACCAAAGTCTTCTGTAGTTTCCAGGTATCTTTGAAGGTTGTGGTTTTCTCTGGCAGTTCTAGTTCAATAGGTCAATAGCTCTAGGACAATAAAGGAACGGGAAACCAGGAAGACTTGTGCCTTTTGGTGTAATGGATATCGGTTCGGAATGAGAAATCGTGTTCGTTAAATTCCCTTACGTGTAAATACCCTTGGGGAAAGGTATGAATCCATCTCTTCTCCCACTAGCTATCGGTTGCAAAGCAGGACAGATTGGGTCCTTTGTTGGCAGCCAGTCTACCGCAGAAAGTAACGACAACCTACTGCTGGAAAAATCTTCTACCTAGTCAGTCATGTATCGAAAGATGCATGATCGCCCAAGTGTGACTGATTGACTGATTTAGAAAGATAGAAGACGGCGATTGACGTTTCATTTAAGTTTTTAAAGATTTAATGTGGCAAGAAAGCAAGAAATTGGAAGGGAGTACCACAACTGGTAAGTGCAAGCAAACAAAACTATCAGAATAGTACTGATGGTCAAATCTAACTGCCAATCTAGTAGCGCACTTTACTTTATTAGAAACAAGGAAAAGAGCAGTGATTATTAAACAATTTACTCACAGATAAAGAGGGCGCTTTAGGCAAGAATAACGTGATTGATGCTGAGAATACCATCGACGTCAGCAACGATGACGTTTTAAGAAAAAATAAAAATAAAATACGCTTATATCAGAAAAAAGATCATTGAAATTTCAAAGACGTATATCGAGGAAAGTGGGTTTGGAGAATTTCACACTCTCAGGGTATATAGAAAACACTTAATCCACTGTACCATGTGTCGTCGAGGACACATGACACAGTGGATAAAGGCGTTGGTTAGATCCAGTGACAGGACCCAAAGAGTGTGAGTTCCATACCCGGTTAAGGCAGTGGAGAACTTTCAGAGGGAAATTAACAGGAGATAACTGATAATTGACATCTATTAAACATGGCACGTGGAACTAAAACAGTCTACCCCAGTGAGCGAAATAAAGGTTTCACTTCGACATTCCAACCACCTGAAGAAGGCCAGAGTGTACCACGGCCGAAACGTTGTAATAAATATGGCGACAAAGATGAAGACAATAGTCCGAATAATGTAAATAATGTACATAATACCTCATCTCAGAAATATAGACAGAAACTAAGAGGGTTAGAAGGTAACAGGGAGTAATCTGCCTAACGAGCTCTGTAAATAGATGGCACAACAGAGATTTGAAAGGATAGTAAAATTCAAACAATGCTTAGAGCTACAAAGGACAGGACCTTATGGCGAACTATGATCGCCCACGTCCCGAATGAACATGGTGTATAAAAGAAGAAAGAGCACGTGGACGCCTCCGATAGAAGTGGAATGCTCTCTGAAATCTTCATTCTCGAAGACAAACGATTATTATTATTATTATTATTAGCGGCTCGGATGGAGGACTCGGAGAGCCGAGTTCGAATTTCAGTCAAATACATTACATTCACTTACATGCTAATAACCCTTGGGAAAGGTCTAGAATCCTCTTCTTCCACCCACCACTCGCAGACACGGGTAAATAGCAGGACAGACCGAGTTCTATAGCCTTGGATGGCAACTGGTCTACCGCAGAAAGAAATGGCAACCTACTGCGAGAAAAAGATCTGCCTCGTCAATCATGTTCTGAAAAATACATGATCACCTAAGCGTGAATCACGCATAGCACATAACTAACTGACTTTCCAGTTGAATCCATTACATTCACTTACGTGCTAATACTCTTGGGAAAGGTATGATTCCTCTTCTCCCCTCCCCCAAGCTATGGGTAAATAGCAGGACATACCGGGTTCTATAGATTTGGATGGCAACTTGTCTACCGCAGAAAGAAATGGCAACCTACTGCGGAAAAAATCTGCCTTGTCAGTGATGTATCGAAAGATATATAATCGCCTAAGCGTGTATCACGCATAGTACGTAACTATTATTATTATTATCATATAATATTAGTGCTTGTCTTTCCCTTCGTTATTTCCTTAGTTTGCAAGTCCGTTACGCCGTGCCCGTACCTTCCAAATAATGGACTATTCCGTTTTGAAAAGACAAAAAACAAATCAAAGACGCTACTTGGTTTCAGTGAGAAAATGAAAAAAGGAAAGATAGAAGTGTTTAACGTCTGTTTCAGTGAAATGGAAAGAAATTGTCAATTTCAAATCTTTTCATTTACTTCTTAAAATAATCAACCAGCATTCATATTAATATTCTAAGCGTCGCTTAGATGTGGCACAAGGCCGAAAGTATGCGGAACTCAGATCGAACTCATTATACAGTCGTAAATTTTTCTAGAGAGACAAGCTTGCTTATCACTACACCACGTCGAGGTGCCCAATCATTCATATTTATGATTGTTATAGCAATATTTTGTTAAAGTTATTTAGCTGAAATATTTGACGACACGATAGGAGAATTTATATGCATATCTTATTGTTGTAGAACTCGCAATGAGTTTATTCAATCATTAACTGAAGAGTTATAATTCATAAGAAATTTAAAATAGGAAAGCCGTTAAATTTTCACTGATTAAAACTAGTTGTTGTTGTTGTTATTATTATCATTATTATTATTATTATTATTCATGTTGTTGTTGTCTGATAATCTTATTGCCTACAATGTCTTCTTTTTCCATTACCAGCCCAGAACCTCAAAGCTACTATTTACGAGACGATGTTTAAAGAAAATCTGGTCAGGCCACCCTCTCTTCGCTCTCCTTTGCTTATTCAACAACTGGGCTACACCCAGTAACGAATTAGTGCACTCTGCATTCACTGCAAATGCTGCACACTATAGAGTATGCAATATGCAATGCCCATAACAATGCAACCGGCTGCGTTGCAGCTTATGTAGCACAACTAATGGGCGCTTACGAAATACGTGACGCGTTTTCATTGGATCAACTGAAACTCCAGCTCATCATAATAAAAATGAAATTGAAAAAAACAAGTGAGGCAATAATACGAATAGTAAGAATATTGGTGAGTAGCACAAATGCAACTGCAAAAAATAACACGTAGATATAATGACGTCAGTAAAAAAAAAAGAAAACATTTATTTACATTCCATTCTTTTGCTTTCTCTCCCTCTTTCCATCATTTGCTTTCGATCAATAAAATCTTGCGTTACATTTACTGCTACGGATTTCGAAGTTTCCAAGGTATCTCTCGTTGATCCTGACTCGATTAAGTATCATATTTACATGTTAATAGAACCGGAACATTTATATTATATTATCATATACAGAAATACATAAACAAATAAGGGGATATTTTTCAAAACAATTTGCTCAATACATTAGGCGTTTATTGTCATCAGTTTATGATAAACTGATTTCGACTCGAAGAAAACAGTTTTAATTAATTTAATTTTCTTTTTGAAAATATATAAAAAGTGCACTAACTTCTGTAAATTGACGTCCGTTATATAACATTTCTAAACAAAAACCACTGCTGTTACAGTGTTTTATATTTAAAAACATTAGTGATAAAAAAAATAACAATTGATTTTGTTTGTTGTACATGATACTCTCATAGTCTCAATGGTCACTGGGGTCTTACGGCTACATCACATTCAAACACAGGTCCCCGTAAAGTCACCAAAGTTAAGCGACATCGAGCCTGGTCAGTACCTAAATGGACAGATTGGGAATACCAAGTGTTTCCCCACAGCTATGGATTAAGATGACTACTACTACACACAAACGATAATAGTTAAGAGTTAACATAGGAAGAAGAAATTAATCCGTTTAAATAATATGTGGAAATAACCATTCTTCTCCTGATGAATGTCACACGACCCGAAACACGTGTAGCAAAAAATTATATAGAATAAAGTATATAAAAAAAATTCAAATTATAATCAAAAGCGTTTGCAGCTTCTTCACTCTTTAAAATCTACACTTTTCGCTCGTTGGAACAACTATAATCTCTCCCTCACATATATAAATTAAATATTTAAATATTCATGGGGACCTACCGGACACTATTCGTAACGTACATGTTGACAACACTAATATAATAGCATCATCTACGTGCAAAAAAAAAAAGGTTAAAAATAATAGAAGTGTTATTAATAATAAAAACAAAAAAACACTTAATAATATTAACTTTGAACATGGACATAATATTTTGACCGTGTTTTGAAAAATGAAAACATTTTATAAAACATACATACAACAAACTATTTCTTATTTAACAGTTAAAATATTTAATCTTTGAAAATGACTAAATTTATAGCCGAAAGCGCTCGGATAAAAAGAACATTTGGACAGTTTTTATATAATTTATCACCCGAAAAGAAGAAAAATTATTAGATCGCATAAGAAATTGTAGAAAAAAAATAAATAAAAGCACCTTGTCTGCCGTATTCAATAAAATGTGCATATATATATATATATATATATATATATATATATATATATATATATATATATATGTTTGTGTGTGTATGTATGTATGTATGTATGTATGTGTCCTTGAATGATTTCAGAAATAACATCAATGTTTATCAGCAAGTTGAATTTTATAATCAGCAAAATATATAAGAATTTTACAATGTTGATTTTGCTATGCTGTCATACGTTTAAAGACGAATGATAGCCCGGAAAATATACCTATTTGTTGTTCGGCTTTCAGTTGGGGCGAGATAACTCAGCTATTCAGTCGACTCCGAATTCGTGATGGACTAATTAGCGTTGCGACCTATTTTCCAGATGTTGTTCTTTGTCGCTGTTAGGTGGGCGTTAATTAACGGTTCAGCGAAGCGGCAGTCTCTCGACTGGAAAAGTGCCCTATTGGTGGAGCCTACAATACGCCGACATTATCCCCTGTAGAGTGGTAAAAACCTCACCAAAAGGAACCACCTACCAAGTAAATGGCTAGTCTTACATTTGGCCGACCAATACTTAACTATCGTTGAACCGAGTAAATACTTATAGACAAAAGGACAACATTGCACTATTCCCAAACCTAGTAAACGCTTATAGACATATATAACAAGGATCATTTATCTACATACAAACCACGCAAATGGTGTACAGGCAATTAGAAATGTCCAATATTTACCTCTTCAATAAGCAAGTAAGTTCTTGGAGCAGTGTTTTCTCAACCTTTTTAAGCACAGGCACGCCTAGGAGCAAATGAAAATATTACGATATACTTAGCACATTTTTAAAGGGTATACATTCAAATGTTATGAAATAAAACCATAGATTTAAAAAAAAAAAATACACACACAAATATGAACTTTATTTCAATGTTTCTATTCAAGTATTTGTGCAGCTTATTTAGTGTGAAACCTGTGCCTGGTGTTTCTATTTTGCGATTTCTTCAATGTTTGGTCAAATGTGTGATAAGCAAACTCTCATTATTTTTCAGTTGAGTGTAGTTTTTCTTGCTTCTTAAAATTCATGTTATTAGGTTGGTGCGAAAATAATGTCGTTTTCTCACATGTGTTAGTATGACATTATTTTTGCACCAACCTAATATTTAGGGTCGAGAAGCCTAATTCACATAAATAAGAAGTAGAAAATTGCAATAAAACTGATAAAGCCTTTTTTAGCTAATTATTTGAAAAACAAAGTTTAATACTTATTCATTTATTCAAATACTAACGCTGTACCATTACTACATCCACACAAACACACACAAATATATATGTTATATTCTGTGCTAATAGGAATATATACTTGAGAAACACGGTGGATGATATAAGTAAAGGTTTATTGTAAAAAACAATGCAATAAGAATAAAGGTAACAGTTATGCACAAGGTCGTCGCAGGTCAATCCAGTAGTGAGTGCTACTATTGGAAGGTCGGTAGTTTTCGCGTATATCTGAGTTATACTCAACAGATACCAGCTAGATAATATTTACAAGCCTCTCCACGAGATAGGATGTGGCACAAGGCCGAATTTAATATGGGGCAATCCGAGGCTCGGCCAAAAATTCCCCGTAGACGCCGCATAAACGGGTTTGGGTCTGTCTACTTCCCCGGATGAGACTCTGCATTTAGGCATTGCCTCATCCGGGTTCCTCTCTCCCCGAAGGCAGAGAGTTCGACAGCAGCTAAGAGCTGAGTAACAGATCACATCTAGCATATTTAGCCCCCTCCCTACAATGGTTTCATGTGGCACAAGGCCGGGTTTAATGTGGGTTCTCCGAGACCGTAACCTCGGCCAAAAATATTCCCTTTCAAACCCTTATAAACGAGTTCAGGGTCAGTCAACCTCCCGAACGAGACTCTGCCCTTCGGCGGAGCCTCGTCCGGGTTCCTCTCCGCTCAGAGGCAGAGAATTCGACGTCTAGCCGAAAAAGATTTCGGCTAGTATATTTAGCCACCACCTCCCCACGAGGGTTGCATGTGGCACAAGGCCGGGTTTAACGTGGGCTCTCCGAGCCCTTTGGCTGAGCCAAAAAATGCCTGTAGAACCCGCATAAACAGGATCGGGTCAGTCAACCTCCCCGAACCAGACTCTCCACTTCGGCTGAGCCTCGTCCTGGTTCCTCTCTGCTCAGAGGCAGAGAGTTCGACAGCCTAACCGAAAAGATTTCGGGTAGACCCCGTAGTCCGTTGACTTACCGATACTTATAAAAAGTTACTACTTATAATGTAATTGCTCATGGGGGTGACAGGTTATTCCATTACATCAATATATATATATATATATATATATATATATATATATATATATATATATATATATGTGTGTGTGTGTGTGTGTGTGTGTGTGTGTGCAGTAACATTATTCGCGGCACACTTAAGAGGATCGAGCGGCACACTATTGTGCCGTGGCACGGCGGTTGAGAATCATTGTCTTAGAGATTCATGTATAAACGACCAATATTTAACTATTCTCGAACCAAATAAGTGCTTAAAGACTGTGATATTAACGACCAATAATTACCTATTACAGAAAGATACTTATAGATTCAAATATAAACGACCAATGTTGACCTATTCCTGAGCAAAGTAAATACCTGTAGACACATTTATTACAACCAATATTCATCTATATTTAAAATCAGACAAATATAAACGACAAATACTTACATCGCTCCACCGCAATCAAATAAATGCTTATAGACTCAAAACAAGGCGATTCTTAACTCCGGCCTGTACAGCGTGTGTAGCTTTTCAGTGACTGGGGGCCAAGACTTAACATGCGAAAATACGTTGCTGGAATTAGATTTTAAAAAAATAATCTTTTTTAAACAAATTTTTACTTTTTAAATTTGGATCAATTTAAGTTTATTATATAAGGTACTGAAATATAATGTTTACTTATTTTATTTGAACTTGTATCTTTTAGCTTTTAACAAACTTTTTCGGTGCGAAATTCACAAGCGTCATTAAGAATGTTATCACATAAACTTAATTTAAATTTTATCTATGCTATTGTTCTTCAACAATGACTATATTAAGTATAAAATCATTTTTATGAATAATTTAAGTTTTTGTTTAACAGAACAAACAGGTTTTTTAAGTACGCTGAAATCTTCTGTCCTTAAATATAGAGAAGTCATTAAAAATGCAACATTTTTCACTGTGAAATAAATGATAAATGACATTTGCTAAAGAATTTATCACAAGTTAATGTCAAAAATTAAATTCAATAAATTTAATATTTTACAACTATTTTTAAAAGTACACAACAAAAATATATTTTTATTTTCAATTTCCCTCCTTTTTACATATATTTAATTGGTTAACTCCACAAATAATCCCGTTAATTGATTTTGTGTTCTTGTTAATGTAAATTGATTTTAATTTTTAAATATATGTATACTAGTAATATTCATTATTGTATCATAGTGAAATAAGTATTTTCCCATCTTCTTTGAAACAAATATTACATGTAACAAAAATGGTACATGTAACAAATGGTACATGTAACAAAAATGGTACATGTAACAAATGGTACATGTAACAAAAATGGTACATGTAACAAAAATGGTACATGTAACAAAAATTGTACATGTAACAAAAATGGTACATGTAACAAATGGTACATGTAACAAAAATGGTACATGTAACAAATGGTACATGTAACAAAAATGGTACATGTAACAAAAATGGTACATGTAACAAATGGTACATGTAACAAAAATGGTACATGTAACAAATGGTACATGTAACAAAAATGATACATGTAACAAAAATGGTACATGTAACAAAAATGGTACATGTAACAAAAATCAGAATAAATTTTGTAAAGATTATCAAAACTATTTTTCTCTGAAATTCACATTTTTTGTTAAGTATTTTCAAACTTTGTCGGTACACGATTTTGTAAAATGTTGAAATTGCTTTCTATACAATTATATTTTTTGTAATCCATTGGTACAAACAAATTACCTCATTATTTTTGCAATGTCATCTAAAAAATGTCTAATTTATGGTGAATAAAGTGCTTTTTGTGTATTTAGTTATTCTATGGTAATTTCGTTCTTTCTTTGAATCTTTTCATTAATGGAAATAAGTCAATAATTGTAAGATGGTCTCAGTAATTTAAGTCTCTACATGTCCACTCTATTCACAAGTCTACGATATTTCTTTTTCAATTTTTCGTGCATACACTCAATTTCTCCACAATGTGAGCTTGCTTCTATTGTTTTCCCTTGAGGCAAGAATAAATAATGAATAACCCCTTTGAAAGACCACCATGCAGTAACCATTAACTTTTTAGGGTGCAGTTGATGTTTTGGGTATTGTTTTGGTGATTCACTTGCATCTGACCACTGGCCTACTCTCTTAATGTTGTCAAAGAGTATCCATTTCTCATTGCATGTAATGATTTGATGCAAAAATGCTTCTTTTCCCCAGTTTATAGTCACGCAATACGGGACCCTCAATACGAGAAACGCAATACGAGAAACGCTATACAAGACAGTCAATACCGTACACTCAATACAGGACACGAAATACGCGAGACAAAATACAGGACACGCAATATGTGACACGCTACAGAGAACATTTGATACCAGATATTCAATACAGGATGAGTAATATGGGACATGCAATACGCGACACACTATAGATATAGAAAACACTCAATAACGTACACGCAATACGAAATATGCAGTACTATCCATTAGAGGATCATATTGTGCAATCGTTATATTCACTTGCGCGCGCATATCCTTAGAAATGGTATGAATCCATCTCTTCTCCCCCATCTATGAGTTAATTAAGACTTGTATCAGTAAATCATTATTATCTTCAAAAATTCTTACAATCTAAAAATATTTTCTGACTTTAAATAACCTGCAAAAAATGAATACGTAGGTAATGAAGGTCATTCAGCTCTGTGGACGTAGCAAGGACGGACTTGGCTGTAAAGGTCTTAGTTGATATTACGAAAGAATGGACTTCGTCTGAAAATTTACAATGGATGTGCCAAAAAAGAATTAATGAGATTTATTGTTGTAGCCTAGAATAGAATAATCGCACGAAAGTTGGTAAAGAACGATAATACTTAGGACAAGAACAACACATATAAGATTCACCAACAGCGCGTAGAAGAAGTAGTCAACTGCTAGAAGTGAGTCAAGTGAATTCCACAATGAATCTCTAAATGCAGGATGTCTACTAACCGCCCCACGCGGTCATATGTGGCACAAGGTCAAATTTAATGTGAGGTATCCGAGCCCGTAGGATCGGCCAAAATTTCCCCGTAAACCCCGTATAAAACGGGGTTGGGTAGCTGTTTCCCGAGACGAGACTTTGCTCTTCGACCTAGCCTCGTCTGGGGATCCTCTCTGCTCGGAGGCAGAGAATTTGACCAGCACAGCTGGAAAGGAATCTCCAAATGAAAACCAACATAGAGTATTTACTACTGTATTTTTGTGAATGGGGACATATCCATTATCGTCCGTAGGTATGCTACAACACTTATTGAGATTGAAAGCACGCGGATTGAGGCTATAGAATCTTCATAATATAAAAAAAACAAAAAAAACTTAAGATTGAGTAAGTGATATAATAGTCTTCGGCTTCACCCGTAGATATTCCTCTTCTATGTGCGGTGTTGCTTCCCAGCGTCAACGGACATAGCTTTCCACAACCTCATGTCCCATTTCCTGTAAGTGTTACGAGACCTTACCCATAATAACATAATGGACTACTCCATACGTAATAAATACTGCGCCTCAAGAGGAAGCAGGGA
Source organism: Acanthosepion lycidas (assembly GCA_963932145.1). NCBI lineage: Eukaryota > Metazoa > Mollusca > Cephalopoda > Sepiida > Sepiidae > Acanthosepion > Acanthosepion lycidas. The sequence continues at coordinate 59,677,037 of OZ010589.1, forward strand.
GATCCGTCCGAAGTCTAGAGTTCCGTCTGAAGTCAGAGTTCCGTCTGAAGTATGGAGTGAAGTCCGTCAGGAGTCTGTCAGTCAGTCAGAGCGAGCGAGTCAGTCAGTCAGTCGAGTCAGAGGCAGTCCGAAACAGAGTCGCGTTCAAACACTTACTACTAAACCCGATTGTTTGTACTAACACTTTCTACTTCTCTGTATATATTCCTGTTTGTAATATATCTGTGTTATTCCATATCCGCCTTCGAGTTCTTCTTTATTGGTTCTACCTTGGACTATCACCGTGGTACAAGGAACCGGACCATAACAGTAAGTAATGTTTATCATTCTGCCATCCCTTCCGCCCACTGGTACACCGTTCCACCGGAATTCAACTGTATTTCTGCTGTATCCGCTTGTTCCTTTTGTCTTCGATATTTCCTGTGAGTGTCAAATTATCCCAGCCTACATCCTCATTATATGTCCAAGAATTTTCAATTTTTTCCTTGGCTTGCTGTATACACTTGATCTATTTGTCTTCGATATGTCCTGTTAGTCTCAAATTATACCAGCTTGCCTTCCACATTGTCTAAAAACTTTCAACGTTTTCCTGGCTTACTCTATTCGTTTGTCCCTTTTGTAGTCCTATTAGTGTCAAATTATCCCAGTCAGTTTTCCTAATTAGATGTTCAAGAATTTTACAGCTACTATTATTTGCGCAGACACCCGTCGTAAAGCTTAAACTGCAATGCACTCTAATACCAATATAAATGCACGCTTTCATAAACATCTCTTCCGCCTGATGCAAGTCTCAGCTTCACGAATATAGGCCAAGACCAACAAAGAAAACGTGGGTGGATGTTATTGGGCATTTACTGTCCTTGCTTAGTTTATTCAACTTACCTTTCTCCCTGAGAAACAACCAATTACCTGTCGACATCCTAAAGTTTAAAGTTTGCTTGCATCTTTCACCGAAATACAAGAAGGGCGACTTTTCCTGATGTATTAACAAATACTTTTCGAAAACTAGTAGCTTATATAGATATAAATGGACAACAAAATAAGTGTATATATATATATATATATATATATATATATATATATATATATATATATATATATATATATATATGCGTGTGTGTTTATATATATATGTCTGTGTGTGTGTGTGTGTGCATATATATATATATATATATATATATATATATATGAATTGCGATCAATTACAAATATGGATATGAATCCGACAGATGAATCTAACATGTGTCGCTTTTATCATATATATATATATATATATATATATATATATATATATATATATATACAGACAGACACACCCAGAGAGATGTGGTCGAATTCTAGTTGAATCGATTACATTCACTTACGTGTTAATACCCTTAGGAAAGGTATTAATCCTCCAGTTGTATGGGTAAATAGCAGGGAACACTGTGTTCTATAGCCTTGGATGGCATTTGGTCTAGGAGAAGGACATCCCTGAATTCAAAAACTGCGGAGGGTCGTTTAGGGAACTTGTGGGACGTAGTGCACCAGGTCTCTGTATTCGGCCCTTCAAAAGTCAGGTTTGCTCCAAATCATATGTGCTGATGTCTGGCTGTAGTGACTGAGCTGCTTGACGCTTACACTTGAGTCCACCACTATATATATATATTATAAATTAGTTGATTTAAAATATTACTATATCTTACTTTATATATATATATATATATATATATATATATATATATATATATATACACGCATACATATATGAATTGGTATGAAATAGAGACAAATGATAGGAACAAATAAAAAATCTATAAATCTAACATGTTTCGCTTTTATGATATATATATATATATATATAATAAAAGTGAAACGTTAGATTTATATATTTTATATTTTATATGTATATATATATATATATGTATATATAAAATTATTTATTTTAAAAAAATTATAACATAAATATGTTATAAAATCACTATAAAAATAGCCATTTTGTTTCAACACCCTCGGTGTCTTATCAAGTAATGATGTTGAATGTAAAATAAATGGTTTTAAAAGTTTCAAATTAATTAACAATCCTTCGCAAGGGAAAAACGTTGTTACAAAAGCTAGATTGACCAATCAAAATACAAGTATAGGAAAATTCAAAAACTTGACAACGAAGTCATGTTATAATATCTATTCAGATGTTTAAAATATGGGTAGTATTAAAAAACAATTTATTCTAACCAATAATTACTAAATTATATGATAAAATTTAATATTAAAATTAAAAACTGCTAATTTCAAAATCAAAATTTAATCGCTATTAAGTTTACAACTATAAAATTACTGAGGAGAAAAGAAGAAATATATATGTTATTCAATTTATTTCTTCATTGAAGTTACTTTAGCTAATTTTATATCCGGTTCTTTTGACAATGTATACATTTTAATCCCAAGAGTGTGTGAATGGGGTCCTAAACTCACGCGTTAAACAAACGCAATCAGATTATAATATATAAGCACCCAGATATATTTATATATATATATATACACACACACACACAAAAAGAGACGAGACAGAGAACATCTCCACGGTCGTGCATAAAAAGAAAAAAAAAAGGAAGTGGGGGGAGGGAAACCAACACACACGTACATACATACACAATTAAAAGTGAATGCACTTTCCATGCACATAGACAACCATAAATACATGCACACACATCCACAGACATTGACCCAGACAATCGGATACCACAACCAATAAATATTTAAGACTGAAAGTGTCATTAAACAAATGCTAACCACTTATGAAATCTAACTTAAGCGAGCAAATATACAAAGATAAAAATGATTAAAAATAATATTATTTAATATATTAAAATAGTGTATGTGAATATAAAATCGGACATCGGAGTCAACACCCGTAGGTAACTTCGATGTCCACCTCATATATATATATATGTACATACACATACACACACACACATACATATATATATAATATTTTTTTACACACACATATATATATACACACAAACATATACATATATATACATACATACATACACACAGAAATACATACACATAAATACATAAACATATACATACGTATATATCTCAATGATAACAAGTACACATACACATACATACATATATACACATATATACCCACAAATATACACACATATATGTACACATACTCACATATAAATACATATATACACACAGCAATACACAAATATAAACATATATACACACATATAGTAACTCATGTGGCCATAATGACATACCCAAGTTTCCATACCTACACGTACACACAATCTCATGTACAATAGGTGTCAACATACACATATACAACCGGAAACATACATAAGTAAACACACACACACACACACATATATATATATATATATATATATATACACACACATAAATATATACATAAAAATACCTATCTATAATAACAAGTACACACATATACGTACATACACATAAATACAACGACATTCAAACAAATACATACATAAACGTACATACATGCACACACATAAACATAGACATACATCCCTATACATGCAAACACAAAAATACATGTATCCTAACATACATATATAAACACATTCATACAAACAGAAATATACGTAAATATAAATTTAGGTACACAACATAACAGTACACATACATATATATATATATATATATATATATATATATATATATATATATATATATACACATATACATACACATACATACATACATACACACACATATATATACATATATATATATACATACATGCATATATATACATCTACACGTAGATACACACATACGTACATATATACACAAATGAATACATATATACATACACATACACATACACATACATACATATATATATATATACACACATACCCACATACACAAATACACATACATACACATATACATCAAAATTTTTAACCTCTTCTCTTCTTCTCCTCCTTTTTACCTTCTTACTTTATATATTTATACACATATACATATATATACACATATACAAACATATATATACACACACACACACATATATATATATACGCATACATATACACACACATACACGCATACATATATATATATACAAAACCTAGCAACATATTAATACACTAATATACAAACATACACATTCCACAGTACAAACACACATAACTACATACAAATATATATATATATACACACACATACAGAAAAATGAATAACATTATGTAGTTATACAATACACATTCATATCGTCAGATTGACCATCAGGCAATAAAAGTTATAATCTATTAAAATTACAGCGACTTATCATTATCATTTAAAGTATACGACCCCTATAAGTTAAATTTATAACGGTGTTTACAATTAACCGTTCGTTCATATCTTTGATTTAAGAGATCAGCCTTGTTTTTACATCTAATAATTTCAAATTTTTCATTAAGACATAGGTAACATGGGGAATATAGGGAGTTACATGTCCGGGCTTTCTTAATCAATGTCCATTTAACCGTAGGTGTTTTGTTCTTTTCTTTTAGATTCCAAAAGTACTTGGATAATGAAGTCATGTACCTATAGTCAATGTTATTAAAAGATTGCGTATGCCCTCGCCAGCGTTCTTTGAATGTTTTCATTGTGCTACCAATGTAAAATTTCTTTATATTTGGATTCTCAATAGTTGAGATTGTACTAAGATAGACTACAGAACTAATCCCACAGTTATTTTGTAGTGGACAATTATTAGGATACCTACAATTACATAAGTTGTTATTCGTGTTATTATATTTAGTATCACTGTTAGTAACCTTTTGAGTAATCAAGCTTTTTGAGTCCCTATACTTGTCAAAGACTATGTTGTTATGTTTTTTAATTATTTTCTCTAGGTTATCTGCACAACTATGGCTTAATTTAAGGGTATTAGGATTAAATATTTTACTAAGTGGGTTAGTTTCAGGGTTAAGGAAATGTTTCTTGATGTGGTTTAGAAACATACGTCCTAATTTAGATTTAATCATTATATTGAAAGGGGGAGTGAACCAGATGATCTTTCTAGATCTTCTTTTCTTACTATGGTTGTAATCGACAGGGTTTTTATATTGAATAGGGATATCTTTGTATCCACTATTTTTGAGTGCAGAATTGTAAAAATCACGATGTTTATTAAAAACATCTTTGTTAGAAGAGTTAGTGCTAATTCTAAATCCAATGGAAGAGGGTATATGTTTGATAACTGAAGGGGGATGGTTGGAATTTGGATGTACGTATATCGGGTTGGAATTGACCTTCACATATGGTTGAAAAAGGTTGCTAGCAAGGTCTAGGGTGACATCTAGAAAATCCACTTGTTTAACATTTGTAGTGACTATTGTCCTAAGATCTAAATCCTTAAATACCCACCCTATGGATCATTTTCCTAATACGGTCTACCTTAATTTTAGTGGAGTTTTTAACAACTAATAAGCCATCATTTCTATACAATCCTACACTATCAAAGGCACTTATATTATACAAAAGAAATAATCCAACCAGGTCAGAAGCTTCAGCAGAATCCAGAGAACCCATCGAAATGTCAAAATTGTTGTTAAATAATTTGAAACTTTTAAAACCATTTATTTTACATTCGACATCATCACTTGATAAGACACCGAGGGTGTTGAAACAAAATGGCTATTTTGTAGTGATTTTATAACATATTTATGTTATAATTTTTTTTTAAATAAATAATTATGTCTGCTCTACTTTGTATTGATCTCTCTTTTAAGAATAGTAATTGTTGGTTATTGGAATTCATTCCATATACACCAATCACATACTTGGATATGTATATATATATATATATATATATATATATATATATATATAGAGAGAGAGAGAGAGAGAGAGAGAGAGAGATAGAGGACGAGAGAGAGAGAAGTAGTGAGAGAGAGATGGATAGACAGAGAGTGAGAGAAAAAGCGTTGACAAAGAAATAAAAATTTATTAGGACGGTCTATTTTCTGAGTTACTCGACGATCATCAGAAATCTCATTGAGAAGTCACAATGGAGAAGACTCTTTTGAAACCCCTCTAAATATCTGGTCAAATAAGTAAATTATTTTCCAATTTTTGAAAGCTCATTTTTAAGCGAATCAAGATTTTCCCGTACTCATTGTGTCGATATCCATCTATCTCGAGATAGAGTGAGAGAGAGAGAGATAGAAAATGATATATAAATTTTTATATACCATAACAATGTCAGTAAAATCTATGACCTTGGGGACTTCATCGGATTAAAGTCATGCTTATGTTGATGTAATATGAACAAGAAGGAGAGAAGACGCTGAAATTTTAATATTTTAAATTTAATTATTTTTTTTAATATGTATTTCAGTACATATTCTAGCCAGTTTCTTTTTGTTTATTGTTTTATCACTTTTGTTATTAAATGTCTCACATTTTGATAACGGTGGATCTACCAAGGAAGGTGAAACGTTGTAAGGACCTGGTCGTAAATTTATTATGGATGGTCTCGCGATTAAAGCCCTTTCTAAAAACTTTTGTTTTAGTAAATTGTTGTTATCAGTCTGAACATAAATTTCATTTAAAAAAATGAAAATTATGTTCAGACTCATTACCGTGAACAACTAATGTATTGAGTGTGTTGTGTTGTAAAAGATCGCTTTTGTTTTCATATAGTCTTTTATTTAAATTCCTCGAGGTTTCTCCTGTAGATTCCTTGTGGCAATTATTACAGGTGATAATGTAAATTCCTCCTTCAAGTTTTAGCATATTATTTTGTTTTGCATTAAATAAGTCTTTTATGGTTTTAGAATTAGTTGTAACCAATGTTAAGCTGAGGAGATAAATTACTTTCCATTGCAGTTGTGATAGTGTTAGCATATATATATATATATATATATATATATATATATATATATATGAAGTAATTCTCAAAAATAAAAATTTCTGATATTTGCTCAGAATCTGGGAAAGTTGACGGATGAAGTTTTCGCCGCCATATCTGATAATCGCCTGTGATGTAAAACTGAGAATAGCCATACGATGTTGGTCTCTTTGTCCAAACTGTTTCTTTCTTTCTCTACACACGCATGCACACAAACTCACACTTATATAGTGATCTCCAGAGCGCAGCTTAGATGTGGCCGAAAGCATGGGGTACCCAGTGAAGATCGAAATCACTACTTAGTCGTAATTGTTCTAGCGAGACAAGCTTGCTGACCATTACACCGCCTGAAGGTTCCCCCCATTTATATATAAGAATTGGGATCAAATGGGTATTGGATCCGACAGAATAATAAGATAATGTTGTTTGTTTGATTTTCATTAGCGGCATATCAACACCTCTATGGGTTATTTAATGCCACAATCTAAATAATTTGAATGCAAGTGCATATCGTTAACTACAGATGTATTGTTGGTCATGTTGTGTTCGGTTATTTTTTAATATAAAAATGTATTACTGGTATTTTTACTATAAAAATTTAATTATATACTTCCATGGTGTTTTTTTCTTTTTTTCTTTTTTTTTTTTTCTTTTTTTTTTTTTTTTTTTGCTTGGGGGCTCACCATACTGAGAGCCTAAATGATGCTACCACATCCAGTCACAGCAGACATGAGAACAACTGTAATTAAGAGGTGGATACATGCTTCTCAAAACCCCCAGTCTCCCGATTAAAGGCCTTGCTGCTGGACGTAGTTTATCGTCATACCCAGGACTGGTAATAAACAAATAGGAAACGTTTTAGAAATCTAACAGGCTTTATTAGAGTTTAAATCAAATAAGGAAATATGAAGAAAAAGAAAATTCTGTTATTTTTAATTTATGTGTTGTTTGTTTTGCATTGGTTGAACAGAACTCACTGGCTTCTGTCTTGTCAAACAGCGTTCTTGATATCTAATAGAATCACACACACATACATACATACAGACACACACACGCAAACAAATAAACGAATATATATTATCATCCGAATTCAGCACAAACTAGAATTATGATACTCATTCACAAATGAATTATATGTACGTTAATATCAAACGTTTCCTATATATATATATATATATATATATATATATATATATATATATATATATATATATATATATATAGGCAACGATTCTTCTTTCGTGCAAGTTTCATTGAATACGACAGACAAAGTTCTTAGATTTAGTTTTTTATACAATTTCTCATGTGATCTTATAATTTTTTTCTTTTCGGATGACAAATTATATAAAAACTGTCCAATTGTTCTTTTTTCCGCGCGCTTTCGGCTATACATTTAGCCATTTTCAAAGTTGAAGTATATTAACTGTTAACAAGAAATAGTTTGCTGTATGTATGTATTTATATAATGTTTTCATTTTCAAAACACGGTCAAGATATTGTGTCTACCTTGATAGTTGATATTATTGAATGTTGTGGGGTTTTTTTTTATTAATATGGCTTCCATTATTTTTAGCCTTTTTTTACATGTAGACAATGCTATTATATTTGTATTATCAACAAGTATGTTACAAATAGGGTCCAGTAGGTCTCCATGAATATTTAAATGAGACCTGATTGAGCTATGGTCAGAAAGATGTAGTGTGAGTCTTCTTGTTAAACATGTTGTCGTGTGGCCTATATATATATATATATATATATATATATATATATATATATATATATATATATATATCCGAGTATAGGATTGGTGCATACGGAATAAATTCCAATAAGCAAAACATACTATTCTTAAAAGAGGGCTCAATACAGAATAGAGCAAATAAAATTTATTCGAAAATTATAACATAAACATGTTATAAAATCACAACAAAAATACTTATTTTGTTTCATCACTTCTGGTATCTTATCAAGTGATGGTGTTGAATAATTTTATAACATATGTATGTTATAATTTTCGAAAATATGATATATATATATATATATATATATATATATATATATATATATGTATATATATATATATATATGTTAGCAAATATATGGATATAGATCCGACAGTATGAAGAAAAATATACAGAAAAAAACAAACAAAAATCCTTATATGCAATTATGCTGTTTTAATGTTAATATAATGTCAACGTCGGACGTTTCGGTCTAATAAACCATCTTCAGGACATATTCATAAAATATAATTAACATTATCAATTCAACATGACAAAGATGATGAACATAAAAACAAGACTTATCCAAACATATAACTGAAAGTTTTATATGATCAGTGTTCCGTTTAAACATGGTCACGTTGTCGTCACGTGGGCGACGCTGTGAAAACGTATTCCCAAAATTTGAGTATTTGACAACGTGACCATGTTTAAACGGAACGCTGATCATATAAAACTTTCAGTTATCTGTTTGGATAAGTCTGGTTCTTATGTCCATCGTCTTTGTCATGTTGAATTGATAATGTTAATTATATTTTATGAATATGTCCTGAAGATGGTTTATTAGACCGAAACGTCCGACGTTGACATTATATTAACATTAAAACAGCATAATTGCATATAAGGATTTTTGTTTGTTTTTTCCGTATATTTTGTTCATATATATATATATATATATATATATATATATATATATAAACACGAGGGTGGTGGCAAATACAAGATCAGATAACATAAGGCAGGAATGGTTTCAATAAAGAGCAAAAAGATTGGCAGTTAATTAACTCCTGAATTAAAAAATGATCTTTCGCGTGATATTTCAAGACATTTGTGAAATGTCCAGCGAGCCATAAGAAACTCTAGGTAGCTTAACAGATGTATATATTATTAAATCTACTCAAATACATACTCCATGCATGCATATTTAAAAAGCTAACATGTATAGCTTGACCTAGATAATTATTTTTAAAATACCTGTTTGAAATGTCCACAGCGCGTATCTCACATGAAAATTTCCTTGGCTATGCATAAACAAACACGTTCTCAAATGTCCTACACAAGTCGAACAGTTTAGACACTCTTTCGCTAACCCTCTCTCTCTCTCTCTCTTTCTCCCCCCCTCTCTCTCTCTCCATATATATATATATATATATATATATATATATATATATATATATATATATATATATATATATAAAGTGGAGTACGTTCACTTTAAACATAAGCAGCATTTATGAAAGTAAATACATTAAATCTTTTAATGCCAAACTTTCATACATAGGTATATTTCATAGATAGATAGATTAGAACAGAGATAGATAGATAGATAGATAGATAGATAGATAGATAGATAGATAGATAGATAGATAGATAGATAGATAGATTTGAACAAAGTGAGGGAGATAGATTTGAACAAACTGAGATAGATATATAGACCGATCGATAGATAGATAGATAATAGCATAATCATATGACAAAGATAGATAGATAGTTTAGAACAATCATAGATAGATAGATAGATAGATAGATAGATAGATAGATAGATAGATAGATAGATTTGAACAAACTGAGAGAGATAAATAGATTTGAACAAACTGAAATAGATCTATAGATCGATCGATAGTTAAATAAGAACATAATTAGATAAGTACAAAATTAGATAGATAGATAGATAGATAGATAGATAGATAGATAGATAGATAGATAGACAGATAGATAGATAGATAGATAGATAGATACGCGCATATAAAAAGTCAATTGCTTAACGCGCTTTAATAAATATCACTACTTATACGCTCGAGGTAGCATTCTCCTGCATCTAAACGCACTTACAGGACTGCACACCGTCTTCCACTGCAAGTAAAGGTCTTGATAACGAGGTCACATTTTCTATAACACTCTATTTCTCTCGCCATTCATCCACTCTCGGCACTTGCGTGCCACCAACCCGGGATCCGTGTACTTTTAGCCGTTGAAGCCTGTTTACTGTACTTCTGGTCCATCAAGCAAGAAGGAAAGTCAGCTGGTTTGATCACGACTTGCCCAACGTTGCACCTGATATTAATGTTCTACTGAAAACACGTTAACAACATTCAACCGTTTCGCTGCTGTGAACGTTCTTATACGTCTATCCGAATCTTACATTATCTGCTGTCGACGTATATATACGTTATCAACACACCACCTTGATATACCGGTTCCTAGCATTTGTATTATTAGTCCACTCACGTTTACTGTTATTTCCAAACCAGCGTAGACACATATAGTAGTGTTAACATGACCAGATTTTCGACGTATTCTTATTTTATTGCATATTGGGAGTGTTGTTTAGTTTAAGCTGCACTACAGAGGATCAAAATCAAAATGGCGTCACCTATGAGAAATCGCTGTAAGCGACGTTATAATCATTTAATTTTTTCAATAAATAACAATTTTTATTTTCCCAAAAAGGGGCCAGAAAAGACAGCCAACAACGAAACATTGAAAGTGTTATTAAACAAAATTTCAGATATATTTACTGGACGGAACAAGTAGTTGAATGATAGAAAGTATTTTTATACACAGTGGGCTATGGTAAATTTTTAGCCACCATTGATTACAACAGTTTTGGCTCGTGTAATAACGCCTCTTTTTTTCAGATAATACCGTGTTAGTATCAAGTTACTCTCATCTATGAACGATGGTTGACTTATATTTTTCAAAGTTTGTGGAAGTAAGGAAATTAGTGAATTTCAACAAGGGCAAATAATAGGAGGGCATCAGTGTGGCAAGTCAAATAGAGAAATTGCTAGGTTTTTCCAGGTTAATCATCAAACTGTTAATAATATTGTCAAGAAATTTAATGAAGAAGGCTATTGTCCTGCGGAACAACGTTCAGGAAAACAAAACATCGTGTCTGAGTGAACGAAAAGGGCATTGAATAGGGAAGTTATCAGAAACTGTCGTCAGAGTGACAAAGATGTCGCCAACAGCATGGAAATGTCACCATATGCAGTGAGAAAGACTCTGAAAGAGCTAGGCTATCAAAGAAGAGTTGCAAGAAAGAAGCCCTTGATTCCAGAGGTTAACAGGAGCAGGCGTATGGAGTGGGCGAGATAATTCGAAAGCAAAGATTCTGAATTTTATCTGTAATTTGGACAGATGAAAGTAAATTCTGCCAATATTCGAATTCGAGATAGGTTCGAGATTAGAGAGAAGTTCGAGAAATCAGAATGTGACTTGGAACATTGAATGTCTGCAGGCAACCGTGAAACACGGAGGGATTGGAGTAATGGTGTGGGGCGCTGTCTTGACTGGAGAGAAATCTGAGTTGATTCTTGCTGAAGAGCGGTTGAATAGTCCAAAATACTGTCAAATATTAGAAAAAAGATTACTCCCACTATTTGAATCTAATCAGATTGACAAGAATGTCTACCTTTTTCAAGAAGATGGAGTACCATGTCATATGAGCAAAGTAGCAAAGGCCTGGAAGGAATCGCAAGGAATCAAGCCACTACGATGGGTAACCCCAAAGTCCTGGCATGGATCCAATAGAGCACGTTTGGGAGCACCTTCACCGAAAACCTCAAGAGCGTGCAACCAAAATCACGTCAGTGGCAACCCTTAAAGAAACATTGCTAAAGGAGTGGCAAAAGATGGATCAGATGTTTGTTGAATAACTTGATCAAATCCACGAAAAATCGAATACAAGCACTGAAACTAGAAAATAGAGGACCTACTCTATACTAGTTCCAATGTTGGGTAGGGATTACGTAATTAAATTTTGAAATTGAATGTAGTTTATTCTTCCTGGCTAAAAACTATTCTTAGGCCACTGTAGACATGGTGGGTGGCTACCATATATAATAAAGGTGCCCCCAAATTCTATTAGTCCAAGGGCTTTTAAGACCTAAATCCGGTGCTGGGCAGCGGGTTATCGTTTTACTAATATCGTCTTTCATCATATACCGAAAGAGGCCTTGTGAAGAGACGGCGAATCAATAATAAGATATATAATTTGCGCAAAAACATTTCAATGTACGCACAGAAGGTTGGGACGATTAATTTAGATTTCTACATATTCGAAAATGAAGCTCTTAGTACATTCTATTAGGTTGGTGCAAAAATAATGACGTAATAATGTCGTTTTTGACGTTAAAAAATACGTCAAAAAACGACATTATTACGTCATTATTTTTGCACCAACCTAATTGTTGATTTGATTGTTTTTTTACGGTTTTTCAATCTTTTGCAGGTTATTTAAAGTCAGAAAATATGTTTAGATTTTTACGAATTTCTTGGCGATAATAATGTGTTTAATTGATGCGAGTCCTTCTATTTAACCCATAGCTGGAGGGGAGAGGTAGATTTTATACTTTCTATGCTATAAGCGTACTTATACGTCTTCCCCAAATATATCTTACCTTTTATTGACGTATATATACGTTTTCTTGACACTGTGAAATGTAGGTCCCTCGGTTTTGTTGTATAAACTAACTAGTTCTTAGTGCTGCTTTCAAACCAGGATTGACATATAGTTGTGCATGATACAATCTGTTGCGTGACGTATGTTTATTATTAGGGTGGTGCAAAAATAATGACGTAATAATGTCGTTTTTTGACGTATTTTTTCACGTCAAAAAACGACATTATAACTTCATTATTTTTGCACCAACCTAATATATTCTGTTTTCGGGGTATCGTATAGCTTTGTTTGTATTTCATAGTATCCCACTGAATTCAAAATGGCGGTTCCTGTGAGATAACCCCTACCAGTATCTTTGCAGTCATTTATTTCTAGTAAATGGCAATTTTCTATCTTTTACCCAAAATGGACCAGCACACCGGGGTAAAAACGGCTATAACAATGGTAAGCGTAGATCAGATGTAGCAGAAGGCTGAATGTTTTGGAGCACCGAGTGAGCACCAAACTCACTTTTAATCCATAAAAAACAACACACCACCAACTCGAATATTCCTACCTTCATCAGTTAAGTTAGGTATTTTAAAATATAATTGGCTGGTGATCAATCTTTTTTCCACAACGTTCCGAAAAAAGAAGCAAGTTTATTGTAATCATTGCATCTGAGTTAATTATTCAACAGTCGTGAGTGAAGCACTTTTGTTCAGCTGAATCTAAAAAAAAAAAAAACAGTTTTTATTTTGTTCTAGGTGTGTACCCGATTTTCGTCCGATCACCGAAATTAAGCCACCTCGAACCCGGTGAGTATTTAAATGGGGGGGGGCCTCTTGAGAACACTTCTACAATCTGAAGTATACTTCGGCTAAAAAACTACATCCGCGCCCTGGGTAAGACGATAAACTACGTCCAACAGCAAGGCCTCTGATCAGGTTTTGAGGAGCGTGCAACCACCTCTTAATTGCTGGCGTTCCCAGGTTCACCCTGACTCGGGATGGAAGCACTTGTTAGGGTCTCAGCTATGGCCAATAATTAATGCCAATCTTGTGTAAAAATAGGTTTTAATACCAGAAATACTTTGTAATAAGAAAAATATTTCCAGCAATAATTATTGAAGAAATAAGTATTATCGGCAATACTTTAAAAAAAAGTACCAGCTATACAAACAGCTATACATTCTTTGGAAAAAAATATGACCAGCTATTCAATGAAACATATTCCCAGAAATAGATTTTTAAAGAAAAACATATTACCAGCTATAAAAATGTTGTCGGCATTAAATAACCCATTGAGATTTATATGCCGTAAAACAAACCAAAATAAGCCAATATATACTGAAATAGATAGATAGATAGATAGATAGATAGATAAAAAATATTACCAGAAATAAAAAATCTTGTCGGCATTAAATAACCCATTGAGATTGATATACCGTAAAATAAGCCAAACCAAACCAAACAAGGTGTATCAAAAATACTTTTAGAAACATTGGGGGCGTGCTCGTCACTCCAAAATAAGTCCATATAAACACATGTCCGCAAATCCTTCGTTTTTGAGTTAAGTTTAAAGAAATTTTACGGTAGATGGTGCTGTGTTGCCTGGTAGACTGAGTTGCATTTATCATTCGTGTACATTGATGGCTAGTCTGTCTTCAACCTTGAACGTGTGTAGTAGGGAGTTAACTCTGAAGTATTCCATTTAGAAATGGCTGTATATTCGTATCATGAGTTGGCAGATATGATTTTTACATGCAACCACCCGAATGGTAATGGACGTGAGGCTGCATCACATTACGTTTGCAGACCTAAGGAAGTTGATATGGACCTTTTGTCGTTGTTTTCGTGCGAGTAACATGCCTCCAAAGTTTGTAAAATTACTTTTTGATACACCCTATCTCTCTCTCTCTCTCTCTCTCTCTCTATATATATATATATATATATATATATATATATATATATATACAAACAAACACTCACAGACACAGACAAACACACACACATATATATATATATATATATATATATATATATATATATATATATATATATATATATATATATATACATTACAAATTAAAATAAGTACAAATGACTATTAAACGAAAAAAAAAATCGCAGATTTTGACATAATTCTGGGGGTCTTTTTTTATTTGTTTTTGTTCAAATTCGTGAATTTGAACATGCTTAATCTAAAAAAACACTATATAAAATTCACCAATTTTTTTTTATCCATAATGTTGAATGTGTTAAAATTCTTCAATTTTTTAACAAGAAAAATCTCAAGTTGATGTTAAAAATTGCCGCAAAACATTGTTGATTCATTTCCAATGGAATAATCTATTGTGGCATGCCTCTGATTTGTATTAAGATAAATTGCATTTATTTTCAATTTTTCTAGTTGAATTGTTTACCTATATTGTATGTGATCTATTATTGTACATAATTAGATCACAATAAAATTTGTATGAAAATGGAAATGAAGTAGAATTGGTGGTTCGTATCATAAATTTGGAGGAGTTTGTATCACAGATTGGCGGCACAAGACACTTGTACCAGCCCTGATTACAAGAATAGTGACTTTTTATTAAAGTTAAATAGCTGTTTATTTGTAGATATACCTCGTATATAAGCAGATATATGCGCATATATTTGTACGTATATAATAATTAAAAGACCTTTTATGAAAAAAATAAAAAGTTGAAGGCGTGAAATCCCACGTGAATACGCGAGACGTAATAAAAGCCAACACGCGAAACACGATATATCAAAAAGAAATTAAACTAACGACAAAACAAACAGTCTTTGGAAATGCCTACTATTAGCCGAAAGTGCTTAGTCATGGTCAGATATATTTACAAACCGGAAATCAAATTATTATAAATATTAAAAAAATAAAATAAAAAGGAAAATCACCATGGAATTTTCATTTGGCTTTTAATCAAGCGTGCATAAATAATAACTAACTGCCTAAATTCAAATACACACACACACTCACACACACACACACGTATATCTATCTATCTATCTATCTATATATATATATATATATATATATATATGTGTGTGTGTGTGTGTGTGTGTGTATATATATATAATAGCTAGCCACTCGTATTCGAGGACACCCGTCTACTAGGGCGGCTAGCCAATCCCTATTGCAGATGTTTGCTCAGGCACATTTATGTTTGTTCAACACCCACAGAGCCCACCTGTGGTTTATGCTGCAACTATGCTGAGCAGACCTTAGTTACAGTTTCTGGGAGAGAGCGTGTTATCTAGAATTATCATCGATGGGAACAACAACTTTACACTCAACCCTCGGTCACGATGACTTGTGACTTCTTGCTAGCACAGCTATCCACGGCACTAAGTGTTCTATCTACCCAATTTCACTCACAAGGCTTGGGTCAGCCGTCGTATGGTTTATATATATATATATATATATATATATATATATATATATATATATATATATATATATATATATATAGTCCTTGTCAAACTCTCTATCACAGGCGGAATGTAGTGAGTCTCTCATTGCTCCACCGCTACTTCCATGGAAAGTGCTCAAACGAACTATATTCCTTTGTTCCGCCAGGTGTAACCTTTAAGGCTAGGACCCACCATGCCACTTATATTGTAGCAAACCATCCACATCCCCATCTCGTATTCCATCGGCGACAAGTAAGTCCCACTCGAGCAGCTTCTTTAAAATTAATTAAATTTAGAATATTTATGCTCTGCAGAATTTTATTGAGCACTTTTTTTTTAAAATAAGAACACCGCTTTATAAATCTTAATATTCTTTCTCTTTATTTTAATATATATATATATATATATATATATATATATATATATATATATATATATATATATATATATCCGATGCAATGAGAACGAAAGTAATATATAAATCCTAACGTTCACAGCATTAATTCAAAAGAGGGCTCGATACCGATAGTAGAGCGATAATTATTTATTATAATTTCTGTTTTTTGTGTATTATAATATATATATATATATATAGTGTATTGAGGAAGCGAATCATTATTTAAACATATATTATTAAATATAACAGACAATGAATGTCTATGTCTGATCATGAGACGTTCTAATGTTCAAAGGTTTGCTTTAATTTCTGGTAAAAATAAAGACAAAAATTATCCAGCATTCAGATATTTTTTTTTATTAAGTTGATCCTAAGTTTTCGGTGGTTGTCTCGCCACAGCCAGAGGTTCTATCAGTGCCCATGTCTTGTGAAGCAGTTTTTGGTCAAACACAACATTCCCCAGGTCCCACAACCACTATATTTCCCAGATTTCATCCCTTGCCACTTTTTCCTCTTTCCAAAAATCAAATCCCAACTTGAAAGGAACAATATTTCAAGACATCGAGGGAATCCAAGAGAATGTGACGAGGCAGCTGGTCGCTATCCCGAAAAAAGAGTTCCAGAAATGCTTCCATCAATGGAAATGTCTCTGGCTGGATAAAGTGTATGACTTCAGAAGGGGTCTACTTCGAAGGAGATTAAATACTGAATTGATATGTGTTGTAGCTTTCTTTTCATAGCATCAGTCCAGATACTTTTCGATCAGGCGTCGTATAATATTGGCAACAAGGAATTTCAGCTAATCAAGCGGGTTAGAGATCTTTACACCTCCATGGTCTGGTGATTGCTAGAGGCTTGAAACCGACAACCACCATATATTAAGTATTCTTCCTCCGTAAATATAGCATATTTAAGCAATAAAATCACACACACGAGTATCCCTCATATATATATATATATATATATATATATATATATATATATATATAAAGACATTTTTATGTTTATACATTCTTTTCATAGATACAAATATTTAAGTAAATGCTCTGTTTATAATAAACAGTATTAAACAATATTTACTGGCCTGAATGTTCGAGATATTTTCCCAGAAAATATTCGTCCTCCGACGGGATTCGAACGTGTATCCTATACGAAACCGTCATTTAGCTTGACGTGCCTTTACCGATACACTAAATTCGACCTTGCTAATCGAACGAATATTTGTATCTAGAAAAAGAATGTATAAACATAAAAATGTCTTAAAATAATTGTCGGACATTGTCCATTTCATAATATATATATATATATATATATATATATATATATATATATATATATATATATATATATATATATATATATATATATATATATATATATACATGGGGGATGTATATCAATATCCGAAACAAAAAATGAAGATGATATGACAAAATGAAAAACTGAGGCGTTTCGCCGGACAAGCACGTGCTCTCTGTGGTTTCTTTAGTTTAAATGAATAAAAAAGGCAACTGTATATGGGAAAATGCTATGGGATCTCAAAGGATTAGTGAGTATCATAAATCAACTTAAGTACTCTAGCTTATCAAAGTCCAGACTTAGTATCTGTCCACCTAGGTGCTTGTTTGTTTTACCTATATCTGTTTTAGAGCCGTTTTGTATTGTAGGATTTTTAAATTTAATTTTTATACACACACACACACACACACACACACATATATATATATATATATATATATATATATATATATATATATATATATATATATATATATATGAAAATAGTAAAGAAAAGCTTCAAATTCTCGTGGCCATCTGTATCAAAAGCAACCAACCAATACTGAACAAAATTTATTACGAATTTAGTAGCAATGTTTTGAAATGCATTTGACCACCATTTCATGCCATTTTGCATTTTTACCATCACTAGTTAACTCCCATACATTGTGGGCACTTGTTTGCAAAAAAAAAACATAGCTAGAATGGATGAATTTAGAATTTTAAAATGATTAAAACAGAGCGAGTTCATGCTGTTTAAAAAAGTTACCATCACAACGATCACAGTTACATGACATTTGTCTTCGCTATTCACCCATTGAGGATGATCTCGGAAGGGATCGAAACTGCTTAGGCTAACAAAAACTACGACGCCTTCCTGGATGAATTTCAGCTTAACAACATGAAGTTGATCAGAGAACTAGAAAGGATTATCATAAAAATAGACATATGTCTATAATATTCAATGAAATATGCTTGAATCAAGATTTGTTGCCTAAATGTACACACACTTATATATATATACACACACACACACACACACACACACATATATATATATATATATATATATATATATATACATATATGATACGTACGAAACTAATGATAATATAAACCAGTCATTAAATAGTTCAAAAACTGATACACACAAATATATATACAAAATTATATATATATATATACATATGCGTATTGAACACACACACACACACACACACACACACACACATATATATATATATATATATATATATATATATATATATATATATATATATATATATATATATTTAGTTGGATTGGTATGAGTTTATGTTAGCTCTGTCACTGATATTGAGCGCTTTCCAATAAGTACCGCGCATATATAATATATAAACAATATATATAAATATTGCATATATATATATATATATATATATATATATATATAGGCACACACGTTTTTCGCACACACACGCGCACGCACATACACACATATATACATGTATATATATATATATATATATATATATATATATATATATATATATATATATATATATATATATATATATCCACTAAACAATTTTTGAAGATATGTAAAATTTATTCATGATTAAGTGGAGTGGCATTTGCATCAAATAAAAATATTTATTCTAATTTTGTTTCCGCAGGACTATGTTAATATATAAATTCACTTCTTTACGCAATAACGACGGGATATTTTATTAACTGTAATAACTGGATTTGCGTAGATTTTTTTTTCAGTGCAACAGTATCAAGCTTTCCAAATTCTATTACTCTTGGCTTTTCCATCGCATACGGCGTCGTTTGCACAAGAAGAACAACAAAAAAACATCCTTTATGCAGACACGAACATCTTTGCTGGACGGAGAGTATTATCATCTTCATTTTTCTATTTTTTTCTCTCTCTCTTTGTCTCTCTCCGTCTCTCTCTCTTTGTCTCTCTCCGTCTCTCTCTCTCCTTATTTTCCGATTTATAAACATTGAATTAAGTTTTCTATGAGATTTTCTGGTAGGTGTATCACTCGAAAGTCTGAGTATTCCTACGTTCTATAAGATCTTCTTCGGTGTGCCGTGTCCCTTCCGGACGTGGGCGATCATGATTCTCCACATCTTTCTTTCCATTGTAGCTCTTAGTAAGGTTTGTTTGTTGTTGTTTTTTTCCACCATCCCGCCTAGTTTCTGTTCTGCCGTCCATTTTCGCAGTCGCTTTCTCACCGACTTGAATTGGCTTCCTTCTGTCTTTTATACAAATATTTTCATGGCAACTTCTCTGACTAGCTTTTTTTTCCCTTGGTACCCCGACTACATGAATTTAAGAGTGCTACTAGATTGGCATCTAGGTCCCACCCGTTTACTGTTGAAATAGCTTAATTCAACCGGCATTTCTACTACAACAGTTTCTTTTCTCAGCCTGTGGAACTCATATTCTGTCCAATCTGCAATACAGTACAATAAGTCTAGATTAACTATGTATGTGACATTTGCTGTGTACAATCCAATAAGCAATCAAAACTACAATTTTTTTAAATTTTTTTTTAATTTTCTTTTTTTTTTTTTTCAGAAAATGAGCAAATCCCTTGCAAGACTGAAGACTTATTGTATATATCTTACATTTTGCTTTCCTGATAACTAAAATCATCAAAGATTCAAAGGCAACGTCATTCGCCATCAATTTTCTTGAGCACCGTTCATTTTTTTTTCCTTACCTCAATCCTCCCTATTCTCAGCCTTCACTTTCTTTTTCAGTCCTTGTAACCTCTTGCATACTAGCGGCATACCAGTATTGTTTGGGCTCGATGGGCTGCCAAGAGTCCTCAAGTCTTGGGCCCCTGATAAAACTAAAAAAAAATTAAAGATATAAGAACAGAAGAGATTTTTTTTTTTTCAGATTCATTTTTAACTAAGCTCTTTTGAACTAATTTGAAACAATTTAGATTATTTGGGCCCCTCTAGTTGGAGTAGTTTTTTTTTTTAATTCGATGGGGAACCTTGAAGTCATTATCTTTTATTACAAGGTGATACACTCCAACAATTTGTTATTTTCTGATGTCTGATTTTTTTCTTTTGTGATGTTAGACGCTCACTCGTTGTAACTTCGTTAGGTCAATGAATGCTCGTTATCACTTCCGAAATGCTCCTTGTAGACGATATTTTGTAAACGCAGATACTGGTAGAAGTAACGACTTCAAACAATACTCGCACTAATAATACTTATTCAAATAGTAATCACCGAATAGTAATTTATATAACGATCAATATAAAGAAATAGTATAGTGGATAGTATAGAGAATAGCGATGTCTTAGACGTCACGCTAATTCCCATTTGTACCTTTCCTTTACGATCACGTGATCTACTTATTTAATAATGGAATCGTCCGTGTTTGATCACTGGTGATCTGTGTTCAAACTACAACGTCGGTAACGACACTTTATTTCTATACAACAGATTTATAACCACAGACTTGGATATTCGAAGTTGTCAATTTTAACAATAAATATAATTAAAAAAATTTTCAGCTGTGGTGATCTAGGATCACAACGCCGTAGCAAGTCATAATTTTCCTTCTCCGCCATCTTTGTGTGTTTTAGGATGCTTTAATGAATTTGAATACTAGAATTTAATACAGGCCCTTAATTCAAGGTACATTTATGTTGCATGTAAAGTTCGGATTAAAACTATCATGAGATAAATTTGGATGAGTTTCAAAATCATTACAAATTTTAGTTGAAGTGTTTCATGTTTTATACCAAAAATAACATCATCTGAAGATATAACATTTTTTTATAAACACGGTGGAGTGGGGAGCGAACATATATAATGAGAGAGCCTCCAAATTATATTAATCCATGGGGCCTCTAAGTCCTAAATCCATCCTTGGGTAGCGGGTTACCTTTTTTAGCAACATCGTCCCTCACCATATACAGAAGAGACCTTGTGAAGAGACAAGACAGTCAATAAGATATTTCATTTGAGCAAAACATTTGGGAAAAACATTTGGGCAAAACATTTCAATGTATTATTTACAGATGGAAGGGTCGATTAATTTATATTTCTACTGTATTCAAAGATGAAGATCCTAGTATATCTTAGTTGATTTGATTGTTTTTTACAGTTTATCAACTTTTTTCAGGTTATTTAAAACCAGAACATTTTTACATTGTGCGAATTTCTTGGGAGATAAAAATTTGCTGATGCAAACCCTAATACTTAGCCTATAGCTGGGGGAGAAGACGTGGAGTCCTACCTTTCCTAAGGACATTTGCGCTCAAGTGAATATAAAAAAACGGACTGGAGCTCGATTCTCCGATTTCCAAACTATTATCCATAGCATCACCTGCACATCCAAGCTTATAGCTTCTGGTATGTTCAAGCGGTTATCCATCTAGGTAGAGACCAGGATCGACATTACTTAACTTCATGGTCGTACGAGAACCGATGTTTCAACGTGATATGGTCGTAAACAGTACATCCTAGTGTGTATGCCTAAGAATATAACTGTAACGGGGCAGGTCGATTTTGGGACCGTGGTATTGAAACTTGGAGTTTGACATGATAATAAAGAAGCAAAATATTATTTTCCAAATCGTAAACATTTTTTTGAGAAAACGAGTTTAAGTTCAAAATCGTAGCCTGGGTATTTCATTCCAGTGATCAGTAAAAGCCTTATAGCACAGCCTTATCAAATTTATAATTTATTATAGCTTTAAAAATTGTATACGGACAAGATGCATAGCACAAGCACATTATTACTAAATCATCGTGCTATCGTTTACTTCAAAGGGAAATTATTCTGAACAATTTACCTATATTATGATGCAGTAGTTTTAGTGTGATTTTCAATAAACAATGTAAATTTGAAACATTTTGTCTTATAATTTGTACCCAGTAGTGTTATGGTGTTATATACACTTATATCTAAATTTTATTAATAATCTAACAAATGATCTAACAAATCTTATTCACTGAGTAGTCTTTTTGTAATCTTTTACAATTTTTTACGGTTTTCTTACTTACCGGATACAACAAAAAAAAAATGAATAATTTGTAAGCAAAACATGCGGAAATTAGGTATTTTTGTACATTTTTTTCAGACGCTATTTAAAACTAAATACTCAAAAATTAGTAAAAGCCATAAATCTAACTTTTGGTGTCAGTATCCAATACATCAAACCCCAGCTTTGACATCGTGTGTAAAGGGAAAAAATGTCAATCTACTGTAATGTGTACGATATTAGTCATCTGTGGAAGCTGTTGTAGATGATTTGAATTCAATGACATAGTGTACATATGCGTATTTATGCGCGAGAGTGTGCGTTGCAAATTTATGTAATTAATTTGGTCCTGATGTGTAATTTCGTTCTGTGGTGCTTTAATATGGCAGCCAGCATCGGAGAACTGATAAAAATCATCCCAACTGAGACTGGGCTATCTAGCTCTTTATATAGATATCTTCTTGAACAAAGATACGTTTGGGAATTGCCGCTTGAGTTTTGATTGGCTCGTAGGTCTGTGACGTCAAATACTTGTTGGTACAGATCTTGTTTCTGATTGGCTCGTAAAAATATGACTTAACGATTTTCTTTGTTCAGTATTTTCTGAATCTTTGCCTATTTTTAACAATGCTTGCATTTTGTTTGCTTTGAATTTTCTTCTTTTAGTCATCACTATAAATCATTTATTTTACAAATATTTATTGATCCTTTGGTAGTAACCTAAAATTATTGGTGAATGTTAATTACACAGAGTAAAGATTTCTTTTAAAATACATTATCCCTTCAGAACATAGGCGATTATGGCTCTCCACAGATTTATTTTCTTTAATATATTTATTTGGATTGATTGATTTGTTTTTTACGGCTTACCAACTCGTTGTACGTTATTTAAAGCTGAAATTTATTTTGGATTGTAATAATTTTTCGAATGAATATTAATAATCTTCTCGTGAATAAGAATGATTTTTCCAGATACAATTCCTACAATTTAATCCATAGGTAGCGGGGGAAATAGATTATTTATTTTGAAATATAGAGTGGTTCTCCACTGAATTCTCCATGGTTTAGAATTTAGAGTTTTCCTTCTATGAAATTGGTTGTCACCCAAGGCTACAGATATGTATGTGGCAGAAAAATTAGTCCATTTGAGAGTCTTTTTTTATTTATTATTTTTATTTTTTTTTTTTTTTTCACAAAATCACTATATAACAAGGGAACGTTTTGTTGATCTTTTCTGTTAATTTACCCCAAATGTAAATGTAAAATTACTTAGCACAAATATTAATTCACCACAAGAAATTATAAATTTGAAATCAAGGTTTTTTTATTAAATTTTTGACACTCTTTTGATATTATAAATTTCAAATCAACATTTGTTTAGCTTGCCTCGCAACAACTCCAACCCTGAGAATCAAAAATTGCCAAAAATTAGGGAGTTATTCATATTTTGTAAGTTCGGATGATATTCGCGGTATTTACAACGATTCTGTTACAATTAAAAGAAAACAATCTGTTTTTTTGTTGTTGTTGGTTTTTTGGGTTTTTTTTTTTTTTTTTTTTTTTTTTTTTTTTTATCGGGTTCAGCGCGAATGGAGACCCCCACACTTAGAAATATCGCACTCGAATCACCCACATTTAGCGCAATCTCAAAAGTCAACCCAACCGGAGTGCAATGATAGGGGGAATTTGGTGTGAATTTTAGAAAAAAAAAATATATTTTATTTTTGCGTGAATTAATATTTTTAAATGAATTAGCAGAAAAGATCCTGTTTTGGTCAATGAGCTAATTCGCCACTTTCTTCTGTAGCCAAAGGGATAAAGCTGAATCAGTTCAATGTTTATAAATAAGAGCGATGATGCGTTTATGTCTTTGGTCCTAATTGCCTATCGCATTTATCTTCCTTTTAATGCTTCTCTAGACTATTAGGTACTCTCTTACGATCACCGAAGTTAAGCAACGTCGAGCTTGGCCAGTACTTAGATGGGTGACCGCGTGAGAATACAGACTGCTGTACGTGTGGCTGGCTTAATGGATAATGGTTCCGAATTTGAGGTCGGAGAACCAAGTTCCAATTCTTGTGGCGTTTGTTACATTCATTTACACGCAAATAGCCCTGGGAACGACATGAATCCACCTCTTCTCTCTCCAGCTACGAGTTAAATAGAAGTTGTATTAGTAAATCCTTATTATCTCCAAAACTTCTGGCAATCTAAAAATATTTTCTGACTTTAAAAAGGTCGATAAGCCGTAAAATACAGATCAGTCCAGATCGCTAAGCTTTTGAAATGGCCTGTCATGCTATCGCTAATAGAATCTTTTTGCTTTGTAGACTAACCGCTATCGATTCAGTTGTCCGTTGGTAAATTTAAAAAGAATTTTAAAAGTAAAAAAAGATATGTCAGAGGGCAGCTATTTTTATGGTCCTCGCTTCGAGTGGTTGATCAAGTCCGTGATTTAAAACTTCCCATCTCTCTGTGTAATGCTGGAATCAGTCAAAACCATTCCAGAATACGTTTCATAATGTCTTCTCCTTTTATACTTTATAATTGATTTCCAATTTCCTTAAATTCAGAATTCTATACAGGGACTCAGCAAAAGTCACGCGCCGCGTTGTGTGACATCTCAGCTTCATATTTGCCAAACTCACGGTTAGTTTTATAGATATCTCTGTTTTGGCCCATGCGTGGGTATAAGTGTATATGTATCTGTGTTGTTCTTGAAATGCAGAAGTGTGTGTGTGTGTGTATGTTTTTGTGTGTGGTGGGGAGAGAAAGAGGCATAATGTGTACGGATGTGTTTTTTTTCCGATTCCTAACAAAGTTTAATCTGGATTGTATAAATACATAAACCTACTGAGAAGGAAACAAATATTTTCAGATAGAAAAAAATGCATGAGATAATGAAGACAGAAACGTGAAAGAAAGAAAGAAAGAAAGAAAGAAAGAAAGAAAGAATGAAAGAAAGAAAGAAGGCAAAATTGATGGTAAGGAATTAGAAAAAAGAGAAACACAGAAAGAAACAAATAAAATAAATAAATAAATAGAGAAAAGAAGAGAAACAGAAAGGAACAAATAAAAGAAAGAAAGAAAGAAAGAAAGAAAGAAAGAAACGAACAAACAAACAAACAAGGCAAAACTGAAAGTAAGGAATTGGAAAAAATTCGGAAAGAAAGAAAGCAAAATTCAAATTATGGAACAAGGGAAAATTTGGAAAAAGAAAGAAGGAAAGAAATAAAGAAAAATTGAAGGCAAGGAATTAGGAAAAATTAAAAGAAAGAAAGAAAGAAAGAAAGAATTGTCTTTTTAAGAGAAAAGGAGAGTAGAGGAAGAAGTAAAGAAGGAAGAAAGAGAGAAAGACTGTCGGGGACAAAGGAGAGGTAGATCATAAAAAAGAGGGAAAGGACGTACTATGGAAGCGAGAAGAAGAAGAAGAAGAAGAAGAAGAAGAAGAAGAAGAAGAAGAAGAAGAAGAAGGGGAGGAAAAGGAGAAGAAACAAAAATGTACGGAAGAAAAGAAGATAACATTCGGGTCTGTCTTCCGAAATCGCATTACCTTTCCGTCGCCTTTTGCGAGTACGATCATTTAAAAGTACAACCGTACTCTTAGCTGCAGTCTGTGCCGTCACAAAACAAGTCGGGTGTGGCCGGACTCGTCTCACAATTCTCGAAACGCAATCTTTCCCCTGAATTGCCACTGCCGCTGCGTTTGACGCCATTTCCTTCCCCCTATGCATCGACTGCTATTGTTGCTGCCCGCT
Source organism: Acanthosepion lycidas (assembly GCA_963932145.1). Classification (NCBI taxonomy): domain Eukaryota; kingdom Metazoa; phylum Mollusca; class Cephalopoda; order Sepiida; family Sepiidae; genus Acanthosepion; species Acanthosepion lycidas. The sequence continues at coordinate 59,704,172 of OZ010589.1, forward strand.
GCAAGCAGCGACGGACAGTGTGCATCTACACCGACTCAATGTTCCACTGTTGACCAGTTAATAAGCCTGCTGACTGACCGACCAGCTAGTGGGGTGGGGTAATGCGGGGAGCGGCTAGGAATGTTGCAATTTCTTCTGTAAGGTCAGGAAAGAAAGAGAAAGAAAGCAAGAATTGAGGTGCTGCTTATCGTGTCTTTCCTACGCTCTTTTTTCTATTTTCTTCTTTATTTACTAGCCTGCAAGTCCGGCGAGGAAACATTGCTTAAGAAAGGCAGCTGCTAGGCACCTTCTAATGTAATATGAGATTTGATTTGCAATGAAGCGCTAAAAAAGACCAAAAGAAACTCAGCGTTGTAAATACATATCGAGAACGCTGCAGCTTATTCAAATAGTTCGAACAAAAACTATTCTCGTTAAACAGAGGCAGGGTACAAAAAAATAGAATGCCGGGAGAATAAATTAGATGTGAAATATGTTTTAAAAGAGGAGGTTGGTGGTGGGTGGGTCTAATCAGATATTAAAAGAAGAAGGGCATAATAAGATGTTAAAGAAGGGTTAAACCGAAGGTTAAAAATGGAAGTTAAATACAAATATTACAAGAGGGCGTCAGGTGCTAAATCAGAAGTTAAGGTTTAAATATTAGGTTGGTGCAAAAATAATGACGTTTTTTGCCGTTAAAAAATACGCCAAAAACGTCATTATTTTTGCACCAACCTAATATTTCTGATCCTATAAATTTTTCTTTGATCCGCTTATACAATCGATTTTTGTCGATCTATTATCCTATTGTATATATTGATTTGATTTTAAATGCACAATGTTTGTACTTAATTTCTACAATGAAAACTATAGCCTTTTTAATGCATGTGTGTGCGTGTGTGTGTGTGTGTGTGAAAATATATAGAAAAATACGAAAGAACATGTTAGGAAAATAACCCAAAGTTCTTTAGTATTTTTGTTTTTATTTAAAAAAAAAAACAGTGCTCAATACATAAGTAGAGCTTAAATTACAATTATTTTAAAAAAAAATATGATTCCTTCGCTACATAAGAGTTCTCATGTTTCAAAAGCAAGAACCAAAAACTCCAATATAATTATTAAAATTAAATTGAATTAAAGTATCAAGCTCTGTTTCATCCTCAAGCGAAATTTCAGGAATAAATATTTATTTGGACTTATGTACAAAATGTGGCACAAATCCGAAAAGGGGATTGGGGAAAGGACGGTCTTCTTCTGTCTTAATTCTAAACTTAGCTAGTCACAGACACGGACCCAAACATACCAACAATATTACTATCACCAAAACAACACGTTCACTCCTAACTTTCTTACTGCGTCCACCATAATACCTCAAATTCTCTATGAAATCCTAACTAGTCCCCATATGTACATTTCAAAGTCTGTGGGGTAGGGGAAAAACAACAAATTAAAAAAAAAACAATGATTATTTACTATATGAATTAATACCATTTACATAAAACAAAACAAAAAAGGGTTAGTAATACCCCCCCCCCCCACACACACACACAAAATGTGGCAGAAACATCAGTTAACTGCTCGAAATAATTGCGGGATTTTAACATTATAAAAAAAACAAGCACACCCACAAACACGCACTCATTTAGACACAATAACAAATACGAAAACACACACACGAAACCGAAAGTCATCCCGCAACAACCAGAGAACTGACATCACTGACCACCTAACGAGGGAGGGGATGGGGAATTAAACAAAAGAAAAATAGGGACAGAAATAAAATTTTAGGAATAACTAATCTTGAAATTTACGCATCTTTATAAGCATATTCATACTTAAAATTAATTACTATAGAAACGGCTGAAGCAATTATTTCAATAAGGGGCGTAAAGGTTAACAATTTGTATCAACATATTAGTTACATCTTACTTATTATAAAACGCAGATTGTATGTGTGTGTGTGTGTGTGTGTGTGTGTGTACGTTTATATATTGGATCGGATTTCCTACATTTTTCAACCGATTTCAACAAAACTTCACAGGACTGCGTAAAATTACATTGCAGGGGTTCTGACAGCACCAAAAATTGGAAAAACACAATTGTTTTTGCACGAAATCAATTTGAAAACACGATTAAGAGGCATCGCTGTCGAGAATGAAAGGGGGACAACTCATATCGATTTATACTTATTATAAAACCCAGGTTGTGTGTGTGTGTGTGTGTGTGTGTGTGTGTGTGTGTGTGTGTTCGTTTATATATGGGATCGGATTTCCTACATTTTTCAACCGATTTCAACAAAACTTCACTTTTGGGGGGCAGGTAGTGTTTCTTATTGTCTTGCACACTTTTTTCTTCATTTTTACATTCAGAATGCTTTAAAAATTCCATTTACAAGAAAATTGTTTATAATAAAATTCTATTCAATCGGTAGACTCATAACGATTGAAAACAATGTTTTTGTTTGAGTTTGACCAATTCGTAAAAAAAAAAAAATACGACATGCGTGACCGTCAACCTTAAACAATAATCTTTGTCAATTTTATTTTTCAGTCTTTATGATGGTCGATACTTGATCTATCTTACTTTTACATCACCGGGCAACGCCGGGCTCTACAGCTAGTTTATTACATATATATATATATATATATATATATATATATATATATATATATATATATTGTGTGTATTTAGGCAGCATTTTTTCAATAATGTATGTTTCATTAAAATAATATGGCCAAGTTTTGTCTATTTTAATTAAATTCCTTCCATATTGTCGAATAAGCTTTTTAGCATTATCACTGAAACACAAAAGAAAATCACCATCTTGACACATGTTTTCATTGTTAATCCTGTTAAAGCTTTCGGCTTACATAAGCCATCATATGCAACGATAAATTTATCGTTGCATAGCAATCTTACATGCAAACAAAATGATTGTTGCAATGTCCGCATAACAATTCTAAAACAAAAATTACCATCTTTGTTATATAATTTATTATTTAATTTATTGTAATCTACTTGTAATCACTGATGATGGCTTATGTAAGCCGAAAGCTTAGACAGGTTTAACAATAAAAACATGTGTCAAGATGGTGATTTGCTTTCGTGTTTCAGTGATAATGCTAAAAAGATTATTCGACAATATGAAAGGAATTTACTTAAAATAGACAAAACTTGTCCATATTATTTGAATGTAACATGCATTAATATATATATATATATATAAATTTAGGAGAGAGTTCTAATATTTATTTTGAAAAGTAATCGCAGTAAAGTTTTGGGAAAATGTCATAACTCAGCTCAATGCCGTTGTCATAAACTGAAGCCAAGAAGGCAGTCTTCTGTTTAGTTTTCAGTTCTAGTCGAAAGTGAGAGGTTCAAATGCTCAGCTATCCCTCTAGTGTCGTGGTCGAGTCATATTCCAAGTCTACATGCCAGAACATACAAACAATATCTGTTGAACCTATTACAGCGAAAAACGAATATATTAATAATAATAATAATAATAATCAACAAATCCATTTGTAGTTGGAGCCTTTGGAATGAATGGGAAAGATCCTGATAGATATATTGAAAAGATTTGTGGTAACACAAGCCTTAAAGAAATACAAAAAATGTACTCGGAAATACAGCCCACACCTTACGAAGGGCTTTATCTATGTATATGTGTGATCATAGGTTTGATTTGTTTTTTTTGGGGGGGGGGCGGTTTTGGGGGGGGGTCTTCAAAAACTGCTCAGTGGAAAATGTCATGATGCCATTTCTGACCATAGGTCTATTGTTGAGCCCCGAAAAGAAAAGACAAACCAAAGGAAATAAAATAATATTTACACTATTTACATTGTTCGAACTATTGTCCTCAACTTTATTCACGAAGTTTCGGCCGTTGTACGCCCCGGCCATCGTCAGGTGATATACTTTGGAATCTCCAATGAAACGCTTTATTTAGTCCACATTAATAGATGGTTCTAATTTCACGTGCCATTCTTTTTTCTCGATATACCAAAGGCACGCGGCCAGGTTGATTGAAGTAATCTGAAAAGTGATTTGAACCAAACAGCTGTGAGTTCAATACCTGACCACAGCAGAGATAAACAAAAGGAGAGTTGAGTTACTAAAGGAAATTAACTGAAACTGCGATATCCAGGAAATACATGGCGCGTGGGATTAGAACAATCAGCCCACATGGACTAACTAAAGGGTTCGGTTCTAAATTCCAACGTATACCACCTGAAGAAGACCGGAGCGTACGATGGACGAAACTTAGGGAATATGAAAATTAATCACTGTCCGAAACATGTAAACAGTCCGAAACAGTGTAAATAGTTAAAACGCCTCATATCAGAAATATATACAAATAATAATAATAATAATAATAATAATAATAATAATAATAATAATAATAATAATAACAGTAGTATTAGTAGTAGTAGTAGTAAACATAACGGACCAAAGATTCCAAATATTCAGAGATATGGTAAGAATTGAAATTGGACCATATCTCAACCAAAATATTAGTGCCAATGTCAGTATATAGATATCAGATGATTAAAGATTAGAAATGTACAAAGTCTCCCCGGTGGTAGTAAATTTCCTTAAGTATAGTATGGGAACGTGAAAAACCACATTATAGATACATCAGACAAAAGGTACTACGACTTCCAAAAATTTGAATATCCGACGAAGAATCTTTCCAGGAGACACTCTGACGGCCATTCCGATTTGTCTACCTCTGCCCTCTACATTCGCATGAACTGAATTGTAAAAAAAACGATATTATCACAAAGAAGAAAGAAAGAATTACCGATACACACTTAATGAATGTCGACATTGTCAGAAAGAAGAAAGGAAGAATTATCGTAATACACTGAATAGATTACGATATTGTCAGAAAGAAGAAAGGAGGAATTACCGACACCAAATCAATAGATCTCGATATAATCAAAAACAAGGAAGAATCACAGACATACGCAAATAAGATCAGGATATTGACAAAATAAAAATTACCGAAAGACATTAAATGGATTTCGATTTCGAAAACAAAGAAAGGAAGAATTACCGAAACACACACAATGGATCTTGACATTGTCAGAAAGTAGAAAGGAAGAATTACCAATATACACTCAACAGATCTCGACATTGTCAGAAAGAAGAAAGAAAGAATTACCGAAACACACATAATGGATCTCGATGTTGTCAGAAAGAAGAAAGGAAGAATTACCGAAACTCACACAATGGATCTCGATATTGTCAGAAAGAAGAAAGGAAGAATTAACGAAACTCACACAATGGATCTCGATATTGTCAGAAAGAAGAAAGGAAGAATTAACGAAACTCACACAATGGATCTTGATATTGTCAGAAAGAAGAAAGGAAGAATTACCGAAACTCACACAATGGATCTCGATATTGTCAGAAAGAAGAAAGGAAGAATTAACGAAACTCACACAATGGATCTCGATATTATCAGAAAGAAGAAAGGAAGAATTAACGAAACTCACACAATGGATCTTGATATTGTCAGAAAGAAGAAAGGAAGAATTACCGAAACTCACACAATGGATCTCGATATTGTCAGAAAGAAGAAAGGAAGAATTAACGAAACTCACACAATGGATCTCGATATTGTCAGAAAGAAGAAAGGAAGAATTAACGAAACTCACACAATGGATCTTGATATTGTCAGAAAGAAGAAAGGAAGAATTAACGAAACTCACACAATGGATCTCGATATTGTCAGAAAGAAGAAAGGAAGAATTAACGAAACTCACACAATGGATCTCGATATTGTCACAAAGAAGAAAGGAAGAATTACCGAAACTAACCCAATGGATCTCGATATTATCAGAAAGAAGAAAGGAAGAATTAACGAAACACACACAATGGATCTCGATATTGTCAGAAAGAAGAAAGGAAGAATTAACGAAACTCACAGAATGGATCTGGATATCGTCACAAAGAAGAAAGGTATAATTACCGAAACACACATAATGGTTCTCGATATTGTCAGAAATAAAAAGGAAGAATTACCAATATACACTCAATAGATCTCGATATTGTCACAAAGAAGAAATGAAGAATTACCGAAACTCACACAATGGATCTCGATATTGTCACAAAGAAGAAATGAAGAATTACCGAAACTCACACAATGGATCTCGATATTGTCAGAAAGAAGAAAGGAAGAATTAACGAAACTCACACAATGGATCTCGATATTGTCAGAAAGAAGAAAGGAAGAATTAACGAAACTCACACAATGGATCTCGATATTGTCAGAAAGAAGAAAGGAAGAATTAACGAAACTCACACAATGGATCTCGATATTGTCAGAAAGAAGAAAGGAAGAATTAACGAAACTCACACAATGGATCTCGATATTGTCAGAAAGAAGAAAGGAAGAATTAACGAAACTCACACAATGGATCTCGATATCGTCACAAAGAAGAAAGGAATAATTACCGAAACACACATAATGGTTCTCGATATTGTCAGAAATAAAAAGGAAGAATTACCAATATACACTCAATAGATCTCGATATTGTCACAAAGAATAAATGAAGAATTACCGAAACTCACACAATGGATCTCGATATTGTCACAGAGAAGAAATGAAGAATTACCGAAACTCACACAATGGATCTCGATATTGTCAGAAAGAAGAAAGGAAGAATTAACGAAACTCACACAATGGATCTCGATATTGTCAGAAAGAAGAAAGGAAGAATTAACGAAACTCACACAATGGATCTCGATATTGTCAGAAAGAAGAAAGGAAGAATTAACGAAACTCACACAATGGATCTCGATATTGTCAGAAAGAAGAAAGGAAGAATTAACGAAACTCACACAATGGATCTCGATGTTGTCAGAAAGAAGAAAGGAAGAATTAACGAAACTCACACAATGGATCTCGATATTGTCAGAAAGAAGAAATGAAGAATTACCGAAACTCACACAATGGATCTCGATATTGTCAGAAAGAAGAAAGGAAGAATTAACGAAACTCACACAATGGATCTCGATATTGTCAGAAAGAAGAAAGGAAGAATTAACGAAACTCACACAATGGATCTCGATATTGTCAGAAAGAAGAAAGGAAGAATTAACGAAACTCACACAATGGATCTCGATATTATCAGAAAGAAGAAAGGAAGAATTAACGAAACTCACACAATGGATCTCGATATCGTCACAAAGAAGAAAGGTATAATTACCGAAACACACATAATGGTTCTCGATATTGTCAGAAAGAAGAAAGGAAGAAATAACGAAACTCACACAATGGATCTCGATATCGTCACAAAGAAGAAAGGAAGAATTACCGAAACTCACACAATGGATCTCGATATTGTCACAAAGAAGAAATGAAGAATTACCGAAACTCACACAATGGATCTCGATATTGTCAGAAAGAAGAAAGGAAGAATTAACGAAACTCACACAATGGATCTCGATATTGTCAGAAAGAAGAAAGGAAGAATTAACGAAACTCACACAATGGATCTCGATATTGTCAGAAAGAAGAAAGGAAGAATTAACGAAACTCACACAATGGATCTCGATATTGTCAGAAAGAAGAAAGGAAGAATTAACGAAACTCACACAATGGATCTCGATATTGTCAGAAAGAAGAAAGGAAGAATTAACGAAACTCACACAATGGATCTCGATATTGTCAGAAAGAAGAAAGGAAGAATTAACGAAACTCACACAATGGATCTCGATATTGTCAGAAAGAAGAAAGGAAGAATTAACGAAACTCACACAATGGATCTCGATATTATCAGAAAGAAGAAAGGAAGAATTAACGAAACTCACACAATGGATCTCGATATTGTCAGAAAGAAGAAAGGAGGAATTAACGAAACTCACACAATGGATCTCGATATTGTCAGAAAGAAGAAAGGAAGAATTAACGAAACTCACACAATGGATCTCGATATTGTCAGAAAGAAGAAAGGAAGAATTAACGAAACTCACACAATGGATCTCGATATTGTCAGAAAGAAGAAAGGAAGAATTAACGAAACTCACACAATGGATCTCGATATTATCAGAAAGAAGAAAGGAAGAATTAACGAAACTCACACAATGGATCTCGATATTGTCAGAAAGAAGAAAGGAGGAATTAACGAAACTCACACAATGGATCTCGATATTGTCAGAAAGAAGAAAGGAAGAATTAACGAAACTCACACAATGGATCTCGATATTGTCAGAAAGTAGAAAGGAAGAATTAACGAAACTCACACAATGGATCTCGATATTATCAGAAAGAAGAAAGGAGGAATTAACGAAACATACACAATGGATCTCGATATTATCAGAAAGAAGAAAGGAAGAATTAACGAAACTCACACAATGGATCTCGATATTGTCAGAAAGAAGAAAGGAGGAATTAACGAAACTCACACAATGGATCTCGATATTGTCAGAAAGAAGAAAGGAAGAATTAACGAAACTCACACAATGGATCTCGATATTGTCAGAAAGAAGAAAGGAAGAATTACCGAAACTCACACAATGGATCTCGATATTGTCAGAAAGAAGAAAGGAAGAATTAACGAAACTCACACAATGGATCTCGATATTGTCAGAAAGAAGAAAGGAAGAATTAACGAAACTGACACAATGGATCTCGATATTGTCAGAAAGAAGAAAGGAACAATTAACGAAACTCACACAATGGATCTCGATATTGTCAGAAAGAAGAAAGGAAGAATTAACGAAACTCACACAATGGATCTCGATATTATCAGAAAGAAGAAAGGAAGAATTAACGAAACTCACACAATGGATCTCGATAGATTCAGAAAGAAGAAAGGAAGAATTAACGAAACTCCCACAATGGATCTCGATATCGTCACAAAGAAGAAAGGAATAATTACCGAAACCCACATAATGGTTCTCGATATTGTCAGAAATAACAAGGAAGAATTACCAATATACACTCAATAGATCTCGATATTGTCACAAAGAAGAAATGAAGAATTACCGAAACTCACACAATGGATCTCGATATTGTCAGAAAGAAGAAAGGAGGAATTAACGAAACTCACACAATGGATCTCGATATTGTCAGAAAGAAGAAAGGAAGAATTACCGAAACTCACACAATGGATCTCGATATTGTCAGAAAGAAGAAAGGAAGAATTAACGAAACTCACACAATGGATCTCGATATTGTCAGAAAGAAGAAAGGAAGAATTAACGAAACTCACAAAATGGATCTCGATAGATTCAGAAAGAAGAAAGGAAGAATTAACGAAACTCCCACAATGGATCTCGATATCGTCACAAAGAAGAAAGGAATAATTACCGAAACCCACATAATGGTTCTCGATATTGTCAGAAATAACAAGGAAGAATTACCAATATACACTCAATAGATCTCGATATTGTCACAAAGAAGAAATGAAGAATTACCGAAACTCACACAATGGATCTCGATATTGTCAGAAAGAAGAAAGGAGGAATTAACGAAACTCACACAATGGATCTCGATATTGTCAGAAAGAAGAAAGGAAGAATTACCGAAACTCACACAATGGATCTCGATATTGTCAGAAAGAAGAAAAGAAGAATTAACGAAACTCACACAATGGATCTCGATATTGTCAGAAAGAAGAAAGGAAGAATTAACGAAACTCACAAAATGGATCTCGATATTGTCAGAAAAAAGAAAGGAAGAATTAACGAAACTCACACAATGGATCTCGATATTGTCAGAAAGAAGAAAGGAAGAATTAACGAAACTCACACAATTGATCTCGATATTGTCAGAAAGAAGAAAGGAGGAATTAACGAAACTCACACAATGGATCTCGATATTGTCAGAAAGAAGAAAGGAAGAATTAACGAAACTCACACAATGGATCTCGATATTGTCAGAAAGAAGAAAGGAGGAATTAACGAAACTCACACAATGGATCTCGATATTGTCAGAAAGAAGAAAGGAGGAATTAACGAAACTCACACAATGGATCTCGATATTGTCAGAAAGAAGAAAGGAGGAATTAACGAAACTCACACAATGGATCTCGATATTGTCAGAAAGAAGAAAGGAAGAATTACCGAAACTCACACAATGGATCTCGATATTGTCAGAAAGAAGAAAGGAAGAATTACCGAAACTCACACAATGGATCTCGATATTGTCAGAAAGAAGAAAGGAAGAATTAACGAAACTCACACAATGGATCTCGATATTGTCAGAAAGAAGAAAGGAAGAATTAACGAAACTCACACAATGGATCTCGATATTGTCAGAAAGAAGAAAGGAGGAATTAACGAAACTCACACAATGGATCTCGATATTGTCAGAAAGAAGAAAGGAAGAATTACCGAAACTCACACAATGGATCTCGATATTGTCAGAAAGAAGAAAGGAAGAATTAACGAAACTCACACAATGGATCTCGATATTGTCAGAAAGAAGAAAGGAAGAATTAACGAAACTCACACAATGTATCTCGATATTATCAGAAAGAAGAAAGGAAGAATTAACGAAACTCACACAATGGATCTCGATATTGTCAGAAAGAAGAAAGGAGGAATTAACGAAACTCACACAATGGATCTCGATATTGTCAGGAAGAAGAAAGGAAGAATTACCGAAACTCACACAATGGATCTCGATATTGTCAGAAAGAAGAAAGGAGGAATTAACGAAACTCACACAATGGATCTCGATATTGTCAGGAAGAAGAAAGGAAGAATTACCGAAACTCACACAATGGATCTCGATATTGTCAGAAAGAAGAAAGGAAGAATTACCGAAACTCACACAATGGATCTCGATATTGTCAGAAAGAAGAAAGGAAGAATTACCGAAACTCACACAATGGATCTCGATATTGTCAGAAAGAAGAAAGGAAGAATTAACGAAACTCACACAATGGATCTCGATATTGTCAGAAAGAAGAAAGGAAGAATTAACGAAACTCACACAATGGATCTCGATATTGTCAGAAAGAAGAAAGGAGGAATTAACGAAACTCACACAATGGATCTCGATATTGTCAGAAAGGAGAAAGGAAGAATTACCGAAACTCACACAATGGATCTCGATATTGTCAGAAAGAAGAAAGGAAGAATTAACGAAACTCACACAATGGATCTCGATATTGTCAGAAAGAAGAAAGGAAGAATTAACGAAACTCACACAATGGATCGCGATATTGTCAGAAAGAAGAAAGGAAGAATTAACGAAACTCACACAATGGATCTCGATATTGTCAGAAAGAAGAAAGGAAGAATTAACGAAACTCACACAATGGATCTCGATATTGTCAGAAAGAAGAAAGTAAGAATTAACGAAACTCACACAATGGATCTCGATATTGTCAGAAAGAAGAAAGGAAGAATTAACGAAACTCACACAATGGATCTCGATATTATCAGAAAGAAGAAAGGAAGAATTACCGAAACTCACACAATGGATCTCGATATTGTCAGAAAGAAGAAAGGAAGAATTAACGAAACTCACACAATGGATCTCGATATTATCAGAAAGAAGAAAGGAAGAATTAACGAAACTCACACAATGGATCTCGATATTGTCAGAAAGAAGAAAGGAGGAATTAACGAAACTCACACAATGGATCTCGATATTGTCAGAAAGAAGAAAGGAAGAATTAACGAAACTCACACAATGGATCTCGATATTGTCAGAAAGAAGAAAGGAAGAATTAACGAAACTCACACAATGGATCTCGATATTGTCAGAAAGAAGAAAGGAAGAATTAACGAAACTCACACAATGGATCTCGATATTGTCAGAAAGAAGAAAGGAAGAATTAACGAAACTCCCACAATGGATCTCGATATCGTCACAAAGAAGAAAGGAATAATTACCGAAACACACATAATGGTTCTTGATATTGTCAGAAATAAAAAGGAAGAATTACCAATATACACTCAATAGATCTCGATATTGTCACAAAGAAGAAATGAAGAATTACCGAAACTCACACAATGGATCTCGATATTGTCAGAAAGAAGAAAGGAGGAATTAACGAAACTTACACAATGGATCTCGATATTATCAGAAAGAAGAAAGGAAGAATTAACGAAACTCACACAATGGATCTCGATATTGTCAGAAAGAAGAAAGGAGGAATTAACGAAACTCACACAATGGATCTCGATATTGTCAGAAAGAAGAAAGGAAGAATTAACGAAACTCACACAATGGATCTCGATATTGTCAGAAAGAAGAAAGGAAGAATTAACGAAACTCCCACAATGGATCTCGATATCGTCACAAAGAAGAAAGGAATAATTACCGAAACCCACATAATGGTTCTCGATATTGTCAGAAATAACAAGGAAGAATTACCAATATACACTCAATAGATCTCGATATTGTCACAAAGAAGAAAGGAAGAATTACCGAAACTCACACAATGGATCTCGATATTGTCAGAAAGAAGAAAGGAAGAATTAACGAAACTCACACAATGGATCTCGATATTGTCAGAAAGAGGAAAGGAAGAATTAACGAAACTCACACAATGGATCTCGATATTGTCAGAAAGAAGAAAGGAAGAATTAACGAAACTCACACAATGGATCTCGATATTGTCAGAAAGAAGAAAGGAGGAATTAACGAAACTCACACAATGGAGCTCGATATTGTCAGAAAGAAGAAAGGAAGAATTACCGAAACTCACACAATGGATCTCGATATTGTCAGAAAGAAGAAAGGAAGAATTACCGAAACTCACACAATGGATCTCGATATTGTGAGAAAGAAGAAAGGAAGAATTAACGAAACTCACACAATGGATCTCGATAGATTCAGAAAGAAGAAAGGAAGAATTAACGAAACTCCCACAATGGATCTCGATATCGTCACAAAGAAGAAAGGAATAATTACCGAAACCCACATAATGGTTCTCGATATTGTCAGAAATAACAAGGAAGAATTACCAATATACACTCAGTAGATCTCGATATTGTCACAAAGAAGAAATGAAGAATTACCGAAACTCACACAATGGATCTCGATATTGTCAGAAAGAAGAAAGGAGGAATTAACGAAACTCACACAATGGATCTCGATATTGTCAGAAAGAAGAAAGGAAGAATTACCGAAACTCACACAATGGATCTCGATATTGTCAGAAAGAAGAAAGGAAGAATTAACGAAACTCACACAATGGATCTCGATATTGTCAGAAAGAAGAAAGGAAGAATTAACGAAACTCACAAAATGGATCTCGATAGATTCAGAAAGAAGAAAGGAAGAATTAACGAAACTCCCACAATGGATCTCGATATCGTCACAAAGAAGAAAGGAATAATTACCGAAACCCACATAATGGTTCTCGATATTGTCAGAAATAACAAGGAAGAATTACCAATATACACTCAATAGATCTCGATATTGTCACAAAGAAGAAATGAAGAATTACCGAAACTCACACAATGGATCTCGATATTGTCAGAAAGAAGAAAGGAGGAATTAACGAAACTCACACAATGGATCTCGATATTGTCAGAAAGAAGAAAGAAAGAATTACCGAAACTCACACAATGGATCTCGATATTGTCAGAAAGAAGAAAAGAAGAATTAACGAAACTCACACAATGGATCTCGATATTGTCAGAAAGAAGAAAGGAAGAATTAACGAAACTCACAAAATGGATCTCGATATTGTCAGAAAAAAGAAAGGAAGAATTAACGAAACTCACACAATGGATCTCGATATTGTCAGAAAGAAGAAAGGAAGAATTAACGAAACTCACACAATTGATCTCGATATTGTCAGAAAGAAGAAAGGAGGAATTAACGAAACTCACACAATGGATCTCGATATTGTCAGAAAGAAGAAAGGAAGAATTAACGAAACTCACACAATGGATCTCGATATTGTCAGAAAGAAGAAAGGAGGAATTAACGAAACTCACAATGGATCTCGATATTGTCAGAAAGAAGAAAGGAGGAATTAACGAAACTCACACAATGGATCTCGATATTGTCAGAAAGAAGAAAGGAAGAATTACCGAAACTCACACAATGGATCTCGATATTGTCAGAAAGAAGAAAGGAAGAATTACCGAAACTCACACAATGGATCTCGATATTGTCAGAAAGAAGAAAGGAAGAATTACCGAAACTCACACAATAGATCTCGATATTGTCAGAAAGAAGAAAGGAAGAATTAACGAAACTCACACAATGGATCTCGATATTGTCAGAAAGAAGAAAGGAAGAATTAACGAAACTCACACAATGGATCTCGATATTGTCAGAAAGAAGAAAGGAGGAATTAACGAAACTCACACAATGGATCTCGATATTGTCAGAAAGAAGAAAGGAAGAATTACCGAAACTCACACAATGGATCTCGATATTGTCAGAAAGAAGAAAGGAAGAATTACCGAAACTCACACAATGGATCTCGATATTGTCAGAAAGAAGAAAGGAAGAATTAACGAAACTCACACAATGGATCTCGATATTGTCAGAAAGAAGAAAGGAAGAATTAACGAAACTCACACAATGGATCTCGATATTGTCAGAAAGAAGAAAGGAAGAATTAACGAAACTCACACAATGGATCTCGATATTGTCAGAAAGAAGAAAGGAGGAATTAACGAAACTCACACAATGGATCTCGATATTGTCAGAAAGAAGAAAGGAAGAATTACCGAAACTCACACAATGGATCTCGATATTGTCAGAAAGAAGAAAGGAAGAATTAACGAAACTCACACAATGGATCTCGATATTGTCAGAAAGAAGAAAGGAAGAATTAACGAAACTCACACAATGTATCTCGATATTATCAGAAAGAAGAAAGGAAGAATTAACGAAACTCACACAATGGATCTCGATATTGTCAGAAAGAAGAAAGGAGGAATTAACGAAACTCACACAATGGATCTCGATATTGTCAGGAAGAAGAAAGGAAGAATTACCGAAACTCACACAATGGATCTCGATATTGTCAGAAAGAAGAAAGGAAGAATTAACGAAACTCACACAATGGATCTCGATATTGTCAGAAAGAAGAAAGGAAGAATTAACGAAACTCACACAATGGATCTCGATATTGTCAGAAAGAAGAAAGGAAGAATTAACGAAACTCACACAATGGATCTCGATATTGTCAGAAAGAAGAAAGGAGGAATTAACGAAACTCACACAATGGATCTCGATATTGTCAGGAAGAAGAAAGGAAGAATTACCGAATCTCACACAATGGATCTCGATATTGTCAGAAAGTAGAAAGGAAGAATTACCGAAACTCACACAATGGATCTCGATATTGTCAGAAAGAAGAAAGGAAGAATTACCGAAACTCACACAATGGATCTCGATATTGTCAGAAAGAAGAAAGGAAGAATTAACGAAACTCACACAATGGATCTCGATATTGTCAGAAAGAAGAAAGGAAGAATTAACGAAACTCACACAATGGATCTCGATATTGTCAGAAAGAAGAAAGGAGGAATTAACGAAACTCACACAATGGATCTCGATATTGTCAGAAAGGAGAAAGGAAGAATTACCGAAACTCACACAATGGATCTCGATATTGTCAGAAAGAAGAAAGGAAGAATTAACGAAACTCACACAATGGATCTCGATATTGTCAGAAAGAAAAAAGGAAGAATTAACGAAACTCACACAATGGATCGCGATATTGTCAGAAAGAAGAAAGGAAGAATTAACGAAACTCACACAATGGATCTCGATATTGTCAGAAAGAAGAAAGGAAGAATTAACGAAACTCACACAATGGATCTCGATATTGTCAGAAAGAAGAAAGTAAGAATTAACGAAACTCACACAATGGATCTCGATATTGTCAGAAAGAAGAAAGGAAGAATTAACGAAACTCACACAATGGATCTCGATATTATCAGAAAGAAGAAGTGGAAGAATTACCGAAACTCACACAATGGATCTCGATATTGTCAGAAAGAAGAAAGGAAGAATTAACGAAACTCACACAATGGATCTCGATATTATCAGAAAGAAGAAAGGAAGAATTAACGAAACTCACACAATGGATCTCGATATTGTCAGAAAGAAGAAAGGAGGAATTAACGAAACTCACACAATGGATCTCGATATTGTCAGAAAGAAGAAAGGAAGAATTAACGAAACTCACACAATGGATCTCGATATTGTCAGAAAGAAGAAAGGAAGAATTAACGAAACTCACACAATGGATCTCGATATTGTCAGAAAGAAGAAAGGAAGAATTAACGAAACTCACACAATGGATCTCGATATTGTCAGAAAGAAGAAAGGAAGAATTAACGAAACTCCCACAATGGATCTCGATATCGTCACAAAGAAGAAAGGAATAATTACCGAAACACACATAATGGTTCTTGATATTGTCAGAAATAAAAAGGAAGAATTACCAATATACACTCAATAGATCTCGATATTGTCACAAAGAAGAAATGAAGAATTACCGAAACTCACACAATGGATCTCGATATTGTCAGAAAGAAGAAAGGAGGAATTAACGAAACTTACACAATGGATCTCGATATTATCAGAAAGAAGAAAGGAAGAATTAACGAAACTCACACAATGGATCTCGATATTGTCAGAAAGAAGAAAGGAGGAATTAACGAAACTCACACAATGGATCTCGATATTGTCAGAAAGAAGAAAGGAAGAATTAACGAAACTCACACAATGGATCTCGATATTGTCAGAAAGAAGAAAGGAAGAATTAACGAAACTCCCACAATGGATCTCGATATCGTCACAAAGAAGAAAGGAATAATTACCGTAACCCACATAATGGTTCTCGATATTGTCAGAAATAACAAGGAAGAATTACCAATATACACTCAATAGATCTCGATATTGTCACAAAGAAGAAATGAAGAATTACCGAAACTCACACAATGGATCTCGATATTGTCAGAAAGAAGAAAGGAGGAATTAACGAAACTCACACAATGGATCTCGATATTGTCAGAAAGAAGAAAGGAAGAATTACCGAAACTCACACAATGGATCTCGATATTGTCAGAAAGAAGAAAGTCAGAATTAACGAAACTCACACAATGGATCTCGATATTGTCAGAAAGAAGAAAGGAAGAATTAACGAAACTCACAAAATGGATCTCGATATTGTCAGAAAAAAGAAAGGAAGAATTAACGAAACTCACACAATGGATCTCGATATTGTCAGAAAGAAGAAAGGAAGAATTAACGAAACTCACACAATTGATCTCGATATTGTCAGAAAGAAGAAAGGAGGAATTAACGAAACTCACACAATGGATCTCGATATTGTCAGAAAGAAGAAAGGAAGAATTAACGAAACTCACACAATGGATCTCGATATTGTCAGAAAGAAGAAAGGAGGAATTAACGAAACTCACACAATGGATCTCGATATTGTCAGAAAGAAGAAAGGAAGAATTACCGAAACTCACACAATGGATCTCGATATTGTCAGAAAGAAGAAAGGAAGAATTACCGAAACTCACACAATGGATCTCGATATTGTCAGAAAGAAGAAAGGAAGAATTACCGAAACTCACACAATGGATCTCGATATTGTCAGAAAGAAGAAAGGAAGAATTAACGAAACTCACACAATGGATCTCGATATTGTCAGAAAGAAGAAAGGAAGAATTAACGAAACTCACACAATGGATCTCGATATTGTCAGAAAGAAGAAAGGAAGAATTAACGAAACTCACACAATGGATCTCGATATTGTCAGAAAGAAGAAAGGAGGAATTAACGAAACTCACACAATGGAGCTCGATATTGTCAGAAAGAAGAAAGGAAGAATTACCGAAACTCACACAATGGATCTCGATATTGTCAGAAAGAATAAAGGAAGAATTACCGAAACTCACACAATGGATCTCGATATTGTCAGAAAGAAGAAAGGAAGAATTACCGAAACTCACACAATGGATCTCGATATTGTCAGAAAGAAGAAAGGAAGAATTAACGAAACTCACACAATGGATCTCGATATTGTCAGAAAGAAGAAAGGAAGAATTAACGAAACTCACACAATGGATCTCGATATTGTCAGAAAGAATAAAGGAAGAATTAACGAAACTCACACAATGGATCTCGATATTGTCAGAAAGAAGAAAGGAGGAATTAACGAAACTCACACAATGGATCTCGATATTGTCAGAAAGAAGAAAGGAAGAATTACCGAAACTCACACAATGGATCTCGATATTGTCAGAAAGAAGAAAGGAAGAATTACCGAAACTCACACAATGGATCTCGATATTGTCAGAAAGAAGAAAGGAAGAATTACCGAAACTCACAAAATGGATCTCGATATTGTCTGAAAGAAGAAAGGAAGAATTAACGAAACTCACACAATGGATCTCGATATTGTCAGAAAGAAGAAACGAAGAATTAACGAAACTCACACAATGGATCTCGATATTGTCAGAAAGAAGAAAGGAAGAATTACCGAAACTCACACAATGGATCTCGATATTGTCAGAAAGAAGAAAGGAAGAATTAACGAAACTCACACAATGGATCTCGATATTGTCAGAAAGAAGAAAGGAGGAATTAACGAAACTCACACAATGGATCTCGATATTGTCAGAAAGAAGAAAGGAAGAATTACCGAAACTCACACAATGGATCTCGATATTGTCAGAAAGAAGAAAGGAAGAATTAACGAAACTCACACAATGGATCTCGATATTGTCAGAAAGAAGAAAGGAGGAATTAACGAAACTCACACAATGGATCTCGATATTGTCAGAAAGAAGAAAGGAAGAATTACCGAAACTCACACAATGGATCTCGATATTTTCAGAAAGAAAAAAGGAACAATTACCGAAACTCACACAATGGATCTCGATATTGTCAGAAAGAAGAAAGGAAGAATTACCGAAACTCACAAAATGGATCTCGATATTGTCAGAAAGAAGAAAGGAAGAATTAACGAAACTCACACAATGGATCTCGATATTGTCAGAAAGAAGAAACGAAGAATTAACGAAACTCACACAATGGATCTCGATATTGTCAGAAAGAAGAAAGGAAGAATTACCGAAACTCACACAATGGATCTCGATATTGTCAGAAAGAAGAAAGGAAGAATTAACGAAACTCACACAATGGATCTCGATATTGTCAGAAAGAAGAAAGGAAGAATTAACGAAACTCACACAATGGATCTCGATATTGTCAGAAAGAAGAAAGGAGGAATTAACGAAACTCACACAATGGATCTCGATATTGTCAGAAAGAAGAAAGGAAGAATTACCGAAACTCACACAATGGATCTCGATATTTTCAGAAAGAAGAAAGGAACAATTACCGAAACTCACACAATGGATCTCGATATTGTCAGAAAGAAGAAAGGAAGAATTACCGAAACTCACAAAATGGATCTCGATATTGTCAGAAAGAAGAAAGGAAGAATTAACGAAACTCACACAATGGATCTCGATATTGTCAGAAAGAAGAAACGAAGAATTAACGAAACTCACACAATGGATCTCGATATTGTCAGAAAGAAGAAAGGAAGAATTACCGAAACTCACACAATGGATCTCGATATTGTCAGAAAGAAGAAAGGAAGAATTAACGAAACTCACACAATGGATCTCGATATTGTCAGAAAGAAGAAAGGAGGAATTAACGAAACTCACACAATGGATCTCGATATTGTCAGAAAGAAGAAAGGAAGAATTACCGAAACTCACACAATGGATCTCGATATTGTCAGAAAGAAGAAAGGAAGAATTAACGAAACTCACACAATGGATCTCGATATTGTCAGAAAGAAGAAAGGAGGAATTAACGAAACTCACACAATGGATCTCGATATTGTCAGAAAGAAGAAAGGAAGAATTACCGAAACTCACACAATGGATCTCGATATTGTCAGAAAGAAGAAAGGAAGAATTACCGAAACTCACACAATGGATCTCGATATTGTCAGAAAGAAGAAAGGAAGAATTACCTAAACTCACACAATGGATCTCGATATTGTCAGAAAGAAGAAAGGAAGAATTAACGAAACTCACACAATGGATCTCGATATTGTCAGAAAGAAGAAAGGAAGAATTAACGAAACTCACACAATGGATCTCGATATTGTCAGAAAGAAGAAAGGAGGAATTAACGAAACTCACACAATGGATCTCGATATTGTCAGAAAGAAGAAAGGAAGAATTACCGAAACTCACACAATGGATCTCGATATTGTCAGAAAGAAGAAAGGAAGAATTACCGAAACTCACACAATGGATCTCGATATTGTCAGAAAGAAGAAAGGAAGAATTACCGAAACTCACACAATGGATCTCGATATTGTCAGAAAGAAGAAAGGAAGAATTAACGAAACTCACACAATGGATCTCGATATTGTCAGAAAGAAGAAAGGAAGAATTAACGAAACTCACACAATGGATCTCGATATTGTCAGAAAGAAGAAAGGAAGAATTAACGAAACTCACACAATGGATCTCGATATTGTCAGAAAGAAGAAAGGAAGAATTACCGAAACTCACACAATGGATCTCGATATTGTCAGAAAGAATAAAGGAAGAATTAACGAAATACACTCAGTAGATCTCGATATTGTCACAAAGACGAAAGGAAACTCTACCGAAACACAATCAGTAGATCTCCATAGTGTCACAAAGAAGAAAGGAAACACTACGGAAACTCAATAAATGGATCTCGATATTGTCACAAATGAGAAAGGAAACACTACCGAAACTCGCTCAATAGGTCACTATATTGTCACAAAGAATAAATGAAACACTACGGAAACTCACAAAATAGATCTCGAACTTGTCACAAAGAAGAAAGGAACCAGTAGGGAAACTCACTCAATAGATCTCGATATTGTCACAGAGAAGAAAGAATTACCGAAACACACATAATGGATCTCGATAGTGTCACAAAGAAGAAAGTAAACACTACCGAAACTCACTCAATAGATCTTGATATTGTCACAAAGAAGAAAGTCAGAATTACCATAATACACTCAATAAATCTCCATATTGTCATGAGGAAGATAGGAAGAATTACTAACACAGACATTATATCTCGATATTGTCACAAAGTAAAGAACAATTACCGAAATACACTCAATAGATCTCCATATTGTCACAAAGAAGAATGGCAGAATTGCCGAAACACAGTCTTGATATTGTCACAAAATTTAGTTGACTGGAGCAAAATAATTCTCTTAATATTTAGGAGTCGGTGAATAGGATGTGATACATTATACAATACTAATGAAGGAGTGCAGCCATGTCTGTCTGGTTTTAAATCCCGAATTGAATTCATAAACAGAATATCATCCATAGATCCTTTGTCCGTCCTTGTGGTGTAATACCGTTTAAACATCCTTAACTGGACTATAGTTAACATTAAACGAATGAATATCACAACGACAAAACTTGTCACTTCCCATCGTATGCATGCATCACCCTATGGCTGATGTTGACCATCTGTATATGTCCAGATTCACAAGCCGCAGAAGATTAGTTCAACCATGACTATCTTCCAAAATACCAACAATTGGTTTTCAAATATATCAGGAATCTACAGTAGACTGAATGATGATCTGTGTCAAAGAATATGAAATAAATTTGAAACTTTATTCAGTAATAAATGAATCCAACAATTTCAAACGTGAATTTCAAGTGAGTGAAGAAGTGTTAGTAAACCATAATACATCCACTACAATGGCAAAGAATGTAAAAAATAAAGCAAATGCAAATGGAATTTACCAAATGCAAAATTTATGATTCGATAAGATTCTTCATGGTCAACATTCGGCCGGTAAGCTGATCTAGAAAAACCCCGTACGCATCACTTATTATGTAGTGCAAGGTTAGAATTTGAATCCGATGGCTTTATTCTTGCTGCACAAGATCGATGCTTTCTAACTTGAAATTACCAAGCCCACATGCTGAAAAATTGTGATAACCGAAAATGAAGATTCTGTGATAAATATCCAGAAACAATTGGCCATCTTGTGTCAGATTGTAGAGTGTTAGCACCCACTGAATGTACAACTCGGTATGATGGAATGGGCCAATATCTGCACTTTTACGGTAATTATATACACAGACATGAAAATCAGTGTAAAATATTTGTGATTTAAGTTTTTTTGTTTGTTTGTTTTTTGTTTTTTTTTAATCGTTAGAAAATACCATGAAACCATTTACGATCTTAAGTGCCTGGTTGGATCCAGAAACAAATGTGTATACAGAAGAAATCAATCAGTGGACAGATCAATCAAAGCTAACTGCCCAGACATCGTGATTAGAGACCCCAAAACAAAATGTACCTTCTTATTGACAAGGTAGTCCCTGCAAACTATAATGTGTCATTGAAGATCTTCAAAAAAAAACTATGAAAATACAAGAATCTCCAAATTGAAATCTCAAAAATGTGGCAAATGTGGACATCAACACCTCCAGTTATAGTTGGAGGCCTCGGACTAATTGCAAAATATCTCAGTAGACTCATTGAAGGGATTCCTGTTAGCGTTATGCCTTAAACAAATGCAAAGAATTGAACTCACAAGTACAGCTAACACTTTACAAACGGCTTTATCTCTGTAAAACATGTGTGATCTTAAGTGTGTTTTTTTTTCCTCAAAACATTCTGTGGAAAATATCATGATGCCATTTCTGATCCTGGATCTCTGGTTGGGACCCGGAAAGAAAGGAGTATACACCGGCAATCAAAGAAAATTAATAATAATAATAATAATAATAATAATAATAATAATAATAATAATAATAATAATAATAATAATAATGACAACAACAATAATAATATTAATAATGATAATAATAGTAACAATAATAACACTAACAGTAATAATAAAAATAATAATAATAACAATAATATTAACAATAATAATAATAGCACTAATAATAACAATAATCTTATCACTAATAATAGCAATAATAATAACAATATTAATAATGATAATAAATGCAATAATAATAATACTATTAAAATTAACAACAATAGTAATAATTATAGCAATATTAGCATTAATAATAATAACAATAATATTAACAATAATATTAACAATAATAACAATACTACTACTAATAGTTCAATATAGTTTTAACATCTTGAACTGCACTCTAAATGACAAATCTTCTTTCTAAGCATAGCATGCATCATTCAAAGGCTGATGTAGTCTATACATACACCGTAAATATGGCGGAAGAGGTTTTATTCAGCTAGAATTGTCATACATGACAACTATTGACTTACTATATAGATGAAAACAGCAAAGGAATGGATGATACAATTAGTCAAGCAGGAAGAAAATAGAAAGAAATATTTAATCATGAAAGGTCATAAATACAAACGAGATTTACATTTAGTAGATTCTGTAGAAAACCAAGATAGAAGCCAAGAACCAACTGTTGCAGTAAAATTATGAAAAAGAAAGCCAAGGAAAAATCTCTTAAATAGATGAAACAACGCTGGCAAGACAAACCTCTGCATGACCAATATCCAGAACGAGGCTAATAAAGCCGATGTTGATAAAGTTAACCCTCATTGATGGTTACGAACATCTGGATTAAAGGATGGAACGGAAGACTTTATTCTTGCAGCGTAATCCCAGAGTCTTTTCACTAGGAACTTTCAGGTAAATATAATACATAATAATGTGGATCCCAAATGCAGGCTCTGTGACAAATATCTGGAAACCATAGACCAACTAACCTCAGGATGTTCTTTATTTCTGCCAAATTAATATAAAAATCGTAACGATAGAGTGGGGCAATATTTACACTGGACAGTGTGCAAACACT
The DNA here is from genome assembly GCA_963932145.1 of Acanthosepion lycidas. NCBI lineage: Eukaryota > Metazoa > Mollusca > Cephalopoda > Sepiida > Sepiidae > Acanthosepion > Acanthosepion lycidas. The sequence goes on from OZ010589.1 coordinate 59,727,944, forward strand.
TTGAAAAAGATGTTAACAAACACTGGTATGAACATCACCCAGCACCGGTAACAGAAATAGAAGACATCACAATTCTATGGGATTACACCATCTTTACAGACAGGGAAAGTGAAGCAAATAAGCCGGACATAATTGTCAAAAACCGAAAAGAAAAAAAAAACTTGCCTACTAATTGATATGGCTTGCCCAGTGGACTGTAAAGTACCAACCAAGGAATTTGAAAAACTATCGTTGCATAAAGACTTGGAAATCGAAATAGAAAAAAATGTGGAAATTGAAAAACAAAAATAGTACCAGTCATTGTAGGTGCTCTTGGAATGATAAAAAAGGAACACAACAACACATTGAAAAAAGTCCCTGGAAATCCCAACTTAAAAGAAATACAAGAAATTGTCTTGATAAGCCCACAGACTAAGAAGAACTTTGTCCATATAACGCTAGTGATGTTATGGAAGTTAGAAAAACAAATCATGAAATGTAGCCATAACAACACACCACTACCTGCCTTAGGTCTTCCAGTAGACTTGGTAGGTAGTGTGACCTGAGCAGAAATTGAAATATAATGATGAAGATATTATTATTATTAATAATAATAATAATAATAATAATAATAATAATAATAATAATAATAATAATTTCTTCTTTTTTTTTTTTTGCTTATTTTTTCAGAAAATGCTCAATGGAAAATGTCATGACGCCATTTCTGATCTTAGGTGTCTGCTTGTGACCCGGAAAGAACTTGGTATAGGCCAGAAATAAAGGGTATGCTTATTGACATAGCAGTACCATCTGAGTGAAACATCCCCATGAAAATTATCGAGAGATTGTCTAAATACAAGGACCTGGAGATTAACAAGGCATGGGGAATGAAGACTGAGACTGTACCAATAGTAATCGGAGCTCTGGACCTTGCGAGAAAAGGAATGGACAATTTTACTAACAGTATCCTAGGTAAAATCAACATACAAGTTGCCCAGAAAATCGTCCTACTACGAACATCCCAAGAAAAATGCTACCAATTAAACGGCGACTCTATAGGATATAAAGCAGGAAACATAACATATACAAATAATAATAATAATAATAATAATAATAATAATAACAATAATAATGTGATCCTTACTTATCAAATACAAATATCTCTTTAATATGAGGAAACTGAAATAATATTCGTAAAATATCTAACTATATATATATATATATATATATATATATATATATATATATATATATATATATAATATAATAATATTTTTTGTTTAAAAATATGATTCCTTCGCTACATAAGAGTTCTCATGTTTCAAAAACGTGAGCCGAAATCATCCAAATAATTAATAAAATTAAGTTGGATTGAGGTGTTTAGTCACGTTTCATCTTCAAGCGAAATTTTAGGAATCCTAAAATTCCTAAAATTTCGCTTGAAGATGAAACGTGACTAAACACCTCAATCCAACTTAATTTTATTAATTATTTGGATGATTTCGGCTCACGTTTTTGAAACATGAGAACACTTATGTAGCGAAGGAATCATATTTTTAAACAAAAAATATTATTATAATATAAGCTCTACTTCTGTATGGAGCACTGTTTTTTAAAAATAAAAACAAAAATACTAAGGAACCCCGGATTACGCACCCAACGTGTTCTTTTCTATTTTCTGCATACCTGCACAAGGATACATATATATATATATATATATATATATATGTAAAGTCGAAACTAAACAAGATTTGGAAAAAGTACAAATTAAAGTCTTGTAATAAACCCATTCTGATCCTGGAATTAGATTCCGCGTAAAAAATTAACTCTAAAAGTTTGTTTTCAAGAATTCCAAATTTAATTCCAAATTGTGATAGATCCATATCAGTCGTACAAAAATATTCCCTGAATGATACTGATTCAGATAATATATGGTTTTACGGGTGTAACTAAAGCTTTCTTTTCATTTTTTTTTGGGGGGGGGGAAGAGCCACCACCGCCATTAAACACACATACACGCGCGCGTGCGCGCACAGTCCATATTTTATATTAAAGATTAATGCTCAATTTTACACAGATTTCTTTTTTTTTTTTTCTACATTAAATTTCTTTCTCGTTCACACCTGGAAATGTTGCGTAGCGCAAGCGCTATCAGGCTGGAATCGGTAAGTAAAAATGAAAAATTTCCTTAGTTCTAATGCTCTTGGGGGAAAAAAGGTATAAACCAAATATCTCCGTGTACTCTGAACCCAAATCTCCCTGTTTGATAAAAAAAAAACCTTCGTTAGAAACTAAGAAAAGAATACGTAACATCTGTTCTCCAATGCTGAACTCCTTAGGGATGAAGAAGAGGCAGCAATAGAAATGTGGTTCTACAGAAAGATGCTGAGGATACCAATGACCAAACATGTGAGCAACGATGAAGTTTTAGCGAAAATGCAAACAAAAAGGAAACTTATATTTAATATCAGCAAGAGATAGTTGAAATTTATAGGGCACGTAACGAGGAAGGAGGGCTTGGGAAAACTGATACTCACAGATTGAGGGGAAAAGGGAGAGAGGAAAGCAGCACCTAACATACTTGATCGTCTTGAGTAAATGGATGGTAGAAGAGGATTTGGACGAAATTGCAAGAAGACAAAACATTTTGAGCTACAAGGGACAGGAAGATGTGGAGAGCCATGATCGCCTACGTTCTTAAGAGACACGGCTCATAAAAGAAGACATATAGAGGTGGGGATGGTTTGGCAAACCTGATATTCTCAGGACAAATAGAGAGAAAGAGGGACAGATGAAAGCAGCGCATAGCATGCATAATGTGTTTGAGTAAATGGATGGTAGGACAGTGTTTGGGAGAAATAACAAAAGGACAGAACTTATTAAGAGATACAAGGAACAGGAAGATGTGGAGGGCCATGATCGTCTACGTTTTGAAGGGACATGGTACATAAAAGAAGATCTCCAGATTTTTTGACAAAATCCTTCGTCGTTAGGTAAAAGGACAATGAATGAATAAACATTTAATTGCCAAAGAACGACTAAGAGTAAAAGCTTATTTCATCCATTGGCAACCTTGACAGTAGCAAGTCGTATCTGAGCACGTAGTAACATATCGATACTTACTTAACATAGTCTGACACAAGGCTGCAACAGTGGAGCAATAATTATGACCAGATTCACTACATTACATTGCCAGATGGTCTAAGCCATTTGCCTCGAGTTTTTAAACATGCATACTTTAATTTGGCTCAAGGCTTTTAGTGAGAGTTACTCAGTAACTGAACTTATTGTACACTATGAGAGAAGCTCATTAACCATTACTAAATGGCGAGACGCTCTAGGCAGTACTAAAATCATTTCGATTTTTTTCCTTTTTCCTTAATCTACCGCTTCCATATATGACTTTGTTCCTCTTGTCCTTTATCTCTTTCTCTCTCTCTCTCTCTCTCTCTCCTCTGTTTTCTTTCCTTTTCCTTTTCTTTCTCTCTTTCTTTTCACTACTATTCTCTGTCTATCTCTCTATCGCTATTTCTCTCACTCCTCTCCCCCTTTATATCATCTCATGTCCCTTTATCTGTGCCTTGCTTTTCTCTCTGTTCCTATTTCCTCGCTCTCTCTCCTCTCTCTTTTTTTATCTTCTCCACCTTCACTCTCTGTTTCTCTCTCCTCTATTATTTGCCTATATTTTCTTTCGCTCTCTTTTGCGCGAGGTCGAACTCTTCTCTCTCTACCTATATTTCTCCTCCTTCTACTCCTTTTCTATCTATTCTCTCTCTCTCTCTCTCTCTCTCCGTATAACCCTTCTCTCTTTCTCTTGTCGCTGTGTCTCTCTTTGCTTCCCTCTGTCTTCCTCTTATATTTCTTATCTCACTCTCTCTATTCTCTCTCTCCGTATAAACTTCTCTTTTTCTCTTCTCACTGTGGCTCTATTTTGCTTCTCTCTCTCTCCCTCTTCTCTTTCTTATCTCACTCTCTCTATTCTCACTCTCTCTCACTCTCTCTTTCTCCGTATAACTCTTCCCTCTTTCTCTTCTCGCTGTGGCTCTCTTTTGCTTCTCTCTGTCTCCCTCTTCTCTTTCTTACTCTCTCTATTCTCTCTCTCTCTATCTCTTGTCTTTCTCTTCTCTCTCTATCCTTCTTTTTTCTTTTGCTCCGTTCAGTCTCTCTCTCCTCTTTCCCTTTTCTATCTCGCTCTTTTCTTTCTCTTCAATTTCTCTTCTCTTTATCTCTTCTCTCTCTCTTCCATCAACTTCTACTCACTTCTCTCTCTTCATTCTATCTCTCTATTCCCTTTCTCTAATCCCTCTCTCTTCTCTCTATCCATTCTATTTCTTTCTTCTCTCCCTCTCTCGCTACACATATCTCTGTTCATATGTAACTTAGACTGCTTCTTGTTATTAAGTTTTATTAAAACATGCACAAGGCCACAATTTTGAAGTTGTTCACTGAGACCACAATTTACAACTCCTGTAAATGCCTTCACAAGTCATTAGTTTATTTACAATAAAAAACATTTTTCCTAGCAACTTATTGGTATCTATCTATCTATCACTCTCTCTCTCTCTCTCTGTTTCTTTCTATATATATATATATATATATATGTGTGTGTGTGTGTGTGTGTGTTGATATAATAGGAAAGAACTTTTAGATTGATGATCCCAAGTTCTTTAGAATTTTTGGTTTAAGTTTTACAAAACAGTGCTCCATACGGAAGAGGACCCAAAATTATCATTATTTTTTCAAATAGTTAAAAATAGTTTGTTTTTGTTCTTTGTTTTTAAAAAAAAATGTTATCCCAAACATCTAACAGTTAAGGCTTAATATTGAAATTAAACTTGAATATGGATGACCAGTTTCGAAACATAGTAACTTCTGGAATCGCATTTTAAAAAAAATTATATATATATATATATATATATATATATATATTCCCAAGTTGGCATCTACGCGGATGACACCACACTTTATTCCTGCCTCAAAAACAAATCTAGTCTCACTGACAAAACTCACCTAGCCGTGCATCTCGAAAAGGACCTCCAATCGATTGTGAACTGGGGCATGAATTGGCTGGTCAACTTCAACGCTTCCAAGACAAAACTGCTCTCTATTAATCACCACAGAGATCCTTCCCTTCCCTCCATTAGAATGTCTGACGCTCAACTTCTCGAGAGCAACTCTCTGCGGCTTCTCGGTCTCACGTTGACTGCTGACCTGAGATGGAATAAATACATTGAGTCAATTGCCTCGTCCACTGCAAGGAAAATTGGCTCCCTGTGCCGCGCCAGGAAATTTTTCTCCCCGGAATCGATCCTCCAGATCTACAAATTAACAATTCGCCCTTGCATGGAGTATTGCTGCCATATATGGTCTGGTGCCCCTTCTGTTTGCCTCGGGGTTCTTGATAGGCTCCAGAGGCAGATATGCAATGTAGTTGGCCCTGCTCTGTCGTCTCATCTACAGTCACTTTCTCACAGACGCGCCGTCGCCTCCCTGTGTCTGTTCTACAAATACTTCCATGGAAATTGCTCCGTGGAGCTGCATTCGCTGGTTCCTAGACGTCATGAGTTCAAGCGCCATACGAGGCTGGCATCCCGCTCTCACCCCTTCACTGTCGAAACTCCTAAATGTAGCCGTCTCTTCTACTCCAATAGCTTCATGTCTCGCACCTCTCGCCTGTGGAACTCCCTTCCCTATTCCTGTTTCCCTGTGAGCTATAATCTCCAGCTATTCAAGTGTAATGTCAATCGACATCTCCAGTTGCCTTGAACTATCCACTACCCTCATCTTCTCTTCTATCACTACTATCTGATCTTGCTCTAAATTTTCTGTAACCCCTTGCGTCCTAGTGGCTCCCGCCTTGCTTGGGGGGAAATGCTTAATATATATATATATATATATATATATAGTCTTTAGATGGGCTATATTTATGGGATAAAGTGCTCAATATCAGAGATAGACCGTGTGTAAATATAAAAGTGAACATAGAAGTCAACACTTAGAGGCGACAGTCTGTTTCATGCTAGATGCAATCGTCAGGCCTGACAATAGCATCTAGCATGAAACAGACTGTCGCTTCTAAGTGTTGACTTGTATGTTCACTTTTATATATATATATATATATATATATATATATATATATATATATATATATATGCTTGTGTGTGTATAGATAACGAGAACAGGCTAACCAAACCTGAGAACACTGAAAATCACACAGAGATAGGAAAAATTGTATGTGTGTGTGTGTGTGTGTGTGTGTGTGTGTGTGTGTGTGTGTGTGTGTGTGTGTGTGGTCAGGGTTGAAACCGGGGTAGCTTGGTAAAAGTGTTATATGTTTTTTTTTTTAAGATATTATATATGAATATTACTCCACGGTCTAGGTTTAGATCACTTTCTAAAATCTACTGGCTATATATATATATATATATATATATATATATAGTGCTGGCTGTAATAAAATAGTGAATGATGTATAATAGCAAACCTATAATTTATGTTAATAATGAATTAACAATGAATGGATTTTAAATCACTGGTAGTACAAATCTTAGTTTCATGCACGATGATTGCATCGTCCATGAAACCGGTCGGTAATATATATATATATATATATATATATATATATATATATATATATATATATAATTAAAAAACATAACAACAGGGTCTTTAACAAGTATAGGGACTCAAAAAACTTGACCACTCACCAGGTTGCTAACAGTACTACTAAGTATAATGACGTGAATAACAACTTTTGAAATTGCAGGAATCCAAATAATTGTCCACTACAGAATAATTGTTTGATTAGTTCTGTAGTTTATCTTAGTACAATCGCTACACTAGAAAACCCAAATATAATGTTTTTTTACATTGGTAGCACCATGAATCCATTCAAGGAACGTTGGCCAGGACATATGCAATCTTTTAATAGCAGTAATTATAAATACACGACTTCATTATCCAAGTATTTTTGGAGTCTAAAAAAAAGAATAAAACACCTAATGTTAAATGAAAATTAATCAGAAGAGCCCGAACATGTAACTCCCTATATGCCCCGTGTTATCTATGTCTTAATGAAAAATTTGAAATAATTAGATTTAAAAATAAGACCCATCTCTTAAGATATGAACTAACCGTTAACTGTAAACACAGTTATAAATTTAACTTATTATAGGGGTTGTAATACTTTCAACGATAATGATATGTCACTGTATATTTAATACCTGATGGTCCTCCTGTTGGTGTGGGTGTGTGTATTGGTGTACATGTACTGTGTTGTTCGTGTCTGCATGTGCGGGTATGTATGTGTGTATGTGTGTTTGTACTGCTGGATGTATATATGTATATATATATGTACCTGTGTTTTTAAGAAAAAAGGTAAAAAGGAGGAGAAAAGGAGAGGAGGGTAATATATATAAATATATGTCCAGGTTTGTTGTGTATGTATATTTCTATTTAGGTGTACTTCTGTACGTATGTATGTATATATTTATGTGTATATATGTAGGGATACATGTATGTGTGCGTATGTATATATATGTATGTATATGTATGTGTATATATGTATATCTGTGTCTGTGTGTATGTGTATGTGTATGTGTGTGTACATATGTATATATGTATTTGTATGGTTGAATGAGTATGTGTTTATGTGTATATGCGTATATATCTGTACTTATAATTATAGGCATGTATATGTATGTATATATATATATATGTGTGTGTGTGTGTGTGTGTGTGTGTGTATGCGTGTGTGTGTCGTCATCATATGTGAGCTTGTTGTGCGTATGTGTAGGTATGTAAACTTTGGTTTGTGTCCATAGGTGCAGGTGTAAGTGTATATGTGTGTATATGTGCGTATATATGTATGTGTATCTATGTATGTATGTATGTATGTATGTATATGTGTATATATGTGTATGTGTGTATGTATATATATATATATATATATATGTATGTATCTGTATATATATATGTATATGTATATATATGTATGTATGTCTGTGTGTACGTGTATGTATATGTATATACATGCTTGGATGTGTGCGTACTTATATATGTGGATGTGTTGATATGGGTATTTATACATGTTTATATATATATATATATATGTATATATATATATATATATATATATATATATATATATACATATATATATATATATGTATATATATATATATATACATATATATATATATGTATATATATATATATATATATATGTGTGTGTGTGTGTGTGTGTGTGTGTGTGTGTGTGTATGTGTGTGTGTTGGTATGTCTTCGTATATGTATATGTATTTATATCTTAGTGTCTTGGAATGTATCATCAATACTAATTAAAATTTACTTTAGTCTGATAAGGGTTTTTTAATTGCTTATAGACTTAATCAACAATTGTGTCTCGTTACATTTTAAAATTATTATGGTCTTTACTGTCCTTTATCGTCAGTAAGATAATATTGTTAGAATATGTGTAGGTTTATGTATGTATATACCTATTTATGTGTGTGTGTGTATATATGTGTGTGTGTGTATGTATATAAGTATA